>CM038488.1:4673235-4950735 GCA_021464305.1 Kandelia obovata
GATCCTAGGACCTCAGGCAAAACAACTGTTGAATCTCAGCATATACAACTTTGAGTGAAATAGACAGTAAGAGTTTTCTCCTTCAGTTCTTTTGAGAACTAAAGAACTTATCAAGAGGTACTTCTTCTTGTGGCGTTCCAATCGACTTATCACTACTAATTCCTTTCTGTTCTGGAGTGTGGCGTCCATATCCTTCTTAAATACCCTAGGTTCGTGTTCCTTCAAATATTGGGTTTAGGGTTTGTGTTATTTAACTCTGGTTTAGCTTTCCTGGTTCATCTTTGATTCCTTGTGTGCGTTGGGTCCCTTGGGGTTTTTCGCCTACCAACTGATGCGCTTCCT
The DNA here is from genome assembly GCA_021464305.1 of Kandelia obovata. Taxonomy (NCBI): domain Eukaryota; kingdom Viridiplantae; phylum Streptophyta; class Magnoliopsida; order Malpighiales; family Rhizophoraceae; genus Kandelia; species Kandelia obovata. The sequence goes on from CM038488.1 coordinate 4,673,578, forward strand.
TCCATGAACTTGCGTAGGTTGGACAACTCTTGATTGATAGAGCATATCTGATCTTCGAAGGTACGGCCAAGATCTTCGATCCTAGACCTGGCAACACATGTAATCTCAGCATTCTCATGGATCAAGTTATCGACTTGATCACTAAGATCGCCTATAGAGGAACTCACGTTAGTGACACTCCTCTCCAAGCCAACAACACGAGACTCCATCGTTTCCTTCACTGGAACTTTGGATTTGCTGCGCTTGGTCGGGACACGTTGTTCCTCTCGCCCACGAACCTGTTGCTCAAACTGTTGTTCCACAGCAACAACTCCTTCCTCACCTGTCATACCCACAACTCAAACAAGAACAAACTAGGAACTAAGATTACCTTGCTCTGATACCACCTGTCACGGAATTAGGCTTTAACATGCTAACCCGCGAAACACTTAGACAATCTTACGATAGAAGATGCTAAGTAAGCCTAAAAGAGTTTCAACGAACTCAAAAGAGAGAGCAAATGAGAGGCTTTCAAATGAGAGAAGGAAAGTAGGCAGAAATGTATAGTAATGTAGAGAACTTTGCTATTAAGAGGCGTGTTTATAAATGGGAGGAATGAGGGTATTTATAGTTGCTTCCCCTTCTCAATGTGTGGCTACAATCATTTATTTTAGAGAATTCTATAGATAAATATCTAGATATTTACAATGGAGCATTCTAGATAAGGACACCTAAGCATTTTCTAGAATTCTTCTTGCCTTGAGTTGGGGCACCAATTGGGCTAGCATGCAACAAACGGGCTGGCAGAATACATGAATGGCCCGTGACACCCTCCCCCACTTATTTTCGCGACGTCCTCGTCGCGTCTTGATCCTTGTAGCGGTGGATGAAATCCGCAAACTGCCAAAGTGATGAGAACCATAACGATGATGACTGGAAATCTCCAATGGATACAAGAGGTCTAATAACACAAGCTAATGATTTGAATCGTAAAACTGATGGCTGAAGGGCTCCAATGGATGCAAAAGGTCCATTTCACATTCCAAATGGCCTAATAACACGAGCTAGAGCCAAAACAATTAAAGAAGCACTAAATGGGTTGATTAAGGATATTCAGGCCAACCAAACTTCAAATGGTGCGAATTCAAGTTTAACAAAGAGTAAAGGCCTTATTAATATGATTGGAGTACTTGATGGCCAGTAATAAGTAATAGCACTCACTCCTAAACAAGAGTGTATTCTTTGTTGTGGAATTTTTACATTGTTCAAAATTTCTCAAAATAAGGATTTGTTCTAAGTAGGAATTTGTGCCTCTTTAGAATTGTTATCTTTGTCTATAAATAGGCACCCCTTGTAAGTTCTGGAGGATATACAACTTTGAGTGAAATAGACAGTAAGATTTTTCTCCCTCAGTTCTTTTGAGAACTAAAAAACTTATCAAGAGGTACTTCTTCTTGTGGCGTTCCAATCGACTTATCACTACTAATTCCTTTCTGTTCTGGAGTGTGGCGTCCATATCCTTCTTAAATACCCTAGGTGCGTGTTCCTTCAAATATTGGGTTTAGGGTTTGTGTTATTTAACTCTGGTTTAGCTTTCCTGGTTCATCTTTGATTCCTTGTGTGCGTTGGGTCCCTTGGGGTTTTTCGCCTACCAACTAATGCGTTTCCTTCCATGAACTTGCGTAGGTTGGATAGCTCTTGATTGATAGAGCATATACGATCTTTGAAGGTACGGCCAAGATCTTCGATCATAGACCTGGCAACCTATGTAATCTCAGCATTCTCATGGATCAAGTTATCGACTTGATCACTAAGATTGCCTACAGAGGAGCTCACGTTAGTGACACTCCTCTCCAAGCCAACAACACGAGACTCCATCATTTCCTTCACTGAAACTTTGGATTTTTTGCGCTTGGCCGGCACACGTTGTTCCTCTCTCCCACGAACTTGTTGCTTAAACTGTTGTTCCACAGCAACAACTCCTTCCTCACCTGTCATACCCACAACTCAAACAAGAACAAACTAGGAACTAAGATTACCTTGCTCTGATACCACCTGTCACGGAATTAGGCTTTGACGTGCTAACCCGCGCAAAACTTAGACAATCTTGCGAGAGAAGATACTAAGTAAGCCTAAAAGAGTTTCAATAAACTCAAAAGAGAGAGCAAATGAGAGGCTTTCAAATGAGAGAAGGAAAGTAGGCACAAGTGTATAGTAATGTAGAGAACTTTGCTATTAAGAGGCGTGTTTACAAATGGGAGGAATGAGGGTATTTATAGTTGCTTCCCCTTCTCAATGTGTGGCTACAATCATTTATTCTAGAGAATTCTATAGATAAATATCTAGATATTTACAATGGAGCATTCTAGATAAGGACACCTAAGCATTTTCTAGAATTCTTCTTGCCTTCGGTTAGGGCACCAATTGGGGTAGCATGCAACAAATGGGCTGGCAGTATACATGAATGGCCCGTGACACCCTCCCCTACTTATTTTTGTGACGTCCTCGTCGTGTCTTCATCCTTGTAGCGGTGGATGAAATCTGCAAACTGCCAAAGTGACGAGAACCATAACGATGATGACTGGAAATCTCCAATGGATACAAGAGGTCTAATAACACAAGCTAATGATGTGAACTGTAAAAGTGATGGCTGGAAGGCTCCAATGGATGCAAAAGGTCCATTTCACATTCCAGAAGGCCCAATAACTGTCTCTTATACACATCTAGATGTGTATAAGAGACAGGTTAGAGCCAAAATAATTAAAGAAGCACTAAATGGGTTGATTAAGGATATTCAGGCCAACCAAACTTCAAATGGTACGAATTCAAGTTTGACAAAGATTAAAGGCCTTATTAATATGATTGGAGTACTTAATGGCCCGTAATAAGTAATAACACTCACTCTTAAACAGGAGTATATTCTTTGTTGTGGAATTTTTACATTGTTCAAAATTTCTCAAAATAAGGATTTGTCCTAAGTAGGAATTTGTGCCTTTTTAGAATTATTATCTTTACCTATAAATAGGCACCCCTTGTAAGTTCTGGAGGATATACAACTTTGAGTGAAATATATAGTAAGAGTTTTCTCCTTCAGTTCTTTTGAGAACTAAAGAACTTATCAAGAGCTGTCTCTTATACACATCTAGATGTGTATAAGAGACAGGTTCTGGAGGATATACAACTTTGAGTGAAATATATAGTAAGAGTTTTCTCCTTCAGTTCTGTTGAGAACTAAAGAACTTATCAAGAGGGACTTCTTCTTGTGGCGTTCCAATCGACTGATCACTACTAAGTCCGCTCTGTTCTGGCGGGTGGCGTCCATATCCTTCTTAAATACCCTAGGTTCGTGATCCTTCAAATATTGGGCTTAGGGTTTGTGTTATTTAACTTTGGTTTAGCTTTGCTGGTTCATCTTTGATTCCTTGTGTGCGTTGGGTCCCTTGGGGTTTTCCGCCTACCAACTGATGCGCTTCCTTCCATGAACTTGCGTAGGTTGGACAGCTCTTGATTGATAGAGCATATCTGATCTTCGAAGGTACGGCCAAGATCTTCGATCATAGACCTGGCAACCCATGTAATCTCAGCGTTCTCATGGATCAAGTTATCGACTTGATCACTAAGATCGCCTATAGAGGAGGTCACGTTAGTGACACTCCTGTTCAAGCCAACAATGCGAGACTCCATCGTTTCCTTCACTGGAACTTTGGATTTGCTGCGCTTGGCCGGCACACGTTGTTCCTCTCGCCCACAAACTTGTTGCTCAAACTGTTATTCCACAGCAACAACTCCTTCCTTACCTGTCATACTCACAACTCAAACAAGAACAAAGTAGGAACTAAGATTACCTTGCTCTGATACCACCTGTCACGGAATTAGGCTTTGACGTGCTAACCCGCGCGACACTTAGACAATCTTACGAGAGAAGATGCTAAGTAAGCCTAGAAGAGTTTCAACGAACTCAAAAGAGAGAGCAAGTGAGAGGCTTTCAAATGAGAGAAGGAAAGTAGGCACAAGTGTATAATAATGTAGAGAACTTTGCTATTAAGAGGTGTGTTTACAAATGGGAGGAATGAGGGTATTTATAGTTGTTTCCCTTTTTCAATGTGTGGCTACAATCATTTATTTTAGAGAATTCTATAGATAAATATCTAGATATTTACAATGGAGCATTCTATATAAGGACACCTAAGCATTCTTCTAAAATTCTCCTTGCCTTGGGTTAGGGCACCAATTGGGCTAGCATGCAACAAGCGGGTTGGCAGTATACATGAATGGCCCGTGACACTGAGCTTTGTCTGAATTTCCTTCATATGCAAACCTTATATGTATAATTATGTATTACATCCTTTTTAATCTTTTTATTATGTTTCCATCTTTAACTTATAGTTGGTAAGCAATTAATATCAATCTTTGCTAATGCTTAGACAAAATATTTTCTAACCATATCAGAGTTAATGAGATTTGGCATATCTTTGTCATCCATACTTGTCGATATCAATGCTTTACTTATGAATGCCTTTTTCATAAAATACAAACCTTTATAGTTTGAAGCTCATTTGCCTCTTAGATCATATTGATTTGGTGAGACCCTTTTCAAAACTAAGTCTCCTACTTTGAAGTATCTAGTGTGTATTTTCTTTTTATATGTTAATGTTAATTAATGAGATTCAATTACTCATAATTGATTTGACCCATTTTGTTTCTTTTAATAATACTTCCATCAAAGCCCTTAAGGAAGGAATTTTAACTCTTATTAGCAAAATTACCTTATTCCCATAAATCAATGCAAGCAAGGTTGCCCCTGTGGAAATATGTATTATGGTGCAATACACTTGCAATGCAAAAAACCTATAGTGTCAATCTTTATATATAACTATTATTTTTTTCAATGAATTGCTTGAGATTTTTATTTGTTACTTCAACTGCCCTATTTATTTTTAATCGATACATAACATAATTGTAATACTTGATTTTGAACTCGTTACAAAGATCAATCATCACTTTACTATTCAAGTTGGTGACATTATCTATAATTAGCCATTTTGGTACACTTTAATAGTATATAATGTCTTTCTTGATAAACTTAATAACCATTTTACTTTATGAGTGATGCTTTGTGAAGTAATCAATTGTCACTAAGATGAATTGATGACTATTAAATGCTCTTATGGTAATGAAATCAATCACATCGATTCCCTACATGGGGAATGACTGTGGGGATGTCATGACATACAATGGAGCAATTGTTGCATTTATCTTATATGCATGCATTTGACATTTGTGACATTTTTAGGTATGCTAGAAACAAATTACTTCCATTATTGACTAGTATTATCCAATTCTTAAGATATTTTTTTACCATGAAAAGACCATTAACATATAGCTTATGTAAACCTTCATGCGGTTATTTTATGATTATTTTTGTCTTAGCTGCATCTATACACCAAAATAAGATTGAGGAAAATTTTTTGTCTTAAACGCATCTATACATATGGCTCATAGTTGCACTTTTAGAAGATATCTTTCTTGAGGAAAAAATTCATAACCAACCCTTTAAATAGAGTTCTTTTGTTGTTTTCATTTGAACTTTTAGGGTACTTACAAGTTTTAAGGTGGTGTTTTATGTAAGGTTTATCATCTACTTTCTCTTTAATATGCATGCAATAGGCTAGATTGTGATAGGCATTAACATGAATTATTGGAGCATTGGTTTGAAAATATATCTTGTATATTATTATCAAAGTCGCCAAAATATTAGACACCTAATTATTTTCTCAAGGCATATAACTAAAGTTGTCTAATTAAATTGTGCCACTAATTTTTTAATGTACCAATGATAAAGAACAAGTTTGTGATCTAGTATTTTTCTCTCACTCAATATTTGATAGATAACTAATACTGAATCATCATATATATTGAGATTTTTAACTTTCTTCTTCAAGAAATATAATAAACTCATAACGCATATTTTATATTTTATTATATTATTGGTGTATTCCAATTACAACTTGACTATAATCAAGATATTGTTTGCCCTTAAAATAACAAATGTCACTCTACTTTCATAACTTAATGAATTAATGAATTAGATGCCTTGTCAAATCACATTTGTAATTTATTTGTTACTTTTTTATACGGCGGATTGTTATTAGTTTGTTTCTCATCTTCTTCCCTTTCTGTTGTCGGGTCTTTTCATTCCTCATGAAACTTGGATCCAAACTAGTGCCCACTTGATTAAAGCTAAATTCTATTGTTCATTATACTAAGATATCCTATTTGGATTATAATGTCCATTGATATTAACATATGTTGATCCACTTGACACTCCTAAAGTATCCCGACTGTTTTACCATGTGTTAAAAATAATTATTCATTGATTTAGAAAGGTTATTATTATTTTTTTTATTTTTTATTTTTTACGTTTTATCCCTTACAATCATCTACAGTTTCGATTTGAGAAAGAAACTCGGATGATGCACATGTTTAAAAATTAATTTCAAAATAAGTAATAATCTTTAAGTATAAATACAATCTTACAAATCACAGTGATTAAAGTTTAGCTGGGCTTATGCTTGCCTTTTCTTTTTTTTTTTTTTTAATCTGCCCTTCGGCCTAAACCCTTTTGTTTTTTTCAGTGAGTCGTTGAGGGCCAAGTGAATAGCCCAAGCACTGGCCCCAAGACACCAAACCGCAAAGACCCAGCACCACCACCTTCTGGCTCTTCTCTCCAATCATTCATGTCCACCTGGCTATGTTAGCCGACGACTTCTCCTAGTAGTACCAACGCCATCATCTCTCTTGTTCATGTTAATGCCTCCGGCCTCCTGGTTCAGGGCTTTGAGGGTTTGCTGCTGCGACCCAGAAAGGTGAAAGTCGATTATTGGACTCTATATGCATCTCTATGGGGATTTTTGAGTCTATGTTTTGGTTGGGTGTTTCGATCTGTTTTCATGAGGACTGTCGTAAAATTTTCCGCCTTTGTTTTTGTTTTGGTTTTTGTTTTTTTTTTTTGAAGTTTGAGTAAAGAATGAATTTTATGTAGATTTTCCGTTTCTTGGTTTGCTGGCTAAATTTTAATTCCTCTGATCTTCCTTAACGCCATCTGGGTTGATTATACGATTGATCTGATACGTTTATTCTAGTGTTTCCATTAAATTGGCAATTTTGTTTGTTCTAACATTCTTGCTATGATCTTTCCTTCTTCATTGTTGTCATGCGAAGAATTTTCTTTTGGTGTTGCTCTCCTGTGTAAATGTGTGTGTGTGTATACCCAAGCCTTGCCAGGAATTTTGATGATGATGATGGGGATGAACTATTTTCTTGTGGCTTTATTAATAATTTTTCTCATCTCTTTATATTTATATTGAGGATTACAAGCTCTCTATTTTTTATGGTTGTCTATTATGAAGCAAACAAGATGTTCTGTTATCTGAACAATTTATTAGTACTGAATTGCATTTTGCTGCTTCTTTCTGTTTCTTGGTTGTTTGTGTTTTTGTACATAAATGTGCAAGTGTTTTCATACAGTTTCATGCCTTAATTTGTATTTAGGAGATTGAGATGCCTTTGTTGAATCTCAATTTCTTTCTTTGGTAACTAACAGCCGCAATACACTTGTGCTTCAACGTGTTTACTGGTATGGAAGGTTTTGGGTTTAGTGATGCAAGCAGTGCCATAAGGAAGAAGAGGAGTAACACATCTCGTCGTCCTCGGAATGACTCACAGATACCTTCTGATTATCATGATATATCATCTTTATCATCCACACCACCTTCAGACACTGTAAGCGAAGTCTTAGGAAATGATAATGTAGATTATGATTCAATTACTCAAAAGAAAGAAGTCAGTTTGATTCTATGCTATTCAATGTCTTCATCTACTAACCTTGCTAATTCTGGATTTGGCCAGAATATACTGAAATATGAAGATGGAGGATGTGGGGATTCTGATGAAGCCTCAAATAATGGTTCTTTTCGAGGCAGTACTGAGCAGAGGCATAGCAGACTTGGTTCAACTCGGTGCAGTGAAGGTGTTCTTGCCCCAGCCAATTGGAGAAACACAGGCAGCTCGGCTCATTCTGGAGTTGTTACAGATGGAACAGGAAATGAGAACAAAGTTAAAAAGGTTAAGCTTAAGGTTGGTGGCATAACACGTACTATTAATGCTACCTCTGATGGTGCATCTGCTGTGGGTTCTTCTTCTAGCAAATCTTCTCGGTACCCAGATTTCCAGCAAAAGATGATTGAGGTACTTCCCTTCCAAAATTTGCCTAATGTTCTTGCAGATATTTTTTTTCATATGGAACCATGGCATTTGATAAAAGGAGTAGTAGCATACAGCAGCCACTTTTCTTAATATTTTAAGATCTTGACATGGTTCTGTGCTATAGGTAAAATGTTTATGTTTTTGGTCTTCAGAAGTAAAATTGTTAGCTTATTTTTACATGTGAATCCACATTCCTATATGATGCATCTCAGGACCACCTGTTTTTAACCATTCCTTTTGTTTCCACTTAACTTTCTCTATTGCAACAAAATGCTAATGCCAGCATCTTTTTTTTTTTTCCCTTTCCTTTTTATTTTCCCTTTTTAATTACAAGTAGTGGCACATTTTTTCCTTGTAGGACAATTTGGATAACAATGGTTCCTTTATTTCGGACAAAGAAAGTTATTTGCGGGGAGACCTGTGGAAAGATTTTTCTAGAAGTGGTGTAAGTGTTGGGAAGCCTGATGGAAAAAAAGGTTTGATGGCGGATGAAAATCCTTATTCAAAGAAAAGGGATAAGAATGAAACAGTCCGTAAGAGCAAACGAGTCCCAAAGAAGTCCCGGTCCCATGGAGTGCTGGATGATGAAAATGAGGATGATGACGAGATTCGGTATCTTGAAAAAGTAAAAACATCTAAGGTCTTTGCTGATTATCATGCAGAATCTGAAGATGAGGAGGGTTGTAGCAGGAAACAGCGGAAGATATCAAAGGTGTTGAAGAGAAACATCAATGATCCATATGATGTAGATGTTGGAGATCTTGGTTCATCAAGAAATGTTAAAGGTGTTGGAAAATCTAAGCCTGGGAGACCATCTGAGGATACTGATTATACAGAAGAGGAAGAGCCAGCATCAGATGGTGATACTAAAATTAAGAGGAAAAGAGCAAGAAAAGAATTGGTTGATTTACTGGGGGACTCTAGGCAGGAAATGACAATTACAACACGTCAACGGGCACTTCACACTGGCAAGTATATGCCTTCTGGTCATGGTATTGTATTCCCTAATGGGTTGCCTCCAGCTCCCACTAAAAGTGAGTTATTGCTGTCATCTTTTGAAATCCTTATCTTGAATTTTGAACTTTTGAGAGATATTAGGTGTTTTATTGTTGTGTGGCAGAGCAAAAGGAGAAACTCTCCGAAGTGGAGCAGCAATTGAAGAGAGCTGAGGCTCTTCAGAGACGCAGGATGCAAGTGGAGAAGGCAGCTAGGGAATCTGAGGTTTGCCCTGTCCGTTGTTCATTTTTCTTAACTGTGTCTTATGTTATGAGATTTCAGAGAATTGAAACAATCAACTCTGATTGGAAATCTTAGGCTGAGGCAATCAGAAAAATACTTGGGCAAGATTCGAGTAGGAAGAAGAGGGAAGATAAAATAAAGAAACGGCAAGAAGAATTGGCACGGGTACATGTCTTTCATAGCAAGCATCAGTCAGTTACATAACTGTACACTTTCATTTGTGCATACAGATACTCACAAGAATATAGATGAACATTGACTGTGATGATTTCCATTTTTGCAGGAGAAGGCTGCAAGTGCCATGATACTTACTGCAGGTCATGTTAGATGGGTTATGGGTCCGTCAGGAACAGTTGTAACTTTCCCTGACGAGGTGGGCTTGCCTAGTTTATTTGACTCCAAGCCTTACAGGTAGGAGATTTTTTCTTCTTTCAGATTTGAGATTCTGATATGCTTGGAGAAAAAAAGAAAAAACAAAAATGACAGTTTTGATTGCTGTTTGGAAAGGTGTCAGAGAAATAGGCTTTGAGATTGAGAATTAGTTTGATTAAGATGCATGATCAAAGCACGTTTCACAGATTTCCCTGTATGTATGCTTCTCTAAATTGTATGACATTATATTGGCTTGACCTAGGTGCCTCTGGGGAGGCCTTTAATTACTTGCTCTCGGTTCTTATATATTACTTGTACAGCTTCTGCTTGGTATTGCCCCCCCCCCCAGATGATTTATTTCCTGATGTTTGATTTCAGTTATCCTCCTCCGCGGGAGAAATGTGCTGGTCCATCCTGCAACAATCCATACAAGTATCGGGACTCCAAGTCGAAGCTTCCGCTCTGTAGTCTCCAGTGCTACAAGGCAATACACGAAGAGATGCTGCCTGTGACTTCCTGTTAGTTGTCAACTTGTTCCATTTATCCTAATCATGTGGCCATCCTTGACCTTTACATGTGTTCTGTAATAAATGGTTTGGTGGATTGGTCAGTTTAAGTAAAATAATCAGTCTTGTGCGATGGAGAACTGTTCATATTGATTTGAAATATTTTCTTGTGGCCTTGTGCAGGATATGATTCTTCACTTTACTGTAAGAAGATAAAGCAATAAAATTATGCAGGAGCAATAGAAGAGCAATGCACTGCCTAATCTTACTTGTGATTTTAGTCTCCGGCTGTTCAATTTAATGTTTTAGCTGTTCGATTTTTCTTGCTCTTTCAATTTCGTCTTTTTAATTAATTCTACTTAGTAAATAAGTTTTCTTTAATATATATATATATATATTAACATAATCTAATTTAGATGTTAGTATTTGATATAGAAAACTTCATTCTTTCCTTTTTCACACGTTTGTGAAAGGGTCCAAACCCTTGCTCTAGTTTCTAGCTCGAGGTTTGTTGCATGAGCTCAGGCCTTATATGTGGGCTCACCTATAGAAATTCTACAAGAATTCCATCAGTTTTTTTAATATTAAAGATTTATTATAAGATTATATATAAATTTCAGAGATATTTTTTAGTTAGGATTTTTTTTAAAAAAATTTCAAATATTGAAGTTCTGTGCCTTCTTTCTCCAATTATCACTAATTTAAGTGTCTTTGACCTAAACCTTTTATTTTGTAAGTTTGAACGTGGAACTCAAATTATTATTTAAGCCCCCAATTAAAAACATTATTTTGGAAAAGAAACATGGTGTGTTTTTTCTTTGCTCTTTCATTTTTATGTTAATTGTTTTAAATAGGGAAATGATGATGCTTAACATTTGCTACAGGAATGTCATACTCTACAACTCTTTTCACCTTCTGTGTAGTTGCATAAGAATGCATTTAACTCAATATCATCATCGTGAGATGAAAATGCAAACTTCTCATTCTCATTTACCCTTACAATAACTTCACACTTGTCGAATGTTACGTTGAATGAGACCTTTATGAATCATACCCCGAAGTTAAGGACCAATAATACATGGAAGCCTTGCAAGCAACCCTTAATGTTTTGCTTGCAACGAAAGGTATCCTTGCTTTGAAAGTGTCAAAGAATCCCCAATATCCAGGGAACATTGACTTTGGAAAGAGGGAGTTGTTGGAAACCACAAAGATGCTAATCAACTGCCCCCTCTACCTGCTCCAAAGCAATGACACCCAATGAGGGTTACCCTCGTATGAAACCAAGAGGGAAATGTCTGACCAAGAGGGAAATGTCTGACATTTAATGCATGTAGAAGAGTTTTCACTTAAACAAAGGGGCTAAGTTAATCGAGCCTCCCATAAGGAAAGTATGGACAACTCTTCATTGAGTTCTTAATAACCACAACACTATCGTTATATGCCCAAAAACCCTTCAGTAGCATCTCAATGAAGTCTTATTGGGCCCAAAGGGATGAGGCAACGGAGTTAAGGCAACGATTGAAAGACATGTAAGCATAAATCACAACCTTGAAACATTAAGGCATGCACTGCATAAGCAGTTTCAAAAAGTCCTAAGTTTCTTCTGCCAAAGGAGATACAAGATATGCTAGTGCAGGAGAAGTTTAAACTTCCTCCACTAGACACTTACAAGGCCACAAAAGATCCAATGGAACATTAGACATATTCTAGGACCATCATATTGTTGCATGCAACTTCACATGCCATTGTATACAAAGCTTTTTCCACAACCTTGAAAGATATTGTACAATGTTGGTACTTTAAGCTCTTAACTAACTTCATTAAGAGTTTAGAACGATTAAGTGAAACATTTTTTGACAAGATTTGTCACGAGTTAAAGACAAAAGAAAAACTCCTTGAATCTCATCCCCATTGGACAATGGAAGGATGAATTGTTACAAGAGTATGTGATGCAACTTAACACTGTCATACTCGACATCAAAGATTTGAAGTTGGAAACAATGATGATCATATTCATGGTGAGCTTAAGCAAATCAAAGCTTGCATGGCCTTTAGGCAAGAATCCATCGAGCGAGTTTGTTGAGCTTATGCTTAGGGTAAAGTGAATCATCAATGTAAAGGAACCAATCAAGGTTCAAGATGAGCTCAATGAATGTTAAGTGACTTAAGATCACTAGAATCAACGTTTTAAAAAGTGCTCTAAAAAGTGTAGATGAAAGAGGACTCAGAGCTTAACTTTAAAATATGGTGAGCACAATTCCTAAGATAACAATCTTGAGGGATGTAAATACTCTAATTATATCACTCTCAAGTCCTTTTTATCATAAGTTTTCCTCCAAATATAAGAATAAAGCATATTGGTTTCACTTTGTTGTAAACAAACGTTGTTAAGCTATTGAATACCAAGAAGTATTATTATTTCAATAGCGATCATGGTCATGACATTGATGAATATTATAAGTTTTGTGACGAAATAGAGAAACTTATTAGGTAGGTTTGTTTATAATAGTTCATCCATGATCGTCATGAAGGATATTACACATAATGTGAACATGAGCCTTGATCTAAAGGTTAAAGGTAAGGATAACCTGGTGAGCCTCGTCAGTGAGATCAAATTGAGGAGTGGATAGACTCACTCATGCTAACACTAAAAAGGGATACAATTTAGATAATCATAGGGTGGATGACTTGTGCATGATGGGTAACTACCTTTAGGAGGTCATGTAGTCATCATGTACTTAATGTTAAAGGCTATAGGAGTCATTAAGAGGAGGAAGACTACCTTGTCATCTTCATAAATGATGACTTAAAGGGAGTTGAGCACACCCATAATGATCCTTTTATTATCTCTTTATACGTGGGTGGCTTAAATGTTAAAAGGGTTATGGTGGATATAGACAACTTCATAGACATTTTTATACTTGAGTGCTTTTGACCAAAGAAATTTAGGTTAGACAAGTTAAAACTTATTGTTTTCCCTTTATACGAATTCATGAAAGAGTTTGTAATCCCATAAGGATATATCAAGCTTCCTATTACTATTGGATTAACATTAATGACCAACATGACTACATTATAGCTAATAGTGATGGACCTCCTATCCTTATATAATGTCATTTTGCGATGACTCAAACTTAAAGCACTAAATGTCATTGTCTCAATCAAACACCTAAAAATAAAGTTCTCCACCCCTTAAGGAATTGGCAAGGTGAAAGGCGCTCAAACTTAAGGTTCTATGGATATGGTGAGTTAGACTACTAACCTAATGAGAGAGAACAAGGAATTCTTGTTAAAGGGTTTGTCTAAGTTTCCCCATATCCATTAGATCCATCATAAACTATCCATATTAGTAAGAAATTAGGGGGAAAGGGTAAAGATGAGTTTGTAGCCTTTTTGCGACTTAACCACGAGGCTTTTTATGGATATTGGTAGATATGCTAAGAAGCATTGATCCAAAAGTCATGATCTACAAGATATCAATTGATGATAAGCATTTGCTAATTAAGCAAAAGAAGCACAACATGTCTTTGAAAAGACAATTTGCCATTGTGAAAGAGGTCAAAAAACTAATCAAGGTTGTCTTCATTTAGGAAGTCATGTATCTATAATAAATAGTGAATGTGGTGATGCCAATAAGTACAACAAGTAGTGAGGAATGTGTATGGATTTCACTAATCTTAAAAAAGCTTAACTTGAAGATAATTACCCTCTTCCTCACATTAATCAACTCATGGATGAGACATCAAGGCATGAGCTCATAATGTTCATGGATGCATGACTTCATTTAGGAAGTCATGTATCTAGAATGGCTATAGAACATGGTGATGGTAAAAATGCACAATGGCAAGTGGAAAATATGTGTAGATTTCCTCGATCTCAACAAAACTTGCCCCTATGATAATTACCTCTTACCTCACATTAATTAATTAATGGATGAGACATCAAGGCATGAGCTCCTGATGTTTATGAATGCATTCTTAAGGTATAACTAAACACCCTTGTACAAGGTTGATTAAAATAAGATCTTAATTATATAGCAAGATACATACCATCATAAGATTATATCATTTGAACTTAAGAACGCTATAACAATATACCAGAGATTAGTAAACAAGATGTTCTAGTACCAAATAGGTTACAACATGGAGTCTATATTGATAACTTGTTGGTAAAGAGTCAAATATTTATAAATCACATCCATGACTTAGGTCACCACCCTAAACTATTATGGCATGGAGCTCAACCCTTTAAAGTGCATCTTTGAGGTCCAGTCGAGAAAATTCTTAAGTTTTCTAATGTTTAATTGGGGAATCAAAGTTAACCCCTAGAAGATTAATGTGATCCAAAGGCTTATATCTTTGATGCATGTCAAGGATGTGTAAAAGCTTACTAGAATGATATATGATCTCAACAAGTTCATATTTCAATCTAAAAAGAAACAACTCCCTTTAATTAGAGTTCTTAAACAACTAATGAATTTTAAGTTGATGGAGGAGTATAAGTAAGCCCTTTTAGTAGTTGAAATAATATTTATTTATACTTTTATTACTCCATAAACCAATATTTAGAGTGACCCTCTCCTTACACTTAGTGGAAAATTAACATATGGTGAGCTCAATTCTTATTTAAAAGGTAAGTGGTGTATAGAAACTTATCTACTACATCAATAAATGTTATAGGAAGTGAAGGTTAGATACCCTAAATTTGATAAACTAGCATTCACACTAATGATTTTAGCATAAAAGTTAAGACCATATTTTTAAACCCACAAGATAATTAATTGTCCTTATAAGCCAACCTTTGAGGTTAGTCTTGCTTTGACTTGAAGCGGTTAGGCATTTGTTGTAGTGGTCCATCAAACTGAGAGAGTTTAACATCTACTTCTAGCCCTATATGAAAAACAAAGCTCAATCCCTTGTTGACTCTATAAATAAGTGTATTAGCTTTGCCAAAAATGAACCAAAAGGGATTAAACCTAAGAGTTAGACATTGTATGCCAATAAATCCTCTAGCAAAGAGGGAAATAATACTAGTATTATATTTATGGGGTTGAGAAAGGTCACGTTAAAATATATGTTAGGCTTTCAATTCCTTACTTCTAACAATGAGGCCAAATATGAAGCCCTTATTATAGGGATTAAAATTTTAAAGGCTCTAAAAATAAAATAGTTTTGAATTTTTATCCACTCCTTACTTATTTTTAGATAAATGGAAGGTGAGTTCAAAGCCTAGGGAGAGTACATTATCAAGTACTTGTCAAAAGTTAGATTGATAATGTTAAGCGTCAAATAAGTAGGTGCTAAAGTCCTAGTTGAATGAGTATTGTGAGTTGAGAATTCTAGGATGGATGCATTATCTAAGTTCCAAGCTAGTCTTAAGTTTAAGCTTGTTTAAGGTATGTTCATAAAGGCATTTAAGAAGCCCAACCATAACGTCACCTCAAAGGAAGTAATTCTTATAAACCATGAGTCCCTTTGATGAATCCTATCATTAGCTACTTACAAATTGAAGAATTAACAGAGAATAGGATGAAGGCTAGGCAAATTCAATACAAAACATGATGCATGTCACACATAAAAGCCTACCATACAAGCAATTTTATTCTTTTCTTATACTTAAAGTGCCTCACCTTAACCGAAGCCTAATATATGATAAAGGAGATTTATGAGGGAGTTTGTGAAAACCATAAAGGCACCCATACATTAGCAACTAAAGTTTGTAAATAGGGATTTTTTTGGCCCATTATGTAAGAAGACTTATGTTCATTAGAACATGTTGCAAATGTCAATGCCTTAGAAATATTTTTTAATTGCCAACAACGTAACTTACCATGATCTTAACACACTAGCCATTTAGTTAATAAGAGCTTGACAAGATTTTCCCTTTCCTATAGGTCACAGAGGGAAAGAAGTATGCAATAGTCATGGTCAATTACTTTACCAAGTGTAAAAAGGCAAAAGCCTAAAAATTAACCAACTTATAAGAATCGTGCCCATTTAAAAAATAGGCTGACCTTAAAGGGCCTTAATGTGGCAAGTCTTTTCAAGGAATATGAAGTAGAATAACTAGATTAAGAAACATATGAACTCAATTTAAAAAAGTTGTGATAATACCACACATCTTTAAAAAGTTGACCTAGCTAGGAAAATACTTATGTTATAAAAGATTGCATCTTAAAATAAAGCACAAATTATTAACTGAATAACTTACACAAAGACCCAACTTTCCCTCTTGAACGTGTCACTATAATCCTAAATAAAGCATGTGTCATCAACTAAGCAACTCAGGCAGGCACTTAGCTCGCCCTTATAAACACGTTGTGATAATGCCAAAACTCATTTTTCATAATTAGCTTGGATGTTTTTCGTATAGAGATACACATTAGACATCAGTGCATAGAGTTAATTTAGACAATGTATAAATAGTATTTTTGACAATAAACAATTGGTAAATATGCTTGAACTCTTATACTTTCATTTAGTTATACTCTCATTTTAAGTTGTTACGATGTACATTCTCAAATTGAAACATCCAAGAAAAGAGCAAGAGAAAGGAACACAAAGTGAAGGATAGCTTGAATATAAAATAAATCTTCCTTTTATTAAAGAATTGTATAAGTTGCAAAGAATGTAAATTAAAAAAAAAATCAAAACTAAAAATAATCCAAATTATAGGTTGAGATCGGTCTTAGTAATCAAAGAATGATGTTATTATTGTGACCCACAACTAGTGAAGGAAACATTATAAAAGGAAAAACATACATTATAGTTCTCTCCAAGTTAGCGTATCTAAGACTTATATCTCAATAAAAGAAAATAAGGTAATTGTCCCTTTTCGAAAAGAAAATGCCTCTTTCTAGCTAAAAGGTTGTTATAATGAAGGTGAGAAAGAGTGAGAAGGGTCAATTACTTCCACTTTGGCATTGGTTTGGCTACTTAAACCTATGATGAAGGGTGATTTGCATTATGAAGACTAATGATGAAGGATGATCTACCTCACCAATGTACTAGCCATTTGCATGACATATAAGAGGCTGGCTTTAAGAAGAAGTCATTTGCCTACTCAAAAGCATCATTAAGACTTAGTGAGAGGTACTTTAAGGATTGTATTTATACAAAAATTATGTAGAGATGTTATGAGGATTTCAAAAATGCATTGTGAAAGGAAAAGGAAAACTATATTTATAGATGCTTCCCCTTAATCAAAGGCTGACACATATATATTTTTTGTGATAACTCAAGTGATATTAGTTATGAGGGAAGACACCACACATAAATTTATAGGTTATCTTAAAACCTACAATTAAAAATGTAAAATTACTTTAATCACTTAACTTAAAAGACATCATTATTCAACTAACAAAATTTTGAATGCTTAAGGTGCCACACATGTCCAGAGGATGTAAAGAAAATCGTGAATATCACCACTCAATTAGTGTAAGAAAAATTATATAGGGGGCATAAAGTGTAAAATGGTACAAATTTCAAATTAGACTAGCAACTCAAATGATATAGACCAACCATCATCCTTGGCTAAAGGCCCACCTAGTTGGAGTGATAAGCTTGAGCTCACATTGAAAATAGGTGACATCAAATAAATACCTAGCAACCATGATAAGGTGCAAGGGAGAATAGGCTAAAAATGAGCTCTTATAAATGACATGTGAATTATGTAAAGATACCTTTAAAGATGCATGAAGCAACATATCATGAAGAAGTGAATAAAGAAGAAAAAATTGGCAAAAGCAAAACATTCATTTAATTCATTGTGTGAGTAAAATTATTCACTATTGTACAACCATACATTGCAAAGGGATCAAAGAGCCTGGATAAAAATAATGTGCTTTGAAAATAGTGAACAAAAATTGCAAAAAATTTAAGATATCTATACAGTAGAGCTTATATTAGCCTTTTGGGGAGAGTCTACTTGCACAATCTAAGAAGGCAAGGACTCTAAAGAGGTTAAAGGTAAGTTTGTGCTAATGGGAGCACTCAAGAAAGCTAGCTTTAGAAAATTCAAATTCTAAGGTAGCCCTTTCAACTCTAGTTGCTAACAAACTGACAATGTACATTCATAATAACAATAATTAATTATATAGGCTCGTAAGCTTAATAGTAGTCTAACTTTTGATTTTTGTTTAAACCTTACTCGACCTGATGTTATACTTTCTCACTTTTACCTAAAACTCAATGTCTCTCTTAGATGAGACTGCCTCTAAATCAGTGTAAACCTTATGCTCAACCTTCAAAAGCATCTCTAAAGCCATCAATTAGGAGTCAAGGCTAGATGATGTGACTTACTCTATCAAGAACTTTTCCTCTAGTTTCTTAAAGATCATAAAAGCCTTTTCCTCTCATTTTCCATTTCCTCATAAATAGGGTCACAATTGGTTTCTTTCTCTTTGAGGTGCATTAACTTGGAATAGAGGAAAAGCTTGGATTAGAGGTGACCCAGCATTCTTTTCTCATCTCTTTAAATTAGTGAGTCGTCATAATAAACATAGACTTGATCTCCTTGGCAACATTCTTCCTAACCATAAACTCCTCTCAGAGAAATAACTCAAGTTAAAGGATACAAGCTACCCTTACACAAATAAAATGGCAAGCAAAACAACTGCTTCCATTAAATGGACATACAAATGGATTAAACTCAATTCTAACAAAATGGTTGGTAGTTATATTTGTTTAAGGCTTTTTTTTCTAATAAGTCCTTATGCATGCAAAAGTTTAGGCCAAGAGACTCCATATTACTTAAAGGGGGAATATCACACATGATTCCTTTGTGAGGAATCAGTCCTCGCTATTGATGAGGAATAATAACCTCTCCCAAAGCCAAAAAGAGATGTTCATCCTTATGGGATTTAAGACATGGCTCCCTCCCCTGATTGTCGATAAGAGTTGTTTCGTTAATCTCCATTATAGTATCATTGACTTTATGGCAACTTAACCACTAACCTTGCACTCTTTTTCTTAAAGCTACTAAACAAAAATATTCTTGGCAAGAATAAAGTCCCAAGCAATAACTTACAGTCCTTACAAAAATATTTTTAGTGACAATAAAGTCCCAAGTGATCTACTCCATAACCATTATAGGATCCTTGAAAACCCAGGTTGAAAAGGTATTCATGACCTTAATGTTAACCATCTTTCAATCATAATTTTTAAAGTGCTCTTTATAGTCAAAAATGTCTTTCTAAACTTCCTTTCCTATATCAAAAGAGAAGGCTTAAATCAACAATGCAAAATACACTTTTTGGCACCAAAAGAAAAAAAAGATGACCCATTTACCTTTTTACAACCGTCAAAGGTAAGAGATTCTAAACTTTAAGGCTTCAGGAGTGCTCAAAGAGACATCAAACTCATTTTCCACCTTACCTTGTGGCTGCCTAATATATGTTGTCATAGCTTGAGATAATCTTAAATATTAACACTATTTTGGAAATGATCAAGGGATAAAGCCTTCTTAAGAGAAATCAATCTAGTTTATCTTAGCATCCTAAATCACCAAATCCTTAAAATTCTCTAATTGGACTCCAAACTCAACAAATACTTTAAGTGTGGTAAGGATTCTAAGCGACTTTGTTCGAGGTAGTTAATTGGTAGGAAATCATAGGTATAAAAGAAAATGTAAGGATTCCAATTTGTTCAAAATTTAATCTTCTTTGAAGGAGAAAACAAAAGTTAGAGGCTACCTTTTTAACTCTTTTAATATAAAGGTGAGTCCCCTATCAAAAGATAATTGGTACATTTTTAGAAGAAGATATGTAGGACCAATAAAAAAGCACCTAATAAGCATAGCCTTAATCATCTTAAAGTTAGCCCCAACATACAAAACTAATAATTTGTTCAAACAACACTAGTTTATGTGTGATCATTGTGCAAGTACAAGACCACGATACAACAAAAACCTTTGTAAAGTTTAATACATAGGCAAATATAACCTCATTGCATATTGATCCATGCAAAAAGTCATATACCTAAAAGGAGGACAACATGCTTCATTCATATAAAAGAGAACTAACTATTGTTATCTCCTAAGGATATGATATTTGCTTTTAAACCTTTTCTTAAGTTTGAATAGATTAAGGTGTGAAGAAAATAAAGTCACAAAATAATTAAGGTAACCACATGTTAATTTGATAGATGGATGAGTTGACTCCCTTAAACCATCGTAACCAAATGTTAAAGAACTAAAATTGAATTGAGAAGGACCACGCCCATGTGGGGCATGCCCACCACTTGGACCAGAGGAAGAGCTAATAGACTTTCTTATACCAATTGAATATTTGCAACCACTAGTCATCTATTTAAACTCTTACAACAAAAATGTCCTCAGCCATTTACTTTTTCTTATCATAATTGAAATAAAGGTAATCATATGAAATTAGGAAAAGACTTGAAATGAAACATAAGGGAATTCAAACAAAAGGGAAAGTTTTTAAGACCTTAACATTCCTTAGAGAAAAATGTATCAAAGGGGAGCTTAAGTGATTGAGGACATATGATGTAAGCAAGAATATTAGTTTCAAAAATGTCATTTTCCTTCTTCCATGATTTGCTATGATGCTTCATGGCTATGTCACATCATAAAAAATAGTAACTAGCACTTAGCTCAAAAATAAATTGGTTAGCCTAGAAAGAATCCAACTTAGAGTCCAAATTCTAGCCTAATGTAGCATAGGGAGAAATCAACTAAGCCTCCTTCTAAAGGCCTCAATCTAACTCGATCAGAATTAGTCTGTGAGGGTGAAAGAATACTATATATGAACCAATCATTAGCTTAAGCTAATATATTCTTACTGAACCTAACAAGCCAACATTTTTATTCCAAAGTTACAATGATACAATATGGAAAAAGAGAAAAAAAAAGTCACAAATTTATAAATGAGAATAAAAAGAAAAACAAGACTGCACTTGAGGTTGTCTTCTACCTTTTTTACACTTGAAATCCAAAAGCTTAAGATTGAAACTAGGAATTGATGTAGTGATCTTTTCCTTATTATGGTTGTAGCTATAGCTATGCTCGAGAGACTCACCTATCAAGTCCTTGACCTTACTCATAAAATCTTACCTAACTTTATCCTAAGCCATTTTCTTAGTGTCTTAAACAATTTGCTTGAGGGTAGTATGTGACATAGTAGTATAATGAATTTATTTAACATAACAACTTTCCCTCATAGCTGAGCCTGCAGGTTGGCCAACCTCACAAGCTCTCATACTTTCTATTAACTTAAAGCTTTTCCATTTTTAGAAGTGTAAGCTCTATATATTGGGGATCCACAACAATGATTCCAAAGCTAGAAGCAACCTATGTCAACAACCTCAACTAACTCCTTAATATAATGACTATAAGAGATGGTTGTTAAAGGGTCCTTAACGTTATAAGGCAAATTAGTGGAAATAGGCATAATAGAGTATGAAAACCCACCCATTGACCTTTGAGGACTAATAGGAACTTTAAGCACAATTAAATAAGAGAGTCTACCAAGTGGCCATCCCTAAGCACTAACGAGGGCAAGTGATATTCCTTTTTTTATCAATGAGCTCTTTTAAAGTGAGGCATAACAAGGGTAGTACCTTTAATTTTAGCCACTCTCCTCTTTTTTTTTTGGCCTAGCTACCTTTATTCCATTACCAACAGTGATATTATCCAACTCATAAGAGGCTAATACATCATTTAGCATAACTGCCTTGGTCTGGGATAAGCGAGGCATAACAAGCCTACCTTATAAATCCTACCATATCACATCACCTTTTAACTCATATTTTTGCAAGTGTTTTGCAAGTGTTGTTAAATCTCGACAAACTTTTACCCCCTTAGCACTGAGAAAGGGGCGGTCGATAAGGCTTCGCTTTTTCAAGGAAATTCGAGAGGGCAATCCAAAGGAGGATTAGCTTAGGTTAGGAAAAAACCAAATTTATAACCTTTAACTTAAATCAAATGGACCTATTTCATCTTCTTGTTGATACTTAATTATCCTTCCTCATAACATAAGTAAGGCCTCTCTAGTTGTTAATATTGGTCAACCTTACATCCATGACATTTAAGAAAACTATACTGATCAAAGAGAGACCCTCAAGTTTGCACAAGATAACAAATCCCATAAGAATTTGCCATACGTTGGGACTAATTTGCCTTGGAACCAATTTATATGCTATAAGAACCTCAAGGTAGACTTCAATAAAGGAAATTCCATGCCTTCTAAAATGGTGTCATAATAAAATGCAAAACACTCCTCTAAAGGATGATAACCCTTCTCTGACTTTATTGGAATAAGGAAATTTTACTCAAAAGGTAAGACATACCTCACTTTGTCAAGTAAGAATGATTCATCATATGAATGAAAAGATTCAACGAGGCAACTTATCTCTCTGCAAGGAGAAATGGGTTCATGATAAGAAATGGGTCCACTCTCAAATAATTGCTTTATCCTTGCTATGAGTCAAAGGAAACAATCAGGGAAAGAGAGTTTAGGGGTTTTGTGAAAAAGCTTTTTGAGGCCACATATGAGAAAATCAATGGAAAAACACATGTATCACATAAGCACAAGGCTTATAAACACATGGTTCACTAATAATCATGCAAATTCAAACTAATGACAACTATTTCCAACTAAAACTATCAAAAGACCTTGGAGGAATTCAAATATCCTATAGAGTAAGGATATGATTCATCTCCTTTTTTAAAGGAAGGACTTAGGATGATTCCTAATATAAATGTAGATCCAAGTCCACATTTGTGAATAGCCTAAACCTTGCCTTGTGTCCAAACCTATGCCCTGACTTCTAGCTTGGGGTGCACAAGTTCAGGTCGTAAATACGGACTGACATACTAAAATGTGTTAACACTTAAGGGTCTCATCAATCTTTCTAGCATAAAAAATCCATTATGGAAACATATATAAGTGAGAGATTCCTTTTATCCAAGTAAGACTTCTCAGACTTCTTTTTCTTAAGAATTCAACCACTACACATGTCATTATACAAGGGCCTTCACCCTTTCCTCTCAAAATTACTTTTACTAATTTGAGTATCAGAGTGTTAATGTCAAAAAGCACGTTTGGTGTAACCTTCTTATTTTGCAAGCCCAACTACAAAGCTAAAACCATCATATAAGCTTTAAGTCAAAGATGTTGTAAGTATTGTTTGATAAAAAATTTTAAAAAATTAAAATCACAATATAAAGAAAAATTATATGCCTTTTTATATCAATAAAAGTGAATTGATTAAATGAATTTAAAAAAACAAAAGGAACACAACTTAAATCAAAAGTTTCATTCAGTATTGATGTTTGGTATATTTAATATTGTTTTCTGTTTTTTTTTTGTAAAAAAATTCTTAATAATATTCATAATTATATATATTATGAATATAACATGATATTTAACAAAAAATAATTAACTTAGTATGAATAGTAAATAAAATAGTTTTAGAAGGAAAAAAAAGAATTTAAGACTACTTTAACAAAATTTG
The DNA here is from genome assembly GCA_021464305.1 of Kandelia obovata. Taxonomy (NCBI): domain Eukaryota; kingdom Viridiplantae; phylum Streptophyta; class Magnoliopsida; order Malpighiales; family Rhizophoraceae; genus Kandelia; species Kandelia obovata. The sequence goes on from CM038488.1 coordinate 4,697,411, forward strand.
GATTTAAGAGACTAAATGGGACACAAATAAAATAAAGTTGTTAATTTTATTTTTAATTTTTTAAAAAAAAATTTATCGTTCATTTTTTTAAGTGCAAAATCTTAGGTTTTGGCTTATGTCACTATTTCTTTAATCTTTTTGGTGAATTAAATATTTAGTCTAACATTTTAATTTGAACTATGCATCAATAGCATTGAAAGCAATCAGTAAATGAGGGAGAGAATGAATCGAGAAACATCATTAGATTTATTAAAAAGATAATAAAATACAGAAACATGAAAGTTGAATGATAAAAAGATGAAAAGAGTAAACTTGTATATTTTGCATGAAGACTTATTACAGTATTAGTGTTGATAATTTGCTACAACACTTTATTCATCTCCAGCATAATATAGTGAGGCTATTAATGAACTCCAAAATCTGCATATTGTATATAAAAATGAAAAAAAGCAAAATAAAATAATTATGCATTATTCACAAATGGGTATATCTCATATCTAAAGTTGCAACTTCCAGTAATAACCCTTCCACCTTCCTTCCCGTCACAGTAGCTTGGAAGTTCACCAATTATACCATTGAGACACTTCCCACAGTTGGCACTAGACAAGTCTCTAGTGCACTGAACCAGCCCATAAAGCTTCTTAGATCCTACTAACTTCATCCCTCCTGATGCATATAGCTTAGTGCTTACAAGAGCTTTGTTGACCAACTGGCTTAACAACTAACTGGTCTTCTGATTGAATGACTTTGGATCAGCTACGTTGTTCCAATTCCACATGTAGAACTTGTTCTACTTGTCAATTTTTCCAAAGAAGTGCTTATCTGAGTACTTCAACATGCAGTTGTCATATGCAATGATTGTTGTTTTCTCTGAAGGACAGAGCTGGCAGATTCTAGAAGCTGCTTCTGCGAGACAAGTCTCGCAATCCAAAGGACCTAGGAAAATTAATTTTTTTTTCTTTTTTGGGTATTCAAGTTGTTATGAGTAATTATGGTAATTATATAACTCAACTCAAGTAAACAATTAAATTTTTAAAGGAAATGAAAATGTTTGATTATAAACCCTAATGAGTCACTTATGGTGTTAGGAGTGAAGCTTTTGCCAAAAAAGAAGGAGCTCTTAGCTGGCCCAGAATGATACCAGTGATTTGTTAAGAAGTTAATTTATTTAACTTTTACATGACCATATCTCTCTTTTGCAGTTGGGGGAAGTGAGTTAATTTATGGTTACCCTTAAAATACCTTATGAGAAGCTATTGTTTCTATTCACCGATACTTGAAAAAAGCAACTGGTAACGAACTCTTATACCAAATTATAGACATTTTTAGGTTGAGGCATACTTGAACATTAATTAGGCTAGCTACTCTGTATGTAAAAGATCAATCACAAGATATTGCACTTTATTGGAGATAATTTAGTGTCATGCAAAAGTAAGGAGAAAAATATTATAGCCAAATTAAGTATTGAGGTAGAATATAAGGCAATGACCCTTATTATTGATGAAGTTATGTGACAACAAAATTTACTTGATAATTTTCATTTTGTGTAAATAGGTTCATATTGTGATGTGACATTAAGTCTACTATTCATTTTACAAGCAACTTAGCTTATAATGAGTAGACCAAACATATTAGTGCACGAAAGGTTAAAGGCTAGCACAATCTCTCTATCACAAGTGATGACCACAAATCAATTGGTAGATATACACATTAAAGTGTTAAATGGTGTTTGGGTTGAATTTATTAATAAAAAACTAGGCACAATTGATATATATGCTTTATTTTAAAGGAAAGTGGCATGTATGTTGTTTAGTGGGGTTGGCCAAACAATTATTATTTTTCTTTTATCTCCCCTTCATTATTTTTCTTTTATCTCCCTTTCTTTATATTATGAAAAAAAAAACTAGATATATAAATAGAAAACTAGATAACTAACTCCTCAAATTTTGATGATTACTTTTTCTCATCACCACAAGTCTCTTTTTTCTTTTAATGATAATCTTTGTTTAAGACACTTGGTGATCTCTAGTTGTAGTCAAGAGTCTAGCCACCTTAAGGCCTTATTTTAAGTTTACGTGGAGGTGTGAGATTTAAGAAAAAAAAAATTATAACACAATACTTCACAAACCAAAAAAAATATATATTAGCATTTGTTCATCAACAATGAAGAGTTTAACGTTATATATTGAAGTCAAGACGTATGAATGCTCAATTTATTGATGTTTTATACCATTTATTTTTTTTATATTTAATTTTTATTTTGATACGATACCTACCACTCATTATTTATGTTAACATGGGACTGTCATTGAATCGGATTATAGCGTTGTTGCCTGTGGGATGAAAAGCCCATCCACTGGAACTTGGCAATTGCAGAATGAGTGTAGGGACTTTTACGAATAACCATGGCTGGGATATTTTGAACATAAAGAGAGGTGCTAATGCAGTTACGGATGCCCTTGCCAAACAAGGAGTAGCTAGGACGGAGAACTTCATCGCTTTGCTCTAGCTCGGCTGCTACACATTTTCATGCCTTCTTGGGTGCTTGTTCCGAGTGATTGGTTTAGTCTCCCATGCCAGGCACTGTCATGCTTCTCCTCGATTATTTTCCATTGACACCATCTGCTAGCGATTGGAATGCTTATTGTTTGCAAATGTTCTGTCAGTGGTTTCTTTTTATGCTACCAGATATCTGGCTGGAAAAGTTATCGATGGTATACCCATTTTTTTAACAAACTTTTACTTTATTAACAAAGTTCCTGTTGATTTATTTATTAAAATAAAATAAAATAAAAACATAGATTTTTACTTATAAATGTACATATATTTTTAATTAGGTTGAATTTTTATCATTAAAATTGTAAAATATATTTTTTTACATAATTTTAATATATATTAAAAATTTTCAAAATGTGTCTAAAATTTATTTAATTTTTTGAGACATACATATTTTATTATGATAAATAAATATTTATATGGTGTTTAACATAAGATAAAGCTTGTGCATCCTAAGTTCATAAGGACATAATCAAATTTAGTATTCGTTCAACAACATGGCCTAATTCACATACCGCAGAATCACACTACCTGACCTTTCCAAAACCATACAAAACAGAAGGACACCGGAACTCGAATGCTGCGACCTAAAAACCAGCAAAGGCCAAACCTATCTAAATAACTCCCCTCCGAATGGCCATGATAATCTAAAGTATAAGATACCTGTCCCTACAGGTGCATCGTCGTGCTTGAAAATAGATGAGCGGCTCCAATGGCTGCGGTGCAGATGACCTGATCCAGCTTCGTTTCGTTATTACAAAGAAGCTTCTGAGAGGCACACTTGTCCTCTTAACCTTAAGGTTACTTAACTGGCTTGTCAATCCTTTTTCTACCACTCAATAGGGGCCTCTAAGCGCCCATTTTGTCCCTCTTAATTTTTATTGTCTTTTTAAATCTCAAAATATTAACATTGAACTTGAGATCGAAATCTTTTGCGTTTTTTTATTTGATAATTGTTCACTGGCCCATTTCCACCTCCCTCTTCTATATGAGCTTTTGACTTTTTCTAAAACAATAAGTATATATACATATATTCATCTCATCTAAGAAAATTTACTCTTATGTAAATAATTATAAAAAAAAAGAGTAATAATCATTAATTTAACATAATAAAAATTAAAAAAGTTTACTTCCTAATGAATTGTAATTTTTTTTAAAATTTATTAAAAGACTTATTAAATAGTAAATTATCTAATAAAAATAATTATTTTTATTCTTATAACTTTTATAAAATTGAAATTCAAGATATTAAAATAAAAATTTTAAAATTTAATCATAAGAGTTTTTTTTTTTTGTGAAAAATAATATATTACAATTTTGAAATAGGTACAAAATGTCGTCAGAGAATTATGATAATATAATAAAAAATAAGTAAGATTTTTTTAATAATATTAAATATTATAAAACAATTTTTTTATTTATTATAAAAATATTATTTTCATCCACACAAATATTTTTTAAATAATAAAAAAATATTTATTTTAATAAAAATAATATTTTACAATAAATTAATAAAAATTTATTTTTATGATTTTTAGTATTATATTCAGTTTCATTTTGTTTTTTCAGTGAAAAAAAGAGCCAAGGGAATCGATCCATCTTGCACGTTCGACAGGCACTCTCTCTCGCATCCTTGTACCTCAGAAAGCATATAACCCTCTTAATCTCTTAGCCAGTCTCGCATCCTTTTTGCTTTCTTTTGTTTGAATTCTCTCTTTTCAAGAAAATAAAGGATTATAAATTGCTCGATCGCTTCTTCGGATTGGATCTGAAACCCTAATGTGTGGATCTAGGGACAAGCGATTGATGGCTACGGCGACTCGACGACAACAACTTGGAACAGCAACAACGTAGGAGACTAATGACTTGCAACAGATAAAACAAAAGTGAGGATGGAAGTCAATGACTTCCAAGCTAAAACTAAGAATTGATTACTGGAAAAATCCTCCAAAAAGAACACCTAATGGTCGAAGGTGAGATTACATGAACGAGCACAACTCAGTATTTATGACCCAAAATCTTTTAATTACGAGAATTAATAGAGAATGCTTTTCTTGTCAGTTTAGGATAACGAATAGATGATAAGAAGTTCAAAAGGTTTCGTGCTCTGCGGCATTTACTTCGCCTTTAAGTGCTCTCACACACTCTTCATCTATTTTATAATTATGTTAAATGAGCTCAACGGAAGATCCAGCCGAATTCAAAAAGTCAACAGTATCTAAGTATATATATTGATAAGTTCGCAAGCACATATGCAGTGATATAAATATAATAATTATTAATATTTTAAAAATTAAGATATAAACATATTTATATTTTATTTACACATTAAATGTATTATATAATTTATCTATATAAATTAATAATTTTAATAAAAATTATTAATATAAATATTAAAAAAATTATTATTGATTATTATTAATATATATTATTATTGTATTATTCACTAAAAGAAATACACTTGTAGGCTATTATGGGCCTAATTTCTTATTCGTTCACATGAATCTAATGTTGCTATTATGGGAATTTCCCTTTCTATGTATGCGCATCTTGTCATTGAAACGGATTCTATAGTTGCTGCCCATGGGGTGAAGAGTCCATCCTCTGCACCTTGGGAATTGCAGAATGAACTGCGGTGGGTAGAGACTTTTATTAACAACCATAGCTGGGATACTTTGAACATAAAGAGAGGTTCTAATGCTGTTGCGGATGCCCTTGCCAAACAAGGAGTAGCTAGGATGGAGAACTTCATCGCTCTGCTTTAGCTTGGCTGCTGCACATTTTCATGCCTTCTTCTTGGGTGCTTGTTCCCAGTGCCTCTGGTTTAGTCTCCCATGCCAGGTACTGTCATGCTTCTCCTCGATTGTTTTTCATTGACACTATGGGTACATCTGTTGGCGATTGGAATACTTATTGTTGGCAAATGTTGTGCCAGGGGTTTCTTTTTGTGCTAGCAGATAACTGGTTGGAAGAATAATTGATGGTATACCCATTTTCTTATAAACTTTTACTTTATTAATAAATTTTTTGTTAATTTTTTTAAAAAATCATAAACTTTTACTTATAAATATACATAAATTTTTAATTAAGTTAAATTTTTTTCATTAAAATTATAAAATATTTATTTATTTTTACGTAATTTTAATATATTTTAAAAATTTATAAAACTGGTCTAACACTCATTTTATTTTATTTTTATTTTAAAAAAATATACATATTTTATTATATTAAATAAATATTTATACGGTAATTAACCTAATAGAAAGCTCCTCTATATTATATTTGTGAATCCTAGTTCATAGGGACATAATCTCATTTAGTCCTCGTTCACATCCCGCGGAATGACACTACCTAACCTTTCCAAAGCCATACAAAATAGAAGGACACAGGAACTCGTATGGTGCGACCTAAAAACCAGCAAACGCCAAGCTATCTAAATAACTCTCCTCTGGAAGGTCATGATAATCTAAAGTAGAAGATATTTGTCAATGCAGGTGCATCCTCGTGCTTATACAAAGATGGGCCCTCCCAACGGCTGCAGTGCAGATGACCCGATCCTGCATCGTTTCACTATTACAAAGATGTGTCTGAGAGGCCCACTTGTACTCTAATCGTAAGATTACTTAACTGGCTTGTCAATGTAGCTCAAACCTTTTTTTTACCGCTCAATAGGAGCCTCTAATAGTACTGTAAAAAGTAAATGTTTCAGCTAATAGTCCATTTTATCCCTCCCAGAATTTACTATTTACGTATCAAAATATTAACAATGAGCGTTCTTTGCCTTTTATTTATTTATTTATTTGATAGTTGTTCACTGACCCTTTGATCAAGGGAAGAAGCGCATTTTCAATCATGTTTTCTTCACCTCTCTCTTCTATATGAGCTTCGACATTTTCTTAAAAAAACATTTCTCCTAATTTGGTACAATAACAATTGTACCCTATGCAAATAAAGAAAAAAAAAAGTAATAATTATTAGTCTAAAGTAAAACAACAATTAAGAAATTTTTAATAAATTATTTTTTAATAAATCATAATTCTTTAAAATTTATTACAAGATTCATATAATAAAATTAATTATTTTTATTTTTATAAAATTAAAACTTTAAATATTAAAAATAAAATTAAAAATTTTAATGAAAGAGTGTCTTAACATATCATGATTTTTTAACAGAGACAAGATGCCCGCACCTAGAGCGAATTAGTGATATAATATAAGCAAAAAAAGGAACATTTTTTCTTTATTTTTTTCAATTTATTTTTTATATTTAGTGAGAAAAGGAGCAAGTTCACAGGTACTCTCTCTCTCTCTCTTTCTGGCTCGCATAATTGTACCTCAGAGTGCATATAACCCTCTTAATCTCTTAGCCCGTCTCGGCGGCGGCGGCGGCCTTTTCCGCTTTCTTTTGTTTGAATTCTCTCTCTGCAAGAAAATCAAAGATTATAAATTGCTCGATCTTTTCTTCTTAGGATTGGATCTGAAACCCTAGTGTGTGGATCTAGGGACAAGCAATCGCCGCCATGGCTACGGCGACTCAACAACAACAACAACAACTTGGAACAACAACAACCACACCATCATCTGCATCTGCATCTGCGAAAGAAGAGGCCTTGAAGAGGAACACCGACTGCGTTTATTTTCTTGCCTCTCCTTTAACTTGCAAAAAGGTTCCCTTCTTTTCCCCTCCCCTCCCCTCCCCTCCCCTCCCCTCACTACCACTATTCTTCTTTAATTCTTATTTTTGTTTTGTCTCATTTCTATACTTTTATTTTCTTGGGTGCTTTAACACAATGTTTGCTGATAATTGTATATGGGTTTTGTGTTTAATTTTGGTTTAAGATTAAGATTTACGACTTATTGGTTCTTAGCTTATGTGGATCGGAGGTTAGGGTATGTCAATTCAATTAGAAAGTCCCAGCCAATCTCCTTTTCTTTTTTTTTTCTACGGTTATTTTGCATTCTTATGTTTAAGTTCAACATTCTCCATGTGTTCTGTGGCTTTTTTTTCCCTTTTTCTTTCTTTTTTGCAATCTATATCTATATGTGTATATAAATTTGATATGTGTGATTTCTTTTCTTTTTAAGTTTAGTAATAGCGTGATCTGTGCTTTCTTCAGTATGTGTTGTCTATAGAAGGGAAACTTAAGATATGAATTTGGGATTCAGAGTCACCGTACGCAACTGCTATATTGGCAAATGTTACAATTGATCAATCATGTGTGATTCAGAACTTCTCTGTGGATGTTTGAACCGCTCATTCTCCTTCATGTCAAAAAGCTTAAGAGCAAATCACCAAGTCCCTAATTTAAGATTTTAAGAACCGAATTTTGGGGAATAAGGGAGCAAGAAAATGCAAAATAAGTGAAAGGGACCAAATCCTAGGTGAAAAGCCACTCATCACAGCCTATAGCAGCAGTCTTGTTACCAGAGCTGCAAGCTATATCTAACCACTGATAGCATTGGCACTTGCAGGCTGCCAAAAGGACAAATTTTGCTGGCCCATAAAGATTTTTGCCACAATTTGTTATTAACCCCTAAGATTCCTAACAATAGGACAATTCTAGTGGTTATGTTCACTTCATAGTTATAAAGTGGGCTGTTTCTTTTCTTTTTTAGTTGAAAAAAAAGGGCCAATGATAGTGTTTATTAAATCCAAATGCTCTGCAATATTTCTGTGTCGTCCAAAAGTCAAACTTTTAAGACTACTCAATATTCTTCTCTGCTAAACCATAAATGTTGAGGATGGTTTTCATTATGCGGACGTATATGCAACAAGATATCCTACTGTCTTGTAGGATGTAAATTTTTTTGAAGCTTTAAATCTTCTTGATGAATATTTCATGTTGGATTTGTCATTTTCATTTAATTGATTTTTATGGAATTTATAGTGATACAAAATCATTGCATTGCATGGGCCATTGGTCTGCATAATCTGAGTGATATAAATTTATGGTGTCACATGGACCGTTGGTCTACATAAAGCATACATTGCCGTCCCCCCTTTTGGTATCTGAGTGATTCAACATTTTGCAATTGGTGTGTGTTGCCTTGTTTAATTTTGGATTCCTATCAAATTATACAATGTGAACTCACTCTCTCTCTCTCTCTCACTTGCTCTTTTTTTTGTTTTTGATGTGTACATGATGCAAAAAGTTGGTTAATTAAATTTTTAAATTGATTTCAGGAACTTAAATAACATTTCCTATTAATATCTTGTGCCTGCAGGGAAGTGAATGTGAATATCGCCATAGTGAATATGCCCGGGTTAACCCGAGGGATTGTTATTTCTGGTTGAATGGAAATTGCTTGAATCAAAAGTGCGGGTTCCGACATCCAGTAAGTCTAATGGACTCTAATATTTGTTCTTGATTTATTCATGTAGCAATTATTTAATTTTTCCTTGGCTATATTATTTGTGCAAACTTATGGGTATTACATTTATGTGTTCTCTTTTCAGCCGCTTGATGGCTTATTTGGAGGATCCCAAGCAGCAGCTGTTGGATCATCCTTGCCTGCTTTACCTACTGCCGCACCATCTGCAACACAAATGGCCTACACTTCAGGCAAGCAAGCAGTGCCCTGTATTTTCTTCCAGAAGGGGCTCTGCTTAAAAGGTGACAGATGTGCTTTCTTACATGGGCCGAGTAATACCACTAATAAAGTTCCACAAGTGACAGCTGCTACCTCAAGTTCTGAAGCTCCATCTCGAAAGATTGCTTTTGGTGGCCTTCAAAAGTGCACTCAAGAACAAAGGATGCCCTCAAAGGCAGTTGAAGCACCTGTTGAAGCTAAACCTTCACCAAACACAGGAATTGTTGCACCAAAAAAAAATATAGGTGCTGAGAAAAATGAATTGCCACCAAAATCCATGGATGATGAGGTTTCCGGACATAAGGAAACAAATAATCCTCTTGTGAACAGAAATTCTGGTCGTTCTAACAGTTTGCATCTTTCACAGGTAGCTAATGATCCAAGTTTTCAGAACAATAAGGATTATGATGAATTTTTGAAGGAGTCGTCTCCTGGTTTTGATGTACTTGTGTACGATGATTTGAGAGATTCAGATTACTATCAGGCTAAAGATCAATATGGCAAGAAAAGATATCATGATGAAAGGAACTTGAATGCAATGGATGAATTCGAGCTTGGTCACACTGATGATTACCATTCAATAAATCCTGAAGACAATGATGCCTATGAACGGACACAAGGGCAGCATGCTTGGGAGCATCTTAAGGCTTCGTCAGAGAGGATGCTAATGGGGCCAGCTCATCTGGAAGGGAGAGGCTATACAAAATCTAATAGCCCTGAACACATTAGTGAGTCAGATCTGCGTTACCGTTTATCAAAACGACGGAGAGTTAATGGCTTGAGATCAGTTGTCAGTCATGATTCTATCGATGATGACCATACAGAGGGGAGAGTTTCTGGGGGATCCTCGGGAAGAGATTTGCATCATTTACCCTCACACAATAGGTCCATTCATAGTCGCTTGCGGGGGAGAATCAAGCTTCCTGGGAAATCTCCCAACAGTGGTAATGACTTGCACACAGAACAAGAAATGGATGGAGGTGGGTTTTGGGGTAGGTTGTCACCTGGAAGGCCACAGATCTCCCATCAAGGGAGGCTCTCTGACAGAATAAAATCTAGAGTAGAAGAGGATCACAATAATGAGGGGAGAGATAATAGACGACCCCGCCCTAGAAGGGAAATAACGGATGAGACATGTACTGATTTTGCTGGTCCAAAAAGTCTTGCTGAGTTGAAAGTTGCAAGGAATGGAGAGCGTAGGACACAACAATCATTTGGAAAGCAGAAGCACATAGAAAGTCATCTGCTTGCCGAAGGTGGTCTTTCATTTGAAGGGCCTATGCCTCTTAGTGAGATTCTGAAGAGAAAAAGAGAAGTTGAAGCAGCTGCCTCAGGTAGTGGAATGCCATATGTCAATAAGGATGACTATAATGAGAAAATAAGTGAGGAAAGCTTTGTTGGTAGCCTCAATAATGCAGCACTTGCAGAGTCTCAATATCTCTTTCCTTCAGTAGCAAAGGCTGGGGTCAACAGCCATATGCTCAAGAATAAGGAAGAATCTACTCCAGCAACAGCTGCTGGTGTTAAAGCTGCAGCAGAAAATATTGAACTTCCTCATGACCAGTCTTCTCAGAAACCTAATTTCAATGAGCTTGACACTGAAGATGGAATAAATGTTGAGGATGGGACAGAAGACCTGGAATTTGAGGGCGAAGACCAGGGAGATGGGGACTACAAATATGAGCAGGGTGATGAAGGGGACTACACTTACGAAGAGGGTGAAAATGCTGATGCTGAAGAGGGTGAAAATGTGGATGTTGAAGAGGAATATGTAGATGGTGAAGATGGGGATGACTTTGCTAAGAAAATTGGTGCAATATTCTCATAAGTGATATAGAGAACCCAGAGGCTGCTGCGATGGTTTGGATATGTTAAGCCCTGGAAAAACATATATGGGATTCTTATAATTATCGGAGCAACCAAGCTACTTCTGTGAAGTTCTTTTTCCAGTAGGCTTATGAGTTCCTTGCCCTTTCCCATGTTAAGCTGAACTTTTTATTATCATTGTAATTTACTGATTTGAGTGGGAATTTCTCTTCTGCATATGGCATTTTGATTTACTCATCAGTAATGCTTTTTGCAAAGGCATGATTGTAACGATAAACATTTAATAAGAAAACTTCTGGTTACTCGTCATCTATTGGTCCTTGTCTAAATTTTTGCTGTTAGCCCCTTATGTTTGAGATGTCCTAAGGATAAGTCTGTAATTTTTGGGAAACGGGTATCGAGCAATGTGAGATAATCAATTCAGTTTTATGTAAGATGAATCTATTACAGAAATTATCCTTTAACACATAATTTTAAATGATTTAGAGAAATTATATGAAGGAGTTGTTCTACTTAATGACGTTTTGATTTACCCATCAGTAATACTTCGGCAAAGACATGATTGTCAAGAAGTGGAGGGAAAGAGACACCTAAAAATGCATAGTTGAGTGGGAGAGAATTCTCTTAAAGTCTGGCGAAACGGGGTGGGTCAAAAATGGGGGGCTGGAGTTCCATAGGTCTGATGAAGATGATGCAAAGGCGGTCGTTCCACGTGTTGCCATTGATGGTGCTCAGACGAGAGTTAGGAATTTGTGTTGTGGATGCGATTACGGGGAAATTTGTGCCGATTCAACTGGGGTTACTTTGGGAAATGGTAAGAGTAGTGTAGCGACGAGAAAATTTTCGGTAGCTTTGCATCCAAATCCCTTATTCCCTTTGTAGGTTAAAATCTCGTCTAAAGTCCCCCAGTGAACTCACAAATTTGGAAAGCAAGCAAGCAAATGTATTGAGGATCAAATGGCACAGACCCATCCGACTTACTTACAATGTGAATTATGAAATGCGGAGAGAAAGTGTCTATGACCGTTAAATTCTGGTGTTTTGTACCGTTTAGGGTGGAAGGCAACAGAGGTAAATTTCCATCGCTTTGTTTCATTTGGTTCAATTGCATACATTTTCAATAGGAATTTATTATTCTATGTGCCAAATTGATTGAATGTGATAAGGAATTGAATGAATTTGGTCTGTAATAGGGGAATTACAGTTGATTTGAGTTGAATTAAAGTTAAGAATGTTGATTATTGGGATGGGTGTGAAGACTATGTAGATTTGTTCTGTAATATGGAGATAATAATTGACTTAACAGTGAGCAGAAGACTTCTTCCCAAATTCCTTCTATGTGTGATTTTGAAGTAGAATAGAGTATAAAATTAATACTTGCATTGCCTGGAACGAGGTAGGTGGCAGTGAAGAATGCTAAACTAGTGGACCGAGATAGCTGAATAAGTATCAATAAGAGACTTAATTTTGTTTTAATTGTAGTTGAAATGGAGGTATTGATGAAAATGGAATGCCATATTTGGTGAGAAATACCGAAAAATTCTATTGTCGATGTATGTGCTTTGTGGTTGTAAAGAAAGAAAATAAGATATGTATTGGCTAGAGTTATGCTAGGCGGAGGGAGGTTTTACTATCGGGTTGCAGTAGTGCAGTTTTTTAATCATTGTTTTGTGTTGTCATTCTTATAAGCCATAAGGTCAGAGTGGATTAAAACATAGTTTTTGTGTCAGTTTTATAGGGTTTGTAGTTGAGAAATGGAGCTTGATTGTACACGGGATGCTGCATGTGAAGATGAAGATGAGAATAATGGCGATAGTGGCTCAACTAATTTGCTGAGTACTGTGAGAAAGGATAATGGACAGATAGTAAATGTTGAACCTGAGGTAGGAACGACTTTCACTGGTATTGATGGGATTTGTGAATTTTACAAGTCTATGCAAGGGAGAGGGGTTTTGGGATTGCCAAGCAAAGGATCAAGTGACCGGAGAAGCGAGGTGCCAGAAAATTATGTGTAGTAAGGGGCGGCAACACAAGTCTAGAGGGAGTAATATGTTGCCTCAACAAGGAAGCAGGAGGGCTGGTTGTAAGGCTCGGTTGTGGGGGGATGTGGGTTGTAACAAAGTTGGAATTGAGTCTCAACCATGAGGTGACACTAGCACAAGCAAGGTTTACAAGGCAGCACAGAGTTATAGATGAGCACTGAAAAGTACAGTTAGAAGCAAAAGATAGAGATTGTGTTAGGCCTTGTGAAAATGTGAAACCAATTGTTGTCTAAGCAGGTGGCCATGAGAAGTTGCCCTGTTTAGGTATTGATTTAACCAATCATGTGAGCAAGGTGTGGAGTGCCGAATAGTTGGAGGTAATGTTGAAGCAATCCATAAATTGTTTAGTAAGATGCAGTCTATTAGTAGGGAATTCTTTTACTTAATCAAGCCAGACAAAGAAGGGAGACTGAAACATGTTTTTTGTGTTGACAAGAGGTGCAATGCAGCATGTGAAGAGTTTTCTGATGTAATAATTTTCGATAGCACTTATCTGGTAAACAAATATGACATGCCGTTTGGAGCTTTTGCTGGAGTCAATCATCATGGGCAGACGATTTTGTTGGGTTGTGCCTTATCAAACAAAGAGAAGATAAAAACTTATCGGTTGCTATTTGAGGCATGGTTGAGTTCCACGGGAGGTAAGAAGCATGACACCATTATTACAGATCAATGTAGAAATATAGGAAATGCTATTGAGATAGTTTTCTCATAGATGATGTATATAGCATATGACATAAAATTTTTGGTGAAATGGCCAGGTATTCTGAACATGGGGCTGTGAAAGTGCATTCATGGGAGTTGTGTTTGATTCTATTATTGTTGCTAAGTTTTAGGAGAGATGGGAAACAATGGTAACTCATTTTCAACTTGATGTAAATGAGTGAGTGAGGACATTGAATGAAAACAGGAAGTGGTGAAACCAGTCATTGTAAAATCATCATTTTGGGCAGGGTCTTCAACTGAAGTTTAGGCAGGAGATCAATTTGGCATAAGAGTATGACAAACTAGAGTTAGAGAATAAGGGAGAAGACAAAACATAGAAGCAGAACACTTTTTCGGTTAATTGAAACACAACTCTTCATTAACTTTTTAATTTTTATTATATATGAAAATTTAAATATAAATATTATTATAAATTTAAATTTCATTCAAAATAATTCAAATTAAAATTTTGAAATTTCAAAAAGTTGATTTATCTCTTATTTTTACTTAATTTGAAATTCTTTAGTTTATGTCTAACTTAAGTTGCATGAGTCCAAAAAAGTGAATTATGTGATCACTTGCTTTATCTGTAAGTAATTGCAGGAGCAACTAATTCAAAAAGACAAAAGAACAAGCAAACAACAGAGGAGCTTCATCACGTGACTTGTCATGCAATCCAGTAACTTGGCATGCAATCCATTGGCAGTGGATGCAATCCTGCAACACCAAGGTGACCTATATTGCCAGCTTCAATTCTCCTCCTTAGTGTCATAGTATTGTAACCCAAGTTTCCCCCTTAAGGTTTCAAATTTCTGCTTTGGTAAGCACTTGGTGAATATATCAGCAAGTTATTTAGCAATACTATAACAAATCAATTCCACTTCATTGCTTTCCTGCACTGCTCTGATAAAATGTAACCTGATTTTGAAGTGTTTGGTTTTTCCATGAAGATCAGGATTCTTTGAAATTGCAATTGAGGATTGATTATCATAGTAAATTATAGTTGCACTAGATTGCTTCAAATCCAAGTCAAGTAACAGCTTCCTGAGCCAAATGGCTTGGTTGAAGGCTGAAGTAATGCAAAGTATTCAACCTTAGCTATTGATTGAGTTACTGTGGACTACTTCTTTAAGTTCTAACAAAAGAAGCCACCTCCAAGAGTAAATGCATAGCCTCAAGTACTTCTCATGTTTTTTGGAGAACCAGCCTAATCACTATCTATATAAGCAGTTAACTTCAATTCTGAAGAATTGGAATGCACAATCCCAAGATCTTATATTCCTTGAATGTGCCTCAAGACCCTTTTTGCAGCTTTGCAGTACAATTCACTTAGGAAGTGCATGAATATGAAAAGACTTGCAACATACATGATGTATGACCTTGTGAGAGATAGATATAACAAGCATCCAATAAGACTTTTATATTTGGAAGCATCAATTTTCCTAACTCCATCATCCTTTTAAAGTCTTTCACTAACTGCTAAAGGTGTTGTTATACTTATGCAGTCATGCATATTAAACTTTCTAAGGATCTCCTTTGCATACTTAGTTTGGCACAGAAAATTTTCATGCCTTGATTGCTGCAATTCCAAACCGAGGAAGTAGGACATAACTCCTAGGTTTGTCATATCAAAAACTAGCTTCATCTCAACTTTAACTGATGAACTAGCTTAGAACAGCTGCTAATGATCAACCAGTCATCAACATAGAGTGAGACATATAACACTTGATCCTGTTTTGACTTGATGTATAGGGTATGTTCTGATTGGCTCCTGTTGAAGCCAAGTTTCAGTAGATGCTCATTGATTTTGCTATACCAGACCCTTGGAGCCTGCTTTAAGCTATATAAAGTATTTCTCAACGAGTAAACTATGTTTTCTTGTCCAAGCTTAATGAATCCAAGAGGTTGCTCCACCATAATTTCTTCTTACAGCTTACCATTGAGGAAAGCAGATTTCAAATCAAGATGGTGTATCAGGAACACCTTATGTGCTGCAACAACTATAAGCAACTTGATAATGTCCATTTTAATTACTAGAGCAAAGGTTTCACAGTAATTCATTCCAAATTGCTGTGAGTATCATTTAGCTACTAGTCTTGTTTTAAGTTTGCTAACTTTACCATCATAATGACATTTGACTTTGAAGATTCATGTTACTCCACTTTTAGATTTTCCTTCTGGTTTAGAGACCAAGGTCCATGTCTCATTTCTTTCAATTGCTTGCAGTTTCTCCATCATAACCCTTTTCCAATTAGGATTACTTAGGGCTTCCTCATAGTCAGCTGGTTCTGAAATAGCTTGATAAGCCCCTTCATATAAATCAAAGAGCCTTCTAGTTCCTCAAATTGGGAAATCATCATCATCCTCATATGAGGCTTCATTTATTGGATTCAAATTGCTTAGAAGTTCCTCAGGATGAATCTAAGTTGTCTCAATTTTAGCCTTGTCCCAATTCCAGTGCTGATTCTCACTAAGTTTAATGCGTTTGAGTCTCAGTATGGATTAGTTGGAGTCTCTCCTTGGCTTTCCATGGTTTGCTTGCTATAAAGGGTCGTCTGGTATGCTTGCTATATTGGCATACATTACATAAGCCATTAAGAACATGAATTTCAGGAATATTGATGGCAAGAGCCTTTTTAGCCAAGGTTTGAATGTCAAACTAATGGAAATGTTCAAGTCTCCTATGTCATAAAACTGACTCATCAATCAAGGCAAGATGAGCCTTTTGAAGAGCTGTTGGCTAACTCAGATGGAAACTCTTCCCTTTTATGAGAACAAAGCAATATCACAATCGTTGGGACCATAAATGACACACTTCCTATCCTTAAAGGTAAATGTACATCATCTCTCAAGTATTTGACCAACACTTAAAAGATTTGGATTAATGTTAGGGACATACAATACATCAGAGAGTAATTTGGTACTTGCTGTTGTGTCTTTCCCTTTGACTTGGAGACCATTTCCTATCTTCACTTTGGAAGTATAGGAATGATCCAAGGATCTAAAAACATCAGGATTTGGGGACATGTGGTTTGTGCATCCATTATCCACCAACCAAGCTAGATCAATAGGGTTACTGCCTACAGTTAACCATTACTCTTTTGGTAGTTGGTCATTGCTAGCCACTTGAGCCTTTGACTTATCAAGTTGATTTTGTTGTGGCTGGCTAGACTTCTTCTGTAGATCCTTTCTGAGTGACCCTTCTTCTTGCAGAAGTTGCACACAATGTCAGGTCTCCTCCAGCAAAATTTTGAGAGATGGTTTGTTCTACTGCAATATTCACAAGGTGCATATTGTTTCTTCCCTTCTACCTTGTTTTCAGTCTTTCTCCTTTGGTTCTTTTTTTGTTGTTTTCTTTGCTACTGTTTGGCTTGGAAGGCACCATCATTAGTATCTTCTTATCTCATAAGTCTCCTTTACTCCTAAGCCTGCAATGCATTTATTAGTTCTACCAAGGATATGGTATTCAAGTCTCTGAAATCTTTTAAGGATGAGATCTTTGCTTCAAACCTTTCAGGGATGCTAATTAGGACCTTTTGAACAACATATTTATCTGGAAATTTTTCACCTAAAGTCTTATTTGATTCACAATCTTAAGTAACCTGTCACTGTCTTCTTTGACAGTCTCATATTCCTTTGTCCTCAATAACTCAAACTCCCTTATATGGTTCAATAACAACGTGTTTTTGGTTTTCAAACTGCCACCAAACTCCTCCTTTAACCTTTCTCACACATCTTTAGTAGTGTCATATGTCATGATCCTGTTAAAGATGCTTTCTGCCACAGCCAAGTGAATGCAATTTAAGGTTTTGTATTGCTTTGAAACTTGCTCACTATGGTGTTTGATCTGAGCTATGGTTAGATTAAGAGGAAGAGTATCAGGTTATGCTCTTATTTTAGTTACCTCCCACAAATCAAATGCTTTAAGATATGTCTTCATCATGATAGACCACTGTATATAATTGTCTCCATTAAATTTTGGTGGAGGCAAGAGTGAAAAACTTAAAGATGTCATAGCTGGTTTATGCTAGTTTTTGGTAAGATCTCTCTCGGGTACTTTTGCTCTTTGGAGGTTTATTTTCTCTCTTAACTCACACTCTACAGGTCCAACTTTGAATTGTTTCTACTCTAATATCAAGTGAAGTTTAATCAAAGTCAGGAGATCAATTTGGTAGAAACTTTCTTAGAGTATGACAAACTCGAGTTGCAGAATGAGGGAGAAGACAAAGCAGAGAAGCAAAGCACTCTTTTGGTTAATTGAAACACGACAACTATTCATTAGCTTTTTAATCTTCATTATATATGAAGATTTATATATAAATATCATTACAAATTTAAATTACATTCAAAATATTTCAAATTAAAACTTTAAGATTCTAAAAAGTTGATTTAACTCTTACTTTTACTTAATTTAAAATTCAAAACAAAAGGACTTAGCTAAGACTTAAGTTGCATGAATCCAAAAAAGTGCATCATGTGATCACTTGCTTCGCCTGTAAGCAATTGCAGGAGCAACTAATTCAAAGAGACAAAAGAACAAGCAAGCAGCAAAGAAGTCTCATCACGTGACTTGTCATGCAATCCATTGACAGTGGATGCAATCATGCACCACCATGGTGACTTGCTTTGCCAACTTCATAAACATAACAGAGTGAAAGTATGCATTCTTTCTTCAACAGATACATTCGTTCTCAAAGCACACTGCATGAATTTGTAGAGCAATATGAGCAAGCGATGAGACAAAAGATTGAGAAAGAGGTGCAAGAGGATTTTTGCTTTGCTAATATGCAGATTCCATGTGTGACTAGGTGGTTGAGCATCAGCTGCATAGAGTGCACGAACAGGTTGCTCAAGGTTGTCCAAATTTAATGTATTGTGATGTAAGAGAATTGACAGAGGAGGGAAATAATAGTTTGTTTTAAGTGACAAAGATGGTGTCAGTAACTAGTGTGAGGTCAAAATGTGTGCAGTTTTTGGTGAGCTTCATTACAGAAACTCATGAAGTTAAATGCAATTGTCTAACGTTTGAGTTCAAAGGAATACTTTGTTCACATACCTTAAAGGTTCTAACAAATAATTTTGTCATGGTTATCCTCGAAAGGTAGATAGTTAGATGATGAAGGATAGTTGTTTGCAGAAGGCACGACAAGATAAAGATTGACAACATTATCCCTTTTATTAAGGTCCAGAGGATGAAAAAAATTGAGAAAATCTTTTATTCGTCTGTTGACCTTGTAGTCGTTGACATTACAAAGTTTGAATTTATGATGAATGGATTGAGAGAGCAGTACAAGCAGCTACAAAATTGGAGGAACAAGTGCGAAACTAGTCAAGATGAAAAATATAGGGGTGGCCTGTAATGAATGCAAGTTACCTATGGGTGATGGTGATGTTCCGCTGAGTGTCTGATGTGAACACCCTGTCACTATTAAGTGCAGGGGAAGACCTAAGACTAAAAAGGTTGTTATCATCCATTGAAAAGGCAACTGGGCTTAGGCCAGTTATTGGGAGATAGGCACAAGTGCAGCTGCCTGCTGCATGGACATATATGGTGAAATCTGCTACCTTTATGCTTCATAAGCATTTTTTTTTTGTTGTTGTTGTTGTCTTAATTGACTAATTCTTTTATTGACAAAGTGGATTTCATGAACTTGGTAGAATGTTGGAGAAAATAAAGTGATGAGCTTGATTTTCCTTCCTTCCCTCTCTTGTAGGCCAATGAAGGACAGTTACGGGAGAGTAGCAGAGCGGCATACCCGCAGGGACTGCAATCTTATTCATACCAACGGGTTCAAGTGAGAGGAAGAACAAAGATTTCATTTATGGAAATTGCTATGAGAAACCCTGTAGTAGATAGCTGTATAAGTCCCTTGATCTTCAAGTGTCAAGTTTGTTTAAACTGAGTACCCTAAACTCTGTGCATTTGAAGTTCTTGGAACTGGCTGTCTCACTTTGTCATTATTTACAACAAGTTTTTATATCAACAAACGGCCACCGTGTCCTCGTTTAAGGCCTTTGTTAATTTTGGGCCAATTCAAGCTAATGGCCAGAAGGGTTCCAGCACAGTTAATCCACGTAATGGGTATGAAGCTTTTGATACCATGCACCAAAACATAGACGCGCCAAAGAATACGAAGATGTTACACTTCATTACAAGTCCTGACTATTCCAACGATTATCTTTCAATTATCGCTTCTGAGGAAGACTTTGTTGGCATTACTACTCTTGGAAAAATGATAAATCAAGTATATTTGGCTAAGAATTTATATGGTTTTCATCAATTATTCAGTGCAATCAATCCAAGGGTTGAATTTTTCGGTGGTATGCTTTGAAGCCAAAAAAGTCAATTGCTAGTATAAGTTTGATTCATCTCCTTCATTCCTTAATAGAATAACTTTGGGTTGAGCATGGTTATGGAATTTGATACAAGTGATAATTGTGATCTTGCCATGTAAGCTGAGAATAAAATCATTAATGCGCACTTATTTCGCTAGTTTGCCATCTGTTGATTGATTGAACTACATGGTTATAGTGAAACTTGGTTCCTTTGCAGCTGGGATATGGTTTCAGCATCCCATTCCGCACAGTCTGACCGACTATGACCTGTTGAAACCCCTACACAGTCTGGTTACCAATTTTTACATGGCACTTACATATCGACAACCCCATTAAGCAGGTTCAGGCCCCAGACTGTGGAATCCTTGGAAAGACAAGATTTGAACCCCTTACTTTTGTTTTTATTATTGCTCTCATAGTACATTGGCCGTTTTGTAAAACATAGTCGTTGCAAATCATCGCATAATATTTGACTTGTTTGTAATATTTTAGATGTGCTTCTTGTCATTTGGGCGGCTGGCGTACCAAGGAAAACAATTGGATGGTCATAGATTTTATCCCTAGGAATTTGCAATATATAGGTCTACCATTGATTCAATTATACTTGGGAGCATGCAATTGTCCCAGCAATAAATAGATCTTGTTTTCATGCCTAGTTGGGCTTATCAGTATTAATGATATGACCATTGTTCATTAAGAAGTTTAACCTATTGCAAAAATTGATAAGTTAATTGCAATTCATAATTTGTGTTTTTCTTGGATACTTATTTCCTTATCACTATTATTAGTACTTTGATTCATCCACTTTTTGTATATATCTTTCTTGTCATATAGTCTTTAATGGAAATGTTTTTCCATATAAAACTATTTCATTTCCTCTTCTACTACTATAATAACTGAAGGTACCTCTTTCATCTCGCTTATTTCCTTATGTTCGTTGCACTAGACTCTTCAATCCCTTTACTAATTACACTCATCTCTCTAAGCTTGGATAGTGCTACATCATCCTCATCTCCTTCTTGATTGATAAGTTCTACTTTTTCTCCTACACTTGTTGATTTGTCACCTCTTGCTCCTCATCACTCTATGGTCACTTGATCTCTAAACAACATCTATAAACCCAAACAAATATTTGATTATCTTGCTATCTTTGAGTTCTTTGAACCATCTACTCTTGAATAAGCCCAAAAACATGCTCATTGGCAAACTTTTATAGAAGTAAAGACATCATAGAAGAACTTGTGACTAGGATAGTGGTCATCTATTTGCTGGTGACTAGGATGTTAACTTATTGGTGTCGTGTATGGCATTGAATATGCATTGGATTCTTTGGATTGTGCAGTGGATGAGTAAACAAAAAGGATGAGGTACAATCCTAATTAGCATCTGCGTAGTTGATTCTTAACAAATTATACTAATTAAGAAACACAAGGAGAATTAACAAGGCTCTGCCTTTTGCTGTTGTATTAACAAGGCTTAAATGTTTACACAATGACATTTAACATACCAAAAACCCATCTCCAACAGACAATTGGCCAATTTCCAAAAGACAAGATTGATCAATAATCAAGTTGAACATAGCCTTGTTATAAGATGTTGTTCATCCATGACCTGATGAACAAGATGGTGATTATCCTAAAGTTGAACCACTCATCTCTACCCAACTCCAACTACCAACTAATACACAAGATAGCCAATTTAAGGAAGCAACCACAAATTAAATTGTTTAAATTTTACCAAGTCACCAAAGTAAATCTATAGCAACGGCACATAAGGTAATTTGTTATAATGATTTAAGAAGTAATATTTATATCTTGATTCAACAATGATTGCAATAGCAATATTTGTGTTTGAAGATGTGTGTGTGTGTGTGTGATTCCGTAGTTCTTAGCAAACACGTTTTCTCCTCTCTTTAGACATCAAGAGTGAAGCATTGTGATAGTTCTACTTCAAAAGCCAAGAAATTCATTCTTGACTTAACAATCCCAACATAAGGAAGTCATGTCACTTCTGCAAATCTTAGTGGGTCTCAACAACTTGAAACCAATTCAAGTCAATCCTCCAAACCATTAACAAAAAATAACTATAATTTTATTGTACAACAATAGCTATTAGTTATTTTTAATTGTAATATGTTAGTTTTCTCTATCATAGTTGTCTTTGTTAATATTTATTGGAGTTAATTTAGAGCTTGAAACACTTATTTTTGTTTGGAGTCAAAGTCAACGAAAGAAGAGCCAACCAAAAATAAAAGGAAACACTGAAGATGAATGCATTGAAAATCGATTAATGATCGGAAGAAAGAAGCAAATTTTCCTTCTTCTTCTTCTTGTTGTTTTTTTTTTTTTTTTGTGATTTTAGATCCCATCGCAATAACTTGATTATTGATCAATCTTTTCTTTTGGAAATTGGCCAATTGTCTGCTGGAGATGGGTTTTTGGTACGTCAGTGTTAGTGTAAACATTTAAGCCTTGTGTTAACAGCAAAAGGCATAGCCTTGTTAATTCTCCTTAATTGTGATTTTGAACTAGTATAATATGTTGAGAATCAACTACACAGATGCTAATTAGCATTGTGCCTTATCGAATATTGTACTTTTTGGTTCCACTCATCCCCTGCACAATCCAAAGAATCCAATGCATATTCAATTCCATACACTGCACTAATAAGTTTTTATATCTACATTCACTGCACCAAAAAAAAAAAAAAAAAAAAAAAAAACAGAACTTTTCACTTCCAAGGCTTCTATCTAAGTTACATTGTTATTATAATAAGCTAGAGAATGAAATGACAATAATGTCATTTCGTTAACAATTAATCTTTAAACACTGTTAAAGTTCCCATTACAAAGTTACTGCATTTAATTACTTTTACTTTGATCTATCGCGTAATGGAGGAATTATGTAATAAAACGTATCACATCCTCCGTCTGCCTATATAAATCACAAGGAAAAAACATTTTTGGAATTTTTTTTTTTTAAAAAAAAGAATTAATCACAAAAAAGAAAATCATAAATTTTAGGGCGGGATAATTGAGGGCGGGCAGCGCCAAATATGCTTTGCAGATGCAGAGAGACGAAGAAGGAGAAGAAGAAGAAGAAAGGGCGAAAATGAATGCGGCCTGTGGCAGCAAGACGAGGACGCTGGTCGATCTATGGAAAGTGCAACCGAAGCGCCAAAAGCTCTCACCGGCGGATGATGTCTCCAACCCCAAATCCAAGAAGAAGCCCTTCCTGCTTTGCGTTGCAAAACAACAACAACAACAACAACAACACTCATCGCAATCGCAATCCCAATCAATGTCGGCTTCCGCTTCCCCTGAACACCCTGTCGGCGCCCTCACCGCCCACCAGAGGTCCCGCATTGAACTCAACAAGCTGCGCGCCCAATCGAAGCGCAACCTCAAGATATGCTCCCATATGGTCTCCAATTCTAAAGGTAAAAAACAAATAATAATAATAATAATAATAATAATAATAATAATAGGGTTTCTTGATCGATCGTGATTCCTTGGCAGCAGCAGCAGCCTCGGGAGTGGCTTATGTGCGACTGGAGGAGCTGTTGGTGGAGAAGACTTGGCTGGAGGCGCTTCCTGGTGAGCTCCAAAGGCCCTACGCCAAGAGCCTCTGCAAATTCCTTGAAAATGAGATTACTAAAGGCAGCTCGCCTATATATCCTCCCCAAGAGTTGATCTTCAATGCCCTCAACTCCACGCCCTTTGACAATGTCAAGGCCGTTATTATCGGCCAGGACCCCTACCATGGCACTGGTCAAGCCATGGGCCTTTCCTTCTCCGTTCCCGATGGACTCAATCCCCCTTCGAGTCTTGTTAACATTTTCAAAGAGCTTCAGCAGGACATTGGCTGTTCGATTCCATCTCATGGCAATCTTGAGCGCTGGGCCATTCAGGTTTTTCTCCTTCTATTTTGGCATGTCTAAAATAACATTAGATGCATGGAGGATGATTTTCTTATGTCGATTACGTCCTTTTCTCATATTTTCTGGATTGGATTAGAGTTAATTATAGTTATCACAACTGATTTCCAAAAATTTGTGGGTATTTCTGCAATCATTCCCCGAGCCAATTAGGCTTTATTTGTTATAAGTCATGCTGCTTTATCACTCTTCTCAATGAAGTTCTCTTCTTAAAGATCAAACTTTATATTGGGATCAAGAAATCTGTTAAGCAAGCTAGAATGAAAACCTCCTTGTGTTTGTTTCTTTTTTTTTGTTTTGGGCAAAACTGAAGAAGTTGTCCACATATTTACCTTCTACAATTCATCTCCTAACCCACAAGGCCAAAAAGACTCAGCTTCCTAATGTTGCTTAAAGTACAGTACATGAATTCTTTTAGAAAATTGTACAATTTTTTCTTATAGAAATGTCTGGATTGACTTTCCTGTCTTTTTATCTCAGTATGTAAATTCAATTATTCTTGTTATGAAATGCCATGATTAAGCGATTTAGGACTAACCAATCTTATAGTCATTGGATAAGAGATCTTAAAATGCTCGAGTAGTTGAAGCTACTGGCTTTATCTGTTTACCATCTGCAAAGCCAAAATAGTGAGTTGTTCATTATTTATTGATAATATTATGAGTGCACGTTCTTTCAGAAAAAAAAAAGTATATTTTCTCTTTTGGTTTTACTTTTAAAAAAAATTATAGCTGATATTCCCTGTTTTTCAATTAATTTATTTCAAAATTGCAGGGTGTTCTTTTGCTGAACTCTGTGCTTACTGGTGAGATTCTTCTTATGCAAAAGAATTTGCTCCATCATCCCATATTTGGACCTTATTATTTTGATTTTCTGGATTATTTCATGCTAGTAAGAGAATCTTGTTATAATAATTATTACCTACAATTTTGTTCAAAGAAAGAGCAAGTAGCAAGAAAATTCCAAAATACTTGGGAAAATGTATGCTACACTGCTATTAGTGTTCCTGAGCATGTCTGCCAGTTTCCACAGACTTATGCGTAGGTTATCAGCTGATATTTAATATCAGGTTACATACACGTACCCAAAATTTGTGCAAAAGGAAGTTATGTAAAAGGAAGAAAATCAACACAATCTACTATCTCCCTGGCACTATAAAAGAATTGTTTCATGACCCAAACCTAAGAATTCTAACCCTCAAGACTTGAGACAGAGTTTCCCTCTCTCTTAAAGGCCATGCTACTTTACTCCCTCCAGGTTAACCAAAATATAGCAAGAGGGATTAACATATATATGTTTGTGTGCTTGTGTGTGTTTTACTTTTCTCTATAGAACAATGTATGCCTCTCTAAGCAAGTTGCTCATTGTGATATATTCACTTGATGAAAACCACATGGTCAAAAAGCATTCACCCACTCTGTGTATTCCAAACACTAAGCAGTAACAAGTGGTTAAATGTCTGAACTTCATTTCCACATGGCATATGAATGAGCTTTGAAAACTGTCTAATATTAATAAAATATTCATAAATTACCAATATTGATGACTATTATAAGGTGGGGAAAGCTGTTGGCAGTAACAACTTTGTCTTTTTTATTTTCTTCATTATAAATGAGGGTAGAGTATGACGTTTACTTCAGCTTGAAAACTTTTAGGTAAGAATTTGGGGGAGGACTAGCCTTTTTCTTTAATCAATTGATTTTCACTGTGGGACACTGTTCTGTTTCCAATGATAGTGTTTTGCATACTGATATTTTGTGCTAGAAATCATTGTCATCCTTTCCTCAACAACTGAGTAGCCCTGAGCGTCCATAAGGCACGAGGCAGTTACAATCTAGCGCCTTGGAGATTAAACTTAGACCGTCTAAAACTACAGAAGTAAACTCTCCCTTATTATGGCATTCCACTAGTGCATTGAAATAAACGTCTCTAGGGCAATGCCAAAGTCTGTTGTTTCTACATTATGGAAATTGGCTAGGCGTTGCTTGCCCCTAGGTCTAATAGGGCCTAACGCACAAATCTCGCTAACTAATACTTCATCCCCCAACAAGGGTGTTAACACGTGGTTCCTACCCAAAGGCTCCATTTGTAATCTATCCTGTTCAACATAGCTGACGTGATGGGCATAAATAAAAGGGGTGTTCACCCCCAAGCCAAATATCAAATCGAAAATCATGCTTTGAATTCTTTTTCCCATGCCTTTCTTCTAACTCAAAATATAGTAAGAGAAGAAAGTGAGGTTTTTGTTTTTGGCTTTGAATCGCTCTAAACTTAGGGCCAAGTCCTTTAGACAAGATTCCCCAAAAGTGATTATCTCATAATATGAGTTGATAGTAGAAGGAAGTCTCCTCTAGGTGGGTCCACTCTTTGTCTTCTTTCAATGCTTTTGGAATTTAGCACAGTGAGAAGCTGCTATTTCTCTGTTTAGCTATCCCTAACACACTACACCAATTGAACCATCTCACACCAAACTGTATAACCTAGGTCTGATATTTGTTGCAAAATATTTGTTCAGTTGAAATATGCAATTGCTTTGGACTGGTGGACCAGTATTTTATTTTTTATTTGTTTCTCTTATCTCCGTGCCTTCTCTTGATATGTTAACTCTGCCACTTATTGTTTTCTTTTGTTTCTTATCAGTCAGGAGTCACCAGGCGAATTCTCATGCTAATAAGGGATGGGAGCAGTTCACTGATGCTGTTATTAAGACCATTTCACAGAAGAAGGAAGGAGTTGTTTTTCTCCTATGGGGAAACTCTGCTCAAAAGAAATCGAGGTACTTCCATTTTAAGCTCAGCAATACTAATGGTGTAAAAAGTCTTTTGAGGAGACAATATTCAGGATTTATTGCTAGCCACTTTACACATGAAAAAGATACCCTAGAAGCTTTACTTATTGTTCTTGCCCCTTCATCTCTCCACTTCATTCTTTACTACCTGAAACATGCTCCTGCACACAGAATGGGTACCATGACGCATGTCATCACTGCCAGATGCATGTAATTTTCATCGCAGAATGCCTGTGTGCATAAACATATATTTGTAGACATTTTTCTTTTTACCAGAAAACCTGAATTTCATCTCTTTTTCTTCTTCGTATGTCATAAAGTAATTATGTGGTGACTTCTCTATCTAGATCATCTAAAAGTAAAGCAGCCATTAGTAAACAAGAGAACTACCCAAGGACACATTTCCTTTGACAAATCTGTATCTCTTTGTCGATCAAAGTCTCTTTTGTTGATAGAGGTTAATAATCTTAATTCTTGGCTTCCAAACTTGAAACTATTGTTCATTTAACTTTGCAACAGAGGTGCCATCAATTCTCTCCCTCCTGAAAAACTAAATTTTGTTGAGTTGGAGGTGTAAGGTGCTCTTCCAAAAAGGTATCTTCATTCCTAAGGCACTTATAGAGACGAGAAGAGAACGAATGTTCTATGTTGGTTGGAAAATTGCATGCTTTTTGCCTAGAATTCTTCACAGGTTACACTGTAGTTGTCCTTTACATTAAAAATCTCAGGAGAAAGGTAAGGCTAGCTGAAATCTGTGAAATTGATATTTATCCTGATGAAGGAACAGTCAAACATTGTGCCATTGTTTGGTTATTGGAGATCCCTAATTCTTACTAAAAGGCCTTAAACGTGTGTCTGCTGAGAATTTTATGGTGTAGTATTGAGTTTAAATACTGTTGGTTTAGTTCATTGTTCTCTCTTCCCCTCACCCCTTCTCTTCTTTCTTTTCCAGAGACATACTATTTCTCTGGGTCTTATACTACAATAATTCAGATTCTCTGTTAGCATCTGGCAAACCAGCCTCTAACCAGCAAGATTTTGGATTAAAACATCCTTAATTTTGTTGATCATTCATTTAGCTTTTCGAAGTAGACTAATATTCCAACATGAGCTATATGCACCATCATGGTACTTTGTTGTAGACTAACATTGAAAGTTATGTAATGTGCCACTCAAAAGTTTTGTATGATAAATAACTTGGGAAGATTAGTGGACTTTTGCCTTTTATAATAAGGATGTTGCACAGGTTAATTGATGAGACAAAGCATCACATTCTCAAGGCAGCGCATCCTTCTGGTTTGTCTGCAAATAGAGGCTTCTTTGGCTGCAGGTTGGTTGAATTGATTTGCAGTAAATTTATTCACTAATAGATCAAAAATTACATCTACTTTGCCTTTTTTTTTATTTAATTCTTTTTTCAATTGATCGATCTGTTATTGGTTACGCAGGGTTCTTAGGATTAGGATAGCCATGTTGTGATGATTTATTAGCATGAAAAAATGCCAAAGTATTTGCAGGAAATTTCAGTATAAGAGCATGACACCTTGGTTAACCATATTTTATGTTTACATGTGATGTGGTCAGGCATTTCTCTGGCACGAACAAGCTTTTGGAACACTCGGGTGTTCCTCCTATAGACTGGCAGCTTTGATTTCACCAGCAAGCATTTTTTGTATCTTTTGGAATCATACAGTAAAAGGCAAGTTTTGGGTTCTCGTCACATAGAAGTTTGTTTGCCTTACAATCAACTACTTTTGTCTCTACGGTGAAATGCTAAGGCCATTGCTCGTTTCCGGCGTTTGATTTAACCGCCAACTGTGCTTTTAGTCATTTCTGCGTTTGGCAGCAAAGCAATTGCTTAATTTCCTTTGCGAACTCGTAGTTTGTGTGGATTTGAAGTGAGGGATGAAAGAAAATACCGTTGTTGACCAATCAATATATATATATATATATATATAAAGAAGCATCCCGGTATTTTAGGCACATGAAGAAAATGGATCAAAAACTAAATTTGTAGTAGGAAATTAAAAAAGAAAGAAAAAAGAAAAAAAAAAAAAAAAAGGAACTACTATGATGGAGTAAAAAGTGAAAAAAAAAATAAAAAAAAAAATAAAAAAAAAGAAGCATCCCGGTATTTTATGCACATGAAGAAAAAGGATCAAAAACAAAATTTGTAAAAGGAAATAAAAAAAAAAAAAAAAATACAAAAAAAAAAGAAACCCGGTATTATAGGCAAAAAAAAAAAAAGGAACTACTATGATGGAGTAAAATGTGACCACAACACTTTCCAATTAATATGCTGCCAAAGTTTACATTAAGAAATAAAGTGCTGTAGTATTGCAACGAAGCTTACGCATACATAATATATTGTCGCATAATCATCTAATTATATAGTTCGACAAAATAAAAATGTAGTAGTTCATAATCATTCACCAGCCTATTCAAAAATTATACTTCAGATTGGAAAAAAAATTTATGTGTATGTCATATCAACTAACTTTCACATCCATTATTCATTACCAATAACTTATATAATACATTTATCTAGTAACAAAAGATGGTAATCCCAAGATACTTTGAAGTACTTGTCCTAACTCTCTACAAGAAACAAAACAAATCATTAAAAAAAAATCGACTGCATAACCAAATTAACTAAATTACCAGTATTGAAAATACTTGCACACTCAAAAGAGGCATGCACTATTTGTCACTTATAAGATTAATGAAAACTTTCAATCACTCTCCGCAGGAACACAAAAGGATTGTCTTGCAAGTAATCAATTCTTTCATTGTAAGCCGCATGTAGTTGGTAAATAAGAGGGGGTACACTCAAATTGTCTGATAATTTTTTTTTTCTCTGCTAGGTTTTGAAGTGATGTGATTTAGTCCCTTAGCAATTTCATTGCTCTTTTCAAAGATTTTGGATATATTTTTATGAATCCCTGTTTTAAGACTTTTGCCTTGATTTTCCAACATTTCCATTAACATCACTTTACGTTTAAATCATTTAGAAGATTATTCGAGTGAATTGCAAGAGGGTGCGTATATTGAAATAAAAGTCATTATAGTTGCTATCAGAATTGGTTACGCCGCTAGCATAGAAATCAACAAGAAACATCATCACTTGATCACTGGAGATATGCATGCCAAAATACGAGGGACTTCGCTCACTTTGCCATTGTCTCTTGCATTAAAAGGTTGTGAACCATAGTTTAACTATCTTTTTTCCGTAAAGCTCGTAAATTTTATCATAGTTATGTTTCAGAAGACGCCCCCCCCCCCTCCCACTTTTTCTTCCTTCAAGTTTCTCCTATAATTTTGCCAAAAAAAAAGAAGCCCCCCATCAAGATTGTTTGCCTCCCTTATAAAAACTCTCTATTCGCTTCAACAATTATGCTTACATTAAGATTTATGTTCATAAAAGAATTTATATATGAGGCAGTACGCTAACATAATTTTCAGTCATTGTATCGTATATAAGTAATGAGGTTATTTCTACTAGCTTTAATTGGAAATTTCCTTTTGACTACACCAGATGCCTTTCCAATAAAATTTTCAAGTGAAGTATGAAAATGATTAAATTATTCTTTAGCAGTTTGGCGAGCATGTCTTGAGTACTCTCTTTTAACCGACAATAGGCACCTTTATATGGCTTAAGTAATTTTACCATAACATTTGTTCCATCAATGGTTCTGGCGCAAATCTGTGTGAATAAGCAATATGTTTACGCACACCCTTTTTAAACGTTGAAAAAAATTGGGAATATAGATGTGATTTTACAAAAGAAAACTTAAAAAAATCTGTTACATTAAACTAAGGACATAATCTATAATTATCCATAATTTATGCAGAAACCCGTAATAATTTAATTTGGTTGTATAAAGAATTTTGACTTGAGAGACATTACAGCTCGTAAGACATTATGACACCATTGACGACTGACTGTCTGTCTAGAACGAATCCAATAAAAGTCAAGGAGGCCACTTTTCTTATTTTGACCCAATATATATAAGAGCTTTAACTGCATATTCTTTTACAATAGAATGATGGAGGTCCATTGACTGCCCTATAATATTTCACAAAATTAAGTGAAAGCTTGTAGACCTATGTGAACAATATCACGAACAAATCCTTTCATTTTAAGTTTGAGTTATTTCCTTCATTGCTGTCTTATATAAATTTGTTCATTCGTATTCTAGCACAGAGACTTACGCAACAGTATCTCATTTAATCCAATTAAGTGAAAAGGGTGAAAAACATAACAAATTAGTTGAAGCATGACCATTCGTTGTTGACATTCCCGGTACTTTCTAAAACATTTTCAAATGTTTTTGAGTATGGCGTGCTCCTGTTGTCTCTTCCAACATCTTATCAAATGTCAGTTCACCCCTTGCTGCCACCTCATTGACACCATTGACGAGGACTTTATTACCCTCCACAGGCCTGGATTTGGCTCTCCACAGGCTTAAAAAGACCCCAATCCAATTATTACCCTCCAAACTGAAAAAACCAGGTGGCTTGTATTCAATACCCGTTTGGATGGCCATCAAGTGCCTCCACCTCTCTTCTACCCCAACAACATCTAAGCTCACCCTTGTAGATGCTTGTGTCTCCGTACCTAGCATAGGTGCCCTAAGCTCCTTACCTCCTGCAAGTTGTCGCCCTACCATCCCTGGCAAAGCCTCTCCCTGCTACTATTTAAAGGCAGTAGACATGTTAGAGGAACACGATAGAGCTACATGCCAAGAAGATTTTGGCGTGCTCTTTCAATCATGCCATTCTCTTGCCAATCAATCAGGAATTTGCCAATGACATTCTAAATACCCAGTGATCACATCCTCCTCGTAAGAGAAGCCTGACACACCAATTTTGATCTTCTTCGTTCTCTTTGAAGAGTTTTTATAGGTTTAGGAATCATAATGCTAACACTAGACTTCAACCCAGTGCCTTGTTACCTTTTTTTTTTTTTTCATCATTTTGCAGGTCACATAACCCTTTCTAAACACAACCATCACCAATGCTCATCGTCTTATTCATTACTCATCTATTTACAATTAACACAAAAATTTACAAGCTAGTCTAATAATTAAGAAAATTCGAACATATAATATGAAATATATATATATATAACTTAAGATTGTATAGGTTAGATGCATGATTTTTTGTTTGAATTTTCATGAGTGTGTTTTAAGTAAGCGTAATTGAGAATGAGTTTTGATGATTTTTTTTTAATAAATGATTTAAGAAAATTTAAAAGGAATATTATTTGAATGGATATTTAGTAAATTAAGTTGTATACTATGATGAGTGATATAGTCCAGATAACTCGATTTATACAGTTGCATATTTTTATTTTAGCTGTTTTTAAAGGGTTGTATAATTTCAAAAAAATAAAATTAAATATTTGTGGTAAATTGCTTTGTATTGTCTTAATAAGAGCTTAAATTCTAATTAAAAAAATTAAATCAATTAATTTCAAAATCAGTAGATCGTGATGGAGACTAAACCTAATTTAGAATTAAATTGAATCAAATATAATGACTAATTCATCACCTAATTTGAAAAGTTTATAATAATTTAATATATTTTTTATTTATTCTTAAATAAATTAAAATTTATAGACAAATGTATATTTTAAAATTAATATACAATTATTAAATATATATGAAAAAAACATATTCAAAGTTATTATCAATAAATTTTAATTTAAATTCACACAAAATTTAAAATTCATAGAGACGATAATTAAAGATTTTTTACTCTGCCTTTTTGTTTTTCTGGCTAAAAAAAAATTGATGGTTAATTTTGTTAACTCGAACCGGTAGAATGAAGGGAGAAAAAAAGAAAAAAGAAAAAAAATAATTGCAAGTATATGTGGACATGGGGACTTGGGCCTATAGGAGTTGGACCTCAAAATAACAGCAGGCAGGGTCGATAGGGCAGACAAAAAGCCCACCACGAACAACGTGTATGTATGACGGCCGGATCGGATCAACATTCTCCGTCCCATCTGAACTCAGAAGACCAATGCGATTTTCAGCAAGCCAAGCAGTCCACTGCCTACCCTCAGACCCCCAGGGAGGCGTCTGGGTGACATAAAAGCTAATTTGTTTCTTCTTCTTCTTCTTTATATATCCAAAAAGAAGAAGAAGAAAAAAAAAAAAAAACTTTCTTTCTGCAAGGGCAAGAAGAAGAAAGCAAACAAAACAACCGCCAGAAGGCCCCTCTTCATCATTGGTCCCCCCGGTTCCCAGCTGGTACGCTGCGCTGGCTTTTCTTTTTTGTTTGTTTTTTTTTTTTTTGTGTCTGTCTTTCTCTCTCAGAGCTCAAATTGTGTGTGAATTACAGAAATCTCAGCCGAAAAGTTGAGCTTTGGTTTTAAGCAATGGATGGAATGTTATCAGCCACTGATAAGCAGAGAATGGTCTCTTCCTTCCTCGAAATCGCTGTAGGCCAGACTGCCGACACCGCCTTGCAGTTCTTGCAGGTATTCACGCATATCTTTCTCCTAAAAACTCTTTCTTTTCTCTCTCTTGTTTTTCTGTGTTTTTTTTTCCAACTCTTTTTTCCTTTTAAATAAAGTAAAAAGTGGAATCTTTTAAATCATGATGTAATGGAACAGCTTCGTATAAAATTTGTCAGGTTGCTGAAATTCATTCTTTTTCCATCATGTAATGATAAAGTTTGGATCTTTGATGGTGTTTTGCTGATGGTTCTTTTTTTTTTTTTTTTCCTGTTTATACCTTCTCGATTCTATGAATTGACTTTTAATGTGTATTTGAGGGCATCCGTAATTTTAGATCCTAAATAAAATGGCATTGTGTTTGCACAATTTATCTTGGCATGCTTTCATTTGAAAGATGGTCTGATGTTAATGTTAACAAATTTTAGTGATCTAATGTTTTCTGTTTGATATTTGCTGATGTAGCATTGTGTGCCTTTTGAATCATGGTGAAGTGCATCTGTTTTTGCTGTTAAAGCATCTATTAGTCTATGTGTGTCTTATAAGGAAGTCGATGTGGAACAGGCCACTAGTTGGAAGCTGGAGGAGGCTATTCAACTATTCTATGTGGGCAATGAAGGTGGAGCACTTTCATCTGCATCACGTTCTCCACCAACAGATAATGCTAATCCCTGGATGGGTCAAAATGCTGGGTATATCTTAGTTTTAATTTTGTTTCTAATAGCTCAGCTAGACATTTTCTTTTTTAACATGCTGTTTTCATTCTGTTCAAAACATTTATTCTCTTCTCATTGACTCAGTGAATTGGGGGACCTTGAGAGTGAAAATACTGGACAAGATGCCAGAGAGGATGTGCGTCCTCCTTTGCCTATTGTAAGGGACACCCTTTATGATGATGCTGTGTTATACAAGTATGTTCTCAATTTTCCCCTATGCCCTTTTCTAGTGAAAGATAAATTTTTGTTTTCAGTCTCAATAATGAAAGATAATTTGTAATCTATAGGATGTTGACACTTGATCCATGCAGCTTGCTCTTCTTTATTCGAGCAATCTCAGTGCTCTGCTTGGGTTTTTATTTTACCCTATAATGATGATCCAGTTTGAGTTTTTCTCTGACATTTTTCAATTAGTTTGCTCCTGCCGTTCTAATTTTATGTTGTTGGTATGAGTCTGATTCTTTATATCTGTCTTGTAGCCTGAAGAAATGAAAAGGTTGCATCTCATTGCATCTATTTTCATACATTTCTTCAGGTTCTGATGATAGAAGTTTTCTAGTAATTACCTTCTCATAGGAATTTGATATAATTATTTTTTTTTATAGTAGTTTCAAATTTTTTGTACATGTACACTGATACACATATAGTTTTTTTTTTAATATATACATTTTGAGTATTTGTATTGCTATTGGTTCTAATGGTGCTAGGGATTTATCCCCCCCACCCGCCTTCTTCTCCGGTTTTCTTATTTTAACTGAATATAATAGAAGAGAGGAAGACAAGGAAGACATTAGTTGCATTGCTGTTGTCCACTTGAACTTTGAACTTGTCATCTGACTCATTGGATATCGGTTACAATTTTCTAAATAATTTATGAAAAAATTGATTTAGCTCATCTCAAATTTTGTGTTAAAAAGAGCAGATTGTATGCAAGATGCATGTGTCTAAACTTAGTATCTTTTAAGGGCAAGTTGAGTCTGATGATGCTGTCTCAGAAATATCATGTCATTCTTACAATTTAAGCCTGTGGAATATTTTTTTATATCTAGTTCCAAAATGGTTTTTTCAACCTTCATCACATTGAAACATGTATTGATCCTTTTGAATTCAACAATTTATTATTGTTTTTGGGGGGAAGATTTTTTTTAAGGATCTTTTTCCCCGTTTGCTTGGTTCAACATCCTCTTTATTTGTGTTCACTCAGTTCAAGGGTGGGATATCCAGCACATGAGCCGAGTTCCTTGATTGCGTTTCGCAACTTCGATGAGGAAATGAGACGTCCTAGGGTTTGGGAATCGGACCAAGGTGCTACATCTACGGCAGATAGTGCTAGAGATAACCTTGCGTCTTTGTACAGACCACCATTTCATCTGATGTTCCATGGCTCATTTGAAAAGGTAAAGGATTTTCATCAAAGTTTTCTCTATACTGCTGTAATAAATTTTTTTTCTCAATTTTGTTGTAGTTACTGGAGCTGGTGTTATTAATGGACCAGTACTGGTTGATCTGCATACAAAGCTGGTCCCATTTTGTGATTGATTCATCTAGGGAACCTAATTGAATTGATCTGCTTTATTTCCCCCTGATTGTCGGGTGTAACTTGGAAAGGCTAGAAGGGTTACTGGTCCTCTGACAAGCATCTCTACTAATATAGCACCAATAATGATATTCTGATTGTTTTTGTTCCTCCCTTGGACTTTGATGGAAAAGGGATGAAATGATAAATCCAAAGAAAATGGAAAAGGCTATAGTATCTAATGCTAATGACACGAAGCTTGAGGGTAAAAGAATATCAACATGCCCAAAACCAAAAGCAAGCAAGAATTGGGAACATGTCTGTTCATCAGAGTGTTAGGTTTTGTGTGTTGCTGGGGGGGGGTTGTGGAACATTAAGGCAATGAAAATGGCAGAATGTTGATATGATAAAGATCTGCTCAGTAAGAAAAGGTTAGAAAAATGAAAGAATGCTGGAATTTACTTAACATGTGAGAGGAAGGGCAGAACAGTAGATATAGTTTTGCTTTCTTTCTTCGCTTACATAGGACTCTATGTATTTGCATAATATCACTTGTGCATTTGTCATATGTTTCCAAGGCAGGGATTACATGCCTATCTGTGTGGACTTACTTGTATATTTGTCTATTCTATGTAATGCCTTGTTTGGCTCTCATTTTGATATTTGGCCTTTGATATTTGACGTTTGAATTCCCTTCAGTCAACTGAGTTGAGGACTATTGATAAACAGTCATGGAAATAAACTTTCAATCATCACAGGAGTCAAATGTCAATGGTTTGATTGGTTTGTTTGTTGTTGTTTCTATTTTTGAGGCCTCCTCACAAATTGTTTGGATTTTGGAATTCAGGCTAAAGGTGCTGCTTCTGTTGAGGATAAATGGCTTCTTGTTAACTTGC
Source organism: Kandelia obovata (assembly GCA_021464305.1). Classification (NCBI taxonomy): domain Eukaryota; kingdom Viridiplantae; phylum Streptophyta; class Magnoliopsida; order Malpighiales; family Rhizophoraceae; genus Kandelia; species Kandelia obovata. The sequence goes on from CM038488.1 coordinate 4,733,783, forward strand.
AATCAACAAAGGAGTTCAGCTCACATATGGTAAGTAATAGTAAGTATTCTGGCCAATGAATTTGAGATTTATATATTTTCAAATGTTTAATCACGTGTTTTTTGGTCTTGTATTGATTTTTGAAGCTTAATCGGGACACTTGGGCAAATGAAGCTGTTGCTCAAACCATCATTACTAATTTCATCTTTTGGCAGGTTAATTTCGTACTTTCTTGCACTTCAATGTCTTTAGTTGGTTTTACTTGACAGATTGACTTGCAATTCTAAAGCTGCAATACACCATACATCCATTGTAGCCAATGAAAGCTGAATTGAATTGATGAAAAGATGTCAGCTAAAATTTTAAAATTGGTTTAACTGAAAGTAGGGCAAAAAGAAGATCATCTTGAGGACGTGCCTTTGTATTTTCTTCTTGTTTTCTTAAGTCAAATTTGTGTACTACAATTTGAAGACATCAAAGGTGGATGTCCTCCATGTTGTTTGGAGAATACAACTTAAAAGCCTCCAACAAAATTTGCTCTGCCAAGATGGTTAGAAATGATTTTCACGTTGAGTTTAGATCTTAGCTTAGGGTTCTGTCTTTACAATCTGTGGTTGAATCCACTTGATATCAAGTATGAGAGAAAATTCTACACACCAAAAGTGATTATGTTGTAGGACTGGTAACAAAACAATGGGAATCTACCTATAGGAGATTCCACTTGTGAATCAGATCAATAGTCAATTTTAAACATCATGAAACAGCCTTCTTGAATGGCTAGGACAGAAGGGTAAATTAAACAGAAAAAGGAAAATAAATGTAAATCCTACTTAAATAAGATTATTCTTGATGCCAATATTAATTCCTAATTAGTAAGATGACCTAATACATTCTAGATACACATCTCAAGTCTTAAAGATTGTTTCCTTATCCTGCATTAGATTAACCTAGTTGCCATCAAGTATCAGATGACTAACAGATTTCAATTAATGCCTTTGATCAAGCCCTTTGGCTTAATTCCATTTTTATCTTGAATATTCTCTTTGGGACACTAAAGTTGCTTTTCTTAGATAATCTTCATTTGTTGAATCCTTGTCTCATGGATGCATCATTACAATTACATGAGCATCATATGCCTCCAAATTTTGAAGCCTACTATATCCAGCTCCAAATAGTCTGCTGGTTTGGAAAACTATTATATATCACCATCTTTGTTCATCATTGCTTAAATGGTGAAAAACATCAGTTAAAAAAAATAGGCGTCCTAGTCCACGAGACTCCTGTGGGTTGGAGAAGGGGTGGTGAAAAAAAAAATAAAAAAATTGTAATTTAGGAATCTTTATTTTGGATGGCATAAATGGTGGTCCCACAAGGCATTAGGTGAGTTTAGACAGAGACTAAAGTCTACTTGGTCGAATCCATTTGAAATTTATTTGGCAAGTGCCATTGGTGATACAAAGAGATGATGTACTCTATAGGGGAGTAAGATAGGATAAAGTTGATCATTTACTCTATAGGAGGTAAGATGAGATAAAGTTGGCTTCTTCTTTGGTGTTGGCTTATGGGATGCCATTTTCTTTATTAAGTTTAATTATGTTAGGTAGAATGTGTAAGCTGGTGGGATTGACATAGACCTCTTTGTGGCAGCAACATTACACATTTATCGCATGTTTTGTGTAATATAGAAGAGAAATTTACATTTACATCATCTATGTAGATTGTTGTAAAAAGTGGAATACCTTATTGTAAAATGTTGCAAAAATATACTATTATTTATATCAGGTAGCATTTAACCTCTTTCGTTATGTATTTGCTACTAGAAGTTCAATATAATTACAAAAATATCATTATGCATCATACAATGAGACTAAAATGCCCTTATAACCCATATTCACTAATCACTGCAAGCCATCTTGAAGGTTCAATCTTTGAAATCACCATGAATTTTAATAATTACAAAATGAAGTTTAAAAAAGATGCCCAAAAGAACTATGACCCTTCCCACTTTGCCTAAACCTCAAAAGTTCTTGTAATTGGGCACAACACTAAACATGAAGAAAAGTAAACCACAAGGAAATTGTTCTTGGTGCCTGACTTTTCTAAGAAGGGAATCTTCTTGCAATGGGGAAATTTGTGTTTTGAACAAGTTGAAGAACAGTCAGGCACCAAATTTTATCTTGCGCTTGTGAAGTAGGGACTTTTCTAAGTGGCCAATAAATTTATGTCATGTTGTGGAAGAGAATCCAATTATTCACTAATCTTTGCGGGTAACTTTGAGTGTTGAATTTGATATCTACTTCTGTTTTTTCTTTTTTTTCTTTTTCTTTTTGAGAGGGGTGAGGGCCAAGGGGGTTTTGGTGTCTAGCAAGCTTTTGCTTTTTTTTTTTTGGTCTATTATGTGGCTTATTGGACTGTAAGCTACACAATGGGAGTAGCTCTCCTTATTTTCATAAATCCTATACCTTTCCTTTCTAGGATTAAAACCCAAGACCTTAAGGATTGAAGTCTTAATTCTTAATAACTTGGATGTCTCCTAAGGGATGTTTGAAAAGCTTTTGTGCATGGCAACTGATGATCCCTTTTTCTTTTATTCTCTCTTATTTTATTTTATTTTTATAGAAGGGGACAGATGTTTTTGAATAAGTATAGCTAGTCACATCAACAAAAAATACCTTTTTTAAGAGATTATTAGAAAAGAACCACTTAAGTTTGAACAAAAAAACACTTTGGTTTGATTTTTAGCAGTTTGGTCCTTTTAAGACTAAAATGTTTATGGAAATAAAAATTTAGGTAGTTGAGCATGGATGCAAAAGGAAAAAAAAAAGGACAAAAGTGTAATCCTAAAAAAATTGGAGCCTTCCATAGAATGGATTTTTGTAATTAGGCACTTTTGGCTTTGAGTTGATGGGAGAGTATACTGTGGTTGGCAACAGGAATGAATTTTTTACATAAAACAAACTACATGGGGTTAATTATTCAAACTAAAACTTTAGTGGAGCAAAGTGTTTTCAAGGTCAAACCTCAAGGATATGTTTGTAATTATCCCTTTTCTAAATTCCCATATGGTATTGTGGCTTAAGTATAATATGGTATAAACTAAAATTTTGTATGACAGATTATATAATGCCCGAGTGATGGAAAATTAAGAAACAAGATTATTCATTGATAAAAAGTATATAATATAGTAAAAACAGAAATTATCATGTAAGAAGTAAATTGACATTTCTTTTAATAGACAAAAAGATTAAAACACTACAGGAAAGTTATATGAACATTTTGATTGTAAAACTGTAAGGGATATTGTCAAAGGAAGTTGAGGGATATATGATGTGTCTTGTTCTTTTATAGTTCTAAGTCTGTCCACTACAATATCTAGTTTCTTTAACCTGTAGCGTATCAATTTTTCCATGTAAAATACCTTCAATTGAATGTGCCATTATATCTCAATTAGTAAACTTAGTTGCATCTTGTTTTAAGTTTAAAGTTTAAGGGCAGTCAAATTGACTAGTAATCATTCAACATGTGCTAATACATCATACATGCATCTACTAATCTGATAACACATTAAATTTATAGCCATTGATTTGCTGTTTTGGTCTTGGTCCATTGTTGTAGGTTTATGATGATACAGGTGAAGGCAGGAAGGTTTGCACGTATTACAAATTGGATTCTATTCCTGCAGTGCTTGTTATTGACCCAATAACAGGTCAAAAAATGCATTTGTGGAGTGGGATGGTACAACCTGAGAGCTTTCTCGAGGTATGCATTGTTGTGATGACTAGGTTTAGACTACCTGATTGTGATCATTACAAAAATTTCTCCTGAAAAGGGGCCAAAGAATATTCTGAAAAGATTTTGAGCTCTGATTTCATGCCTTGCTGATTTTGAGGAAACTTCCTTTCAACTATAGGATTTGGTGTCGTTCATGGATGGTGGGCCAAGGAATCATCATAAAACACTATCTCATAAACGTCCAAGGGGGAGTTCTTGGACTCCCCAGAAAAAGAAAGGTAAATTATGATACTGTTTATGTTTTTAATGTTCCCTGGATATCTAGTTCAGTATTTAAAATAATCTCATTTCATCATGTGGTTTTTATTATTTGAAATTGAGTGGAAAAGAATTGTTGATAATAGGGGTCATAACAACTTATCTAAGAGATTTTGATGTAGAATCTAGCCACTTGACAAAGTGGTATTAAAAGATAAATTTCTGTTTTGTTCTGAACTGAATGTTCTTAGGAACATTCTTTAACAAGCCATGATTGTGCATTGGTATGTTACCAACTATCTTCTGCAAAATTTGAAAGGCCTGTTCCATTATCTATCGAGAGTGCTTTGGCTTCTCATTCTACTTTCTGATCACAATATTTGCTACTGAGCTTCAAATGGAAATGCTAACTATTTAAAATTGACTGTAGTCAGTGAATTGTGCTCAAGTCCGCAAAACCTAATACCAAAGAGAAAAATATTCTGAAGAAAAAGGAGGCTTCCTTTAGACTAGTGCTTCTTGGTGGATATTTGTCTCTTTGCTTCCCAAAAAAATTGTGAAGGAATAGTCCTTGCATGCTGATCTGGTTCTTAATTCTAAATAAGATATTCTAGGGATGTTTGTTTGATTTTTTGTCAGTATACTGTGAGTTTCATCCATATAGGAATTTCCCCCTTTTTTATGTTTAGAATTTCTTGTGCAGTGGGTTGTCGACACACTATAGAAAATGGGATCTTTTCCATGAATAATTACTTCACAAAGTTTAGTCATAGTTTTGGGCTGTATGTGGTTGATTTTCTCAAGCACAACTCCTGCTATGGTTTTCACACATTCTGCCGCTGTGATATTGAGATGGCCAGCTGGAAAGGTTAGATTTAGCAAAAGATTCAAATTCAGCATTCCATGCTTTCTTCTCAGATCATTAGTGAATAAATTGGAGAAAAATGGAAGCAAACTTCACAATATTGCAAAGAGCTATAGGGCATGGCTGGCATGAGGGCAAATTACCCGAGTTTTCTTTTTCACAATCTTTTAGGAAGGTGCAGCTTTTATTTCCTTCACTGGGGGAATATGTTCATTTAGTGTGAGGGTTTTGACCATTCCTTCCCAAAGGTGAGGGTTTGCCTGTTCTTTGAACATAAACTCTTGTGAGGATTTTGTGCAGTTTCAGTAGTTCTTCTGCTTCCAGGACAAATTCTCCTATTTGTGCCTCATAAAAAGCAACAATAGGTTGATGAATCATTACCCTGATGATATAAGATAATAAATGGTTACACCATATCGTATGATAATGATAAGAAGACAAAATAATAATAACAGAATTGAACAACCATATCGCAGGGCTCCACAATAGACTTTACCTTTTACCAGATAATCTTGATTTTTAAAGGTTTTTCATGTTGATAAAGCTGCTACAAGAGCCTCAAATATATGGCTGCAGTACGGATCTTTCTGTACTGACCACACATTCTTCTGGTAATTGGATGTAAAGAAAGAAATCATAGTATTAACCATCTTTGCACAAATTGGCAGATTACCAAATCAAACTCCTGCTTCCACAGTCCTTCCGTATTTATATTTTACTAACTCTGTTATCAATTGATAATAACCAATGACTAATGGATAGTTTTTTGACTTTTTTGTCGAATGTGCAATGATGAGATTCCTCTTTTTGTGAGTGATGATAGGAAGCTAATGGTATTGATCTAGAAGAATCTCAACAATTTGTGAAACAGAAGTTGACTTGATGAAAGGTCAAGGCAAGAGACTAGTAATGGAGGCGAAACATGCACACAAGGCATGACTATTGGCTTAAAATATGATTTCACCAACATACTCTTTCATCCACTTCATTCTTTTTTGGAAAATCATGGCAATTGTGTATCACACGCCTTTAGGGAAGCTATGTAATCATGTCCTATTTGGTCAAATGGATGTAATTTATGTCATGCTTGTCTCTGACACTTAGTGTTGCTATGCCCCACACCTTATTTCTTCTAACCTTTCTGGAACCAAGTGGATCAAAATCACTTATCTTCTATGGGTTCTTAACAAATCATTTATTTTTAAAGCTTGTTTCCTATGAAAACATGTTGATTACCATTGATGCCTCAATGCTGTTGCTTTTGATCATAGAACTCCATCATTGTGAAATGGTACTTTGGGTTGGGAATATATTTTTCACTCTTTTCATATGCTTTTGTGCATTCACCTTGCTGGTGGTTTTGTATATTTTGATTGTATTTGCCTATGTGAATTTTCTTATGGCAATATAAACTTAGGTTTCACTTCTTGTTTCTGCAGATGAAACAAACGAAGATGATGAAGATGTGCAACGAGCATTGGCCGCTTCTATGGAGAGGATGAAGGAATCAAGTTCAGTGGCTTCCCATGATAAAGATGCAACAAGTAATGATCAGGAAGAACAATGTTTGCCTGAGGAGCCCAAATATCCACCTCTGCCTGAAGAACCCAAGGGTGACAGGAGGCTCCTTTGCCGAGTTGGAATTCGTCTCCCTAATGGACGAAGGGTGCAGAGAAACTTCCTAAAAACTGACCCAATCCAGGTTTTCTCAAATCTTAAGTCTAATTTCAAACACTCATGGTATAGGGACTGTAGCATTAGTTTTGGTTTTTTTTTTTCTACCCCTTAGTTCTTCCAATAGCAGATTTGTTTCCTGTCATTTTTCCGTAAAGAAATTTGTGTCCACGAGTACCAATTTGTGGCATACAAGTGCTTAACCTACCAAAATGTGGTAAATTTGTTTAACAGTTAAAGGATTTCAGTGGACGTAGTAATTTATTTGCTGATTATTGTGATTTAGCCACTCATTTGTGATTGATCTCTTGTTGGTTTGGCTTAACTTGCATCTTGCCTTCTTTCATGTCTCTAATGAAGTCTTTCAACCTGTAAAAGTGAAATAGAATCATTTACTTCTTTTATTTGAAAATGTATGTTTCCATTGTCAGTTTTTACTGTTTATCATTGGGCCAGATTCTCAAATCTGGACTCATGTGAGGATAATAAATGAGATTTTCACCATCCCCCACTCTTATTTTTATCGGTAAGCATGTGACATTAATTGTCGATGAAAATCTGAGGTCAAATTTATGTATTGTTTGCATGGCATGATGACAAGTTTACATAGCCTTTTTTAAATGAGTAATTCTTTGCTTCCCGAATTATGGAACAGAATCATTGGGATGGTTGTTTCTGTGGGTTGGACATGGACCTCACATGTAGGGCTCACGAGTCAATGGCCCACATAATTTTTGTGCTCCACGATTGGAGAACATAGAGTATATCATTTTAAATTTGATTTAATGTTCTACTTTCCCAAGTTTCTGCCTGTTTTGTTCCCTGTCCTGGAATGCAGAAGATTACATTACCAGGTAATTTAGTTGTAACATTTCTAAATTTGGCCTTCGCTTTCCTGTAGTTGCTGTGGTCATTCTGCCGTTCTCAATTAGAGGAAGCAAGAACAAGGCCATTTCGCTTGACAGAGCCAATCCCAGGAGCCAAGAGTCTCAATTATGATACTAAAATGACTTTTGAGGAGTCTGGCCTGGCCAACTCCATGATATCAGTTGCATGGGAATGAAATTTGACGTGAGATATCTATGATATTGGATTTGAAGGTTGTTTTCTTTTCTGTTTTTTCTTCCCTTGTGGTTGAAAGTGTAAACTTGGTTCTCTACCCTTTCCCCGTCCTGCTTGCCTGTTAATATTGTGCTGTGGAAACTTTTGTCTCAGCCTACTTTATTATTTATGATGGACGAGCTCCATGAATGGGTCGTGAATTTATAGCTGTTTATCTAATGGCGCTGTCAAATATATAATCACTTGGTCAGCTCTTTGGGATATATATATATATATATATATATATATATATATTTTTTTTTTGTTGCTGTTTTTCTTGCCTTTGCTTTTTAAGCTTCATGCTTTTAATTTACGGACTTAAGAGAATAGCGTTTGCTGGGTGGATTCAAGCTCAACGTTGACAATATGACATATATATTAAGGCTGCCTAGTTACGCCATCATAGTTTAGTTATTAATTTTTGTTTTCTGATATTTTAATTTTGTGGTATCTTAATGATGTTTGTTGGTAATTTTTTATTTTTATCAATAATCATTAATTTTTCAATCTCAATCGCAATATATACATACATATATATATATATATACACACACTTAAACACATTATTTTATTTTTCAAGAAATATTATTATTATGCTAATTTGTTGGCATAAAAAGTGAGATAAGTTATATTTTAATTTGAAATGGAATTGAAAATATTACTTTAAAAAATTTGATAATTTAGATAGGAAGCACAAATAAATAATTGAAAATAAAATAAAATTAATTTCAATACATCAATTATTACTTTGTTGCGTAAAGTATGTGTAATCTAATCTCGAATGCAATCTTTCTACAGTATTTAGTTTATATTAATATTAATTAATTTATGTGATTCATATGATTTTTAACATCAATATATTATAAGAATTGATTTAATAACCCTTGCATTCTAACGAGATTATGAATTACATAGCAAACAAGAACAATTGGCTTTTGTTTATGAAACTAGCATGATGGCATTTGAAAAAGATTAAAAATTCTTACTTTGAGGACTTCAAAGTATCTCTTAATTATGTTATATAATAGTAAATATATTTAATTGAATAGCTACTCGTATTCTTAGGACACTTTTTTTTTTTTTTTTTTTTGTCTATAGTCATTTAGGTAATAATGTTTTAAACGATAAAGACTAAGGTACTTGGTACTCGGGCATTTTAGTATATTTAAAATCAATCAAATAATATTCTTTATGATAAGAATTAAGTAATCTGAATATATTAGTATATCTAAAATTAATTAAATAATACTTTCAATTTAAAGACAGGAGAGAACGATATTTTTGTCAAAATATAATTTACGTAAGTATTTTTTCATCATTTGCTATTCCTTCACAACCTTTTATAATAAATGTAAATTACATCTTAAATGAGCATGCAAGCGTTATATTTTGAGTGAGCATGATTTTTTCTTTTCATGGTATGAGATTTTTAGTCAACAATTAGAATACGAGAGAAAATTTAAGTATTGTTTATCACTTTAATACACTCTTGCTTACAATTTGAAAAAAAAAATTATATCATTAATTAAAAAGAAAAATTTATTATCGCACTGCCATAATTTTGAAATCAAACAACTTTTACTCCTTTAATTCTTCACAAAGGTTAATAGATATTTCTTTGTTTGGGATGAATTTTAAGGTTTTAACCACCCATTTTTGGCTAGATAGCTTAGAAATCTTTTGTGGAAGTGATTTATTTTGAAATTGCCAGTCAGCATAACTAAGGATAAAACTTGCAACCATATATATATATATTTTATTATTATTATCCTTTGAATTTAATAGTAGATCCTCAATATTATTTTCTATTAAATTTATGTTTGAAAAATTGACTTAATCCTATTATTATACAAAATTATACATATTAATCTATCATTATTAATTATCTCAAAATATCATAATTAAGATTAAATAATAATTAATAAAATAATTACATGAAAGTGTTAAACAATAACATTTAAACCCATATACTAGTAAGTTCAAAGATAAAGCACAACAAACAAAACTATATAAATAGCAACTAAACACACATATTAATATATTCTATAATTCTAAGCACTTAAATGTAGTTTGTAATATTTAGAACCCAATCTTTCTTTCTTACATCTAACATCTTTAAGAACATAATTTTAAACTCCTTTTCTTTGAACAATTTAGTTGTTTTGTAGTATGTTGTTCAATCTATTCCTTCTAACTTTTAATTGTTCAAGTGCCTCTATGCATGTTTCAAGAGAATGAACTTTGTCATTTATAGGTCTTGAAAAAAATTCATTGCAACCAATATAATCTTATGAAGCTAAACTCATCTTTTTTTTTATATATATTTTTTCTCCATTTTAGGCTAAATAATTAGTCAATGTACTTTGAACCAAGTTAGGTTCCTTTTTCTTTCTTCGAGTTGTTATTAAATTAGTCTATGCATTATATGACGGATGCACACTACTCAACTCTTACATCCTTAAGAAAGAGGAGGATTTTGGGTCATATAAGCGGTGATACTATACACGCCAATGGGTACTTTTTGGAGAGAAGTTAATAACCTTGCAACAAGTGGTATCAGAGTTTATCCCTATCCTGCTGTGGGACCCTCAACTTGGTGCGGAATGCTGAGAACCCTCTGGTTTTACCAGCTCGGTGCGTGCCCAAACATCAACGAGGACGTCGATGAGCTCGGTGTGGGAGAATGTGACGGGTGCACACTACCAAACTCATATCCTTAAGAAAGAGGGAGATATTAGGCTATATAAACGGTGGTGCTGCACAGTCCAACATTGAATTGGTGCATGCCCAAACATCGACGAGGACGTCGATGATCTCGGTGTGAGAGAATGTGACGGGTGCACATTACCCAACTCTCACATCTTTAAGAAAGAGGAAGATATTGAGTCATATAAGTGGTGATACTGTACACCATAACGGATACCTTTTGGGGAGAAAATAATGACCCTGTGACATTTAACCCTTTTATCCTGGTGCTCATGAACAACATTAAAGAAACTTCTTTAAATTCTTTATTTTTGTTATTGTTATCTCCTTTTTCACAGATAAAAGGACTTTGAATTTAAGTATGGATATGTTGTCTAGTTATATCACCAAAAATTATGCATAACTTTTAATAATTCTAACAAAGTTTTTTCAATTATCATTTTGCATTTTTTTTCTTCTACAAAAGAAAATAATAAATCTTGATTAATTATAAAAGATATCATACTTATAATATAAAAATGTGAATTATAACATTTATATAGAACACATACAACATTTATGTGAACAAAATTTTTCCATTGTTTATCAAAAGTAGAAATTATATTAGTCACAGAGGACTAACTAACTCTTGTTTATTGGACGATCTTTGTAAAACTTTTATAACAAGTTTTAAATCCATTGAATTTGATCTTCAACTTGAATTGAGTATAAGTCTTATTAGTTCTTTTGGCCAATTCATTTCAAATAGTCTTTTAAGCATTAACAATAAAGATGGTAGTTTTGCCTTTTTTTTTCTCCCTTTTTTTCTATCAAGGAAATGAAGAGGTTCTTAACTTTCTCTAACCATGTACTATCTTATTTAACCTTAATCACATTATCCTTATTTATAGGAATAGGTTAACTTGATTTTGTTATAGATAATTATGACAACTAGAAGAATATGAAAGAAGAAAAAAAGGAACATATTATGTAAGTAAATAAACTATGATAAGACACCTAAGGCAAACAAGTTTATGCTAATAGAGACAATGATATTTTCTAATTTGCATAATACTCAAAAACAAAATACTTGGGGTTTAGAACCTACAATAACATTTTTACAATGACAAAGGTGAGAAGATTGAACTTGTGCACTATTATTTCGTATGGTTGGCCTTGAAATTAACCAAATCAATCTAGTTGTAAAAATAATCCTACAATTGACATGGTCATCAGAGTTGATTTCTAAATTACAAATAAAAAAAAAATTGCATTGTAACTAACTTGTCCTTTAATCCTTATAGTTTGATTTTCCAAGAACTCCAATTAACTTCTAAAAAAATTGGATCAAAAAAGAAATTAAGCCAAAAGAGAAGCAATGTGATTTGACCATCAAGGTTGATTTCCAAATTATAAATAAAACAAATTGCATTGCATCTAGCTTGGCCTTTAATCCCTGTAGTTTGATTTTTCAAGAATTCCAACTAACTTCTAAAAAAAAAGGATAAAAAAGGAAATTGAGCCAAAAGAGAAGCAATAAGTGTTATCCAAAACAAGACCCAAAATTCATTCCATATGTTTATTTGTCAAAGATAACATAATTACCTTAAGATAACTTTATTTTTAAGTTAATTTGATTCACTTAAAAAAACAATCAAATTGAGTTGGAAATTTCCAAAAGAAAAAAAAAATGCAAATGACTTTTATAAGCCCAAATATTCTTTATTTCAAATAACATAATTGGAAAAAAAAAGTACCTCCAAATTAAAGAATAATTGCTAAAGTTTTAATTTTGAAGCAACAGTGCAAAAGTTTAACTTTATAATTGGTAATTTTGTTACAAATCAATCTCTTTGTTAAGGATTCAAAAGGTAAAATGAAAAAAAAATTTCAAAAGAATTGAGTTTAATCTTATAATACTAAAACCTTGAAACTAGTAAGGAATCCTACGATCCGTAAGAATAAGTTTATAATCATCATCCAATATAAAACTTTGGAACAAGCAAAAAATACAAGTGTTGCTTTAGGAACTTAAGGAAACAAGTAATAATGCCTTTACGACTTTGTGTATCGATTGCTCCTAGGAAGAAAAAAAAGGCTTGAAAATGAATAGTGAAAAAAAATGTTAACAACTTTATTCAAATAAACAAATTTGTTGACTATATCAATTTCAATATGACATAAATAAAATAAAAGGAAAAAAAAAAGAGAAAGGGAGAGATTGACTTCTTATTATTTATATAAATCAATGTAAGAGGGATATAGGGGACATAAAAACTAGTAAGAGAAACAAGTTAAAAAGAGAAATAATGGAAAAGGATAAAAGATTTAGATGAAAAGATGGGTGTGGATTTAAGATGAATAAGGATTTGAAAATAAGAAATCAAGATAGGGAAGCATCTTTTTGTGGTTTACCCAAGATAATTTTTTTCTTAAAAACATTTCTTTAAGTTTTAAAGAAAAAAAATCACATAACACTTTGCCAAATACAATTTTTTATTTTTACATGAAAAAAATAAAAAATAAAAAATCTACATTCATACCAAACAAACCTTAAGGTAAGATAAACTTGCACATTGCTAGGTATATGAGATTTACAGTTCTCATAATTCTATTGTGTGGCAAACTAATGTTTTGTAAAACAAACTATTAGGTTTATGTTCAAAGTAATTGTTTGAACTTGATCTTTATATTGACGCTTCTTCTATATAAACCAATCCAAATAATTAGATTTGAAGTTACTTTGGTAAAAACTTGACCCGATCCAAGTAACTAGATTTGATCTACTTAAAACTTGGATTAATTTTACCTTTGTCAAATGAAAAAAAAAAAGAAAATCTTAAAATCAAAATAACTTAAAATTTGAATAACTTAAAATATAAATAATTCATATTAGACATAATCTAAAATTCAAATGACTTGAAATACATGAAATTTCATAAACTTGAAATTCAAAATACATGAAATTAAGGAGATATGAGACCCAAAATAACTCATTTCAAACTAACTCAATTTCTTTGTTTGTTACCCTTTAATTGGGAAGAACATTCACTATAAGCCAACATGTTGAATATGTTGTAGGCACAAGACAAAAATGAATTTCAATTTCCACATATAGAATAAAATTTTCAAGTAATAGGCTTAAAATTTAGTAAGCTTATTGTCACAAACTTAAACTTGATCGTTCTAACCTGCGCGACAGTTAGTCACTTTGTGCGTAAAGATGAACTAAGTAAGTCTTGAAGAGTTTCAAAGAACTCAAAAGAGAGAGCAAGTGAGAGGCTCGGAAATGAAAGAAGGATAATTGGTACAAGTGTATAGCAATGTAGAGAACTTTGCTATTGAGAGGTGTGTTTACAAATGAGAGGAATGAAGGTATTTATAGTTGCTTCCCCTCCTCAATGTGTGGTTACAATTGCTTATTCTAGAGAATTTTATGAAATAATATCTAGATATTTACAATGGAGAATTCTAGATAAGGACACCTAAGCATTTTTTTTTTAGAATTCTCCTTGCCTTAAGTTGGGGCACCAATTGGGCTAGCATGCAACAAGTAGGCTGACAGCATACTTGGGCAGCCCGTGACATTATGCTTCTAATTTAAATAATAGGGTATGAACAATTTTGAATTTGATTGACTAGGTAGTCTCCTTGAAAATCAATAAATGGTATAAGATGCAACAAATATGTTGGCCTCTAGGACAACTTAAAAAAGAGGGCGAATTGGGTTTACTTAATTTTATTTCTTAATCCATACTTAATGCTAACTTTAAAGAATAATAATAAAAACAACAAAATAAACACTATAAATGATTAAAAGTAAATAGATAAGGGAAGAAAGAGCATACACAATAATTTATAATAGTTAGACTTAAACTGAGAGCTATGTCCACTCCTTAAGGTCCATCATTTAAAAGTTTAACTCATCTAACTTTTTCTTCATTTACTGTGTAAAGATAACTTTTTAAACTAAGTCATTGATCTTAGTAACAACAAAATTTTCGTAAGAACCAATAGTTTTTTATAATTTAAAAACTTACGCTCTATCTATTTTTTTTACTAAAGTACTCTTACTTTTTTACGATATCAACTAAAACATTTTTTCTTTTTTACATTCTAATTTTTTTTCTTAAAGTTATTTTTTTTAATCTTTCATTTATAATCATTTTTCTCTTTTCAATAAATGTGTATAATGAATAGTTATTTTCAGTTTCTTACTCTTTTCACCATTTTTTTTTTTCATATTTTTTTCATACACTAGAAAAAGCTTTTATAACCCTTTTATAGATAAATGTGACAAACTAGTCATTGATGATTAATTTCTTTCTATAGAAAAATTTATTTTCCAAAACATGAAACTTTCTTTCTGAGGTATTGATTGATAGTAACATTTGAATTGGTTGTCTGACCCAGACTCTTTGTAACTTTCTATAATTTTTTTCATTTTTCATAAATATCACTTAAAATCTCAATATCTTTTTGTAAATAGAAATTTAGGCAGAAACCAAATCCCTAAAAACACTGTTGTGATATCAAATAATGAATTGAAAGATTAAGAGTAAAAGAAAATTGCAAAAAAAAAAAAAAGAATTAATGAATTTATCTATTCAAGGGGATCAACTTCCGATTAGCTAAAATAATTTTGACATAATTTTTATTGCTTGAATTTATATGTCATAAAACATTACATATATATAATATGAATTGCCTAGGAATAAAGAAATAATTATGTCTACTAGTACATAAAGAAATATAAATTATACTTAATATTACATAAATAAATATTAAATTGTATAAATTAATAATAATAATTTTCTAAGTAAAATGATATTATTATCCTTCCGCCTTTCAATTTAGTTTTTTCCTCAAGGCTAATTGAAAACTTGTTTCAATCCATTATTTTATTTAGTCTAACTTTCTTTTTTTTTTAATTTTTTTTTTCATTTGATAACTTGTGACAACAATAATTTTGTCATTGCATCTTCCCTATAAGACTATTGCATTTCCATCCATTAAAAACTTCATTGCTTACTTGGAAAAATTCAAAGTAATATCTGTCAAAGTTTGTAACCAATCAATGTCAAAAACAATCTCATAATCTTTCAGAGGTAGTATGTTGTTTGGCTCATTAGTTTTATCTAAATCAATTGATATTCTTTAAAAGGTTCATTTGAATATTCAATTAAAAATATGATAACTTCACCTAAATTTTTATCTTCTACCATATCATGCTATGAATCGATATCATCATCAACGCGATGACTTATTGGTAAGTTTATCATTCATACTATCTGACAACATATTGATGAGTCTATCATTAAACTTGTTGAAAAATTCATTATATGTAAAAATAATGTGTTCTAACTACTTTAAGCATTTTTGTATAAGAGATGGTATAAGAATGCATGTTAGGTTAAGGGCATAAAACAAATGATTTTTTTTATAATGATGGTAAAGGTGTAGACATAAGTGAAATATTTAGAAACACTGCTCTGATATTAATTGATAAACTGGAGATTGAGAATAAAAGAAAATTATGGGAAAAATAGGGAATTAAAGAATTGATCTTTTCGAGTAGATTAGTCTACAATGATCATTTTAAGAGAATCAATCCTCAATTAACTAAAAGAATTTTAATATAATTTTTATTGCTTAAATTTATATGTCAAAAGGTATTACATATATATAATATAAACTATCTAGGAATAGAGAAATACTTATATTTACTAGTATGGAAAGAAATATAAATTATACTTACTATTACAAAAATAAATATTAAATTATACAAATTAATAATAATAATTTTCTAAATAAGATAATTTTATTGGTGAATAAGAACTTTGTACTATTATTAGTTCAATTTAAATTTAAATTTCAAAAAAATTTCCATAGCAAATCTAAAAATAAAAATAATAAATAATACTTACCTAACAAGTAATTATATCAATCAAATATAAGAGATACAACAAAAAATAGTTATAAAGTATAATATATTAACAAACTATATTTTTACCATAATTCACAACAATCTCTTTTTTAAATTCAATAAAATATGTCAGATATAGTGCACACAGTTGGAACTTTAGAATTTTTTGATTTGTCCAATTGAAAATGGCTCTAATAGCGTTGAGTTTATTTATCCATTTCTGGGCGGCTTCCAATGCTCATCCATCTGATGCAATAGTCCATATGTATAAAAAATGTAATACATCAGTAATTAGCTGTAGTAGTTAATAGAGAATAGTGTAAATGGGTCATTTTGACGATGTATAATGCATGCCCAATTCGCCTTCCAAGCAGCATGGAACACAGATATGATGGATTTGGAGAAACCAAATTCAATCGAGTTTTGCTTTTCCAGTTATCTAGTTTGGTACGATGTCTATGTCTTAAAGATAAGAAGATGACATAATTTATAATTCTCATTAAGCAGGTGAAAATTGGTCAGAAAGAGACATAATTTTGAAACTATGTAGGATAAAAGCTTTTCAAATCGATATTCAATTTAAACTTTTAGAAGATAAAAATAAAAAAATAAAAATTCAAGCTACTGTACTTAAACAAAATTATGCATACAAGACCTGGTAATTTAAATTTTTCTAATTGAACTTTTAGTATTTGCAATATTTATTAATCACATTACAGTAATCAAACCACATTAGAGGCATAGTTGATCGCTCACTGCACATAAGCTCGGAAACATTGTATATTTGCAATATTGACAGATTGTTCATCTTGATCCATCTGTGTAAATGCAGATCGTACAAGATTTCATTAATGAATTGTCATATTCGAAGTTTTATAACATAAGAATTTTCCCAACTAACATGTGCCTAATGAATTACAAATCCAACATTCATGATCATAATGTATCAGTACAAAAGTATGGAAATGAATTGCTTATATAGATGCACATTCTTCTTGGTTATTCAATTAATGAAACTAATATTTGAACCATAGGATTAGGAGTGACTGTCTAGCAACATCTATTGAGTAGCAGTGCCCCATGAAGGGATTGCTTATCCCCATGAGAGAAAGCTAAAATGGTATTCAACCCCTATCCTATATATGAATGTTTAGACTGTTCAAAAATATATGGATATGAACTATAATATGTACTATTATAACTAGGACTATTGCAGTGCTCTATGGGGATGACATGGTGAGTGAGAATTGGGAACGCATTTCCTTTGCTGTGTTCAAAAAGAGATTAAGGCTATTAATGCAGTGTCAATTGAGACTAATGTCAAAATATTGTAGCCTCTACTGTGGTAATGATACACTATTTGAAACCAAGCTTTAGACTAAAAGTTGTAATGTAAAATGTTAAACGTTGAAAGTTAGGATAGATAGATTTATGACCCCACAAATTATTATTATTATTTTATATATTTTTTATTTTCCTGGCATTCCCCACAAGCGTCACTTGAAATTAAATCCTCTTGGAGACGACAAAACCACTCTTAGCACCAAGCAGCACTTCCCTCCCTCTTCCTGGCTACTCTCACTCTCCCAACGTTCTCTTCTCACTCTCATGTTTGAATGTGATATGCCTTAAGAGTTAACAATGTCTGAACCTCCATTCACAACCCCACCACAGCCACCTCTACTTCTCCCATCTGCCACTCACCACCATCCCCTCCTCCCCGCAACCACCACCGCCACCGTTGCCACCACCACAACCACTGCGGCCACCAGCAGCAGCAGCCCGCGTGAATACCGCAAAGGCAACTGGACAATCGAAGAAACATTGGTCTTAATCACCGCCAAGAAGCTGGACGACGAGCGACGGTCCAAACCCAACCTGCCTTTATCGTCTAAGCCGGCAGAGCTGAGGTGGAAATGGGTGGAGAACTACTGCTGCGCCCATGGCTGCATCCGTAGCCAGAACCAATGCAATGACAAGTGGGACAATCTTCTCCGGGACTACAAGAAAGTGCGGGAGTACCAGTCAAGATCTTCCAACGCCTCTGATTCTTCTTCTCAAACAAACCCTTCCTACTGGACCATGGAGCGACACCAGCGCAAGGACCAGAACCTCCCTTCTAACATGTCCTTCGAGGTGTACGAGGCTCTCAATGAAGTTGTTCAAAGGAAATACAGCAATGCCTTGCAACCACCACAACAACAAAGGGTACAACAACAACCACAGCAACAACCACAGCAGCAGCAGTACTTCTGCATGGACTCTTCAGCGGCTGTTCCGGTGACCGTCCGGCCGCCAGATCCTCCGGCAGCACCTGCGGGGGAACCTTTGGGTACCTCAGGCTCAGGTACTTAAATTATGAGATTTTACTTTTTTTTTTTTTTTTTCTTTTGCTTTCTTTCTTTCTTTCTGCAGACTCTGCAGTGGCTTGCTAACATTGTCAGTCCCACATGAGACCACTTTTGTTGGTTTTTGTCTTAAGGCTATAAAATGATTTTGGTCAAATTTGCAGGGTTGAAAACTCTGCCACTACTGTCCATATTATTCTGTTACTAACGTACCATTACTTGTACATTTATAGAGTACAACTATATGTATGGACCCTTTGAATCAGGATAAGCATTTTTGACCATTCCAATCCCCCCAATCTATTCTTTTTTTTTTCTTTAACTTAAATTTATTTCTTACAAGATACTGTTTGGGGACACACACATTTCACACAAGTAAAAAGAACATGATTGAATCAACAGGGAATAGTGAAATACCCATGGATATATGTTAACTCCACTATTAATTGGTTGTTTGCAAATAATAAATTCTGTCGTTGTGAGAACTGGGGATGTAGTTATCTAAATAATCACCAAGCTCTAATATGTTTTGATTATGTGATTGGGATTGAGAAGTAGAATAGACTCCCTACAAGCCACTATGGGTTTAGTAATTTTTGATAACATTGGAGATTCAGTATCTTATTTTATTATATTTCTCATGAATTTTGCAACAAAGAAGAAATACACACACATATATAATATGTAACTAAAGCACATGATTGAATCAACATGGGAGTAGAATATAATCATGCATGGGACTGCAAAGATTTTTCTTTAATGCGTTTTTTTTTTCTTTGTTTATGTGCATGGCATTAGAGAGCAGAATATAATCATGCAAGTAACTGTTGCTAACGCTATCTAATGATTCTTCCCACGGTTGAAATTCTTGGGCACTTCAAGAAAAAAGATCCGCCCCCCTGAAATCAATTGGAATCATTGACCCCACTAGCCTCTGTATTATCCAAATCCAAAGGGAGGAAAGCATTTGGACCTAAAAGAAAGAAAAATTAAGCCTTATTCTGACTCTGATAACTAAGATTAAAAATAATGGCAGGTTACGACTGGCTGAAAACGAAACAAAGGGTTTCTTGAATTTGGTGTCCCCTACTTATATATGCGTACTGTCAGCAAGCTTATGGCCACATGCTGTCCTACCCAAAACTGGTCTTTTCATTTTCCACCAGAGTTTCTCCAAAAAAGTACGACCCTCTTACCAAAAAGTTCATGGGATTCTATCTAAATCTTTGACTGATTGCAAATTTCTTCCTTTTCGGTTTTTTTTTTTTACACTCTACTTTTATATGCATTCCATAGCAGTAGCCTTTGCTGCAATGTCATAGGCTATTTTTTCTTTTCGATAAATGTGATAAATTCTAGCATTATCCCTTGTCAAGATTCTTATGTCTGCACTATTTGAGCTCAAGTACATATCTTAGACAAGAAATCTTGAAATGATTACTAGTTTTTTACCATTTTTAGATGCCTTTTTTATGCTTTTATTTAAGACCTTATTGGTGGTTCTGGTGCTTATTACAAGGGTCATTTGTTTCCTGACTTGTACGTACCCTTATGAATTGTAGAATCATCATCAGGAACCCAATCGAGCGAGAAATTTGAGGCCAATACAAAGCGAAGAAAAGTTAAGAATTTGGGTTCAAGCATCAGGCAGAGTGCTTCAATATTGGCTGAAACCATCAGAAGTTGCGAGGAGAAGAGAGACAAACAACATCAAGAACTAATGGAATTGGAGCACCGCAGGCTTCGACTTGAAGAGACACAAATTGAAGTGAACAGGCAAGGTGTGGCCAACGTTGTTGCCGCCCTTAACAATCTTTCAAGTGCAATTCAGTCATTAATTTCCGATAGAACATGAAACAAACACTTTCTTATTATTGTCATCACCTTCCAATTATTTTGGAGACTCTGCATGCCATTCTTTTAGTTGTAAGTTATTATTGGCCATTATTAATTTGAAAGTGATATGTATGAAGTAGCTTCCTTAGCCAACTACAGTTAGTCATTATCATTTATTATTATTTTTTTCTCTTTTCGGTGTTAATTAGTTTGCACTGTGACTCGAAGTCGAGACTTTCAGTCACGCAAACAACTTCAATGGTAGTTGACAATGATTCATCTTTATCTCTAAAGTTACGATGTTTATGTTAATTGATCCAAAACAAAGCACCAAAAGGTACATGGATGTGATTATTTATTTATTTATTTTCTCAAAACACTTACTGCCTTCAAAATTCAGGGGCGCGGGACGCTGGTCATAAAAATTCCTTTCTGAACAATAGAAGTATGCTGTATTGTTTGGAAAATATATTAAATTTTGAATATGTATATATAATATATTTTTTTAAAATGTATATTATCCGCCTCTCAATATTGTGAAGGAACTTAGTGATTTTCTAATTTTGTTAAGGTTGCAATAAATGGGGTGTTTTTTTGGACCGTTTTGCCTTGTTTTTGTGCCTTCTGTTTTCTCATAAGCCAAATCACAAACTTTTTCCCATATTTTTTACCCTTGTGATATCCATACATTTTCCAAGCACATTTGCTGCTGGTTGAGTCACATTGTCCGGATCAATTCGTGAATTATAAATAAAAGGAACCATATAAAGTATACCCTTATTTATACAGATACTTGTGATAGAAAGTTAGGTAGTCGAGAACAACTCATGCACGGTTGTGAAACGGTGAAGTCCACTGTCCATTTAAAGATATCCAAACCAGGCTACAAAATTAGCTTCCCTAACACATTACCACTCCAATTAACATCCATTATTTGCCGTGCGAACGGTACTTTGAACTTGTAATTATTTTATTTTTATAAATGATGATGAATGAAATTAGGAATAATATAAATAGTAGTAACACATAAGATCTTCCTTAAAAATATCGATAATAGCCATATATTCAAACTTAGTAGTAAATAGTATGCAAAGTAGCTTTTCAATGATAATACAACTACTACCGATAAAAATATACCTAATAAGTAATTTTTTTTTTATTAAGATCTCTACTAAAATCAAAATCAACTTATCAAATTTAATGTTAAAAAATTATTTAAATATTTATTGACTTACTTTCTAAATGTTTCTTATTAAAATTTATCATGTACTTATTGATTGTACTAATGACATATAATAAATCATAATATATATGAAAAATCTCACTATACTAGAGTATGATACTTGTCATATATAATTAATTATCATTTGATTATAAAGATAAAACAGATGAAAGTTTAAAATATGTAGCTAATGAAATACTAACATATTTGACGTTATGTATATTGAATTTATAATTTTTTTAAAAAATATATTTCTTTCTGACTTAAGTATAGTTTTCTTGTCTTTATTTGCCTCAAAATTTTTATACCAAATATCTTCCTAACTACCCATGAGTCTTTTATCTTATAGTCCTTACTAAGTTGAGCTTTGACCTATCTTATTTCTCATTTATCTTTAACTATTATTAATATATCATCAACATATAAGAGCAAATGTATAAATAATAATCATCATATGTCTTAAAGTTGACACAATTATTATAATTGTATCTTATACAACCATGAGTGATCATAAAAGAATTAAACCTCTTATACCATTTTCTAGGTGAATGTTTCAGGTTATAAAGAGATTTTTTCTGCAAGCGCACATAGTCCTCGTTAAGTTCTCCATGTAAAAATGTTGTCTTCATATTCAACTGCTCAAGCTAAAAATTATATATGGTCATAATACTAAGTAAGATTTAAATTAAACTATACTTTACAACTAGAGAAACACACATATATGAAGTCTACACCTTGAACCTAACGATAACTCTTTGCAACCACTCTTTTCTTATACACAGTTTCTTTAATGCTTAATGTACCTTCTTTTCTCTTAAACACCCATTGTAATGAATAACTTTCTTACCCTCATATAATTTGACTAGATCCTATATGTCATTCTTATGAAGGGATTTTATCTCCTTTTACATGACAATCATCCATTTGTTAAAATCCTCACAACTAACTGCCTTCAAGTATATAGTAAGTTCTTCATTGAAATTAATACCATTAGCCACATTTAAAGTATAGATAACCAAGTTAGCCTCATTATGTCTCTATGATGGTCTAATATCTCTTTTAGGTTTGTTTTTAGCAATAAAACACTATAGTGACATTGGTGGTGGTGAGTGAGCAACATCACCTTATATCTCTGAGCTAGAATAAGGTGTAAAATAAAAGTTGAATATGAAGTATTGATTTCACATCAAAGTGTAATGCAATTGCAAGATTAGGAAATTTTAATTGTATTATATTATTACTCATTTGTTTACAAGAGACATGTTAGAGTTTACTAGTTAAATCTTATAAGGCTTACATAATATGCTAAATGCTTGTTGACTTAATGAGTGTTGGTTTCATAGGCTAGTATAGGATAAAGTGAGCTTGAATAGTACTATAATACCTTTTCCCATATTGGTTACACAATATAATAGGGTAATCTGAGCTTACAATTCTATAATCATGAGATAATGTTATCCTTTTAACACTTATGGACTAAACTATGACCAATAAATTATACATTTAATAAAATACCTTTTTGAAAAGCCTTAGTTTAACTTTCTTCCTCTCATAACTCTCTAACTTTTAATTTTATGTCTAGATTAGTAATCTAAATCATTAACTTCAACCTATCATTAACCAACTACAAAATAACTATGGACACTAATGAGGGAATAGTGAACACCAACGAGGAATTGACGAGTGGCAAGGGATTGGTAAGTAGACTCTTCATTATCATCATTAAGCTTTGAAATTCTCTTTTTGCCTATAGGCAAAAGAGCAACAAACATCAATAAGGGATCGACTAGTGGCAAGAGATTGGTCATCACTCAAGGCAATTACTCATTCTTTCTCTTTATATTTCTTCTCTCAAATCTCTCTCTACAAACTTTATTATCTCTTTATTTTTTCACTCTATACTTTTTATTAGAATAATATGTTGTATAATTCAAAAATTATAGAATTACTTCAAGTTATATTTCTTTGTTATTATCCTTTAAAATAATTTTTTTTTTCTTTTCAAATTTTTGCAATAGAGGATCTATGTATTTTCTTTTAAAATAAATGAAATATACTAGATTATATTAGACACTTATAAAGTATAAGATATAAAGAAGTGCTTATTATTTATGCATTATTATTTATAATGTGTTTTATTTTTTTATAGTAAAACAAACTAATTTGGATTACTTTATAATGATTTGATTCATACTTTTTTTTTTCTTGTTCAAAAAAAATTACATCAACACTCTTCCTTTATTTTCTTTTTACTTTCTCATTTTCTATATACATATTTTTTTCATTTTTTATCTATATTTTCTCCTTTTTTTTTTGCTTTCAACATTTTCTCTTTGTTTACTATTCTATACATTTTTTTTCATCTTTCATTTTTTTTCTTTTTATAATTTCTCTTCTTTATTTTCAACTATTTTACTTTCTTTTATTTCCAAGCCCTCTCTCTCTATATATTCTCTTTTCTATTCACCTTTTTTTACTCTTTCTTCTTTCTACATATTTTCTCTTATCTCTCATTTCTATTTACATTTTCTTTCCTTTATCTAAACTTCTGTTTTATATTGTCATTATATATATTTTTTCTTTATACTCTTCCTTTAAATTTTCTCTCTAATCTTTTCTTATCTCTTTTCACACTCTTTTTATATTTTTTTTCTCAACGTTCTCTCTTTACTAGTTATCTTTATTTTCTCTCCTTTCATGCTACATGCTCTCTTGGCTCTACACTTCCTCTTTATACTCTTTACACCTTGTCTCTTTACATCTTTATTCATTATATACTATATTTTCTCTTTTTACTCCTTTTTATATTTTTCTCTACTTTCTTTTCATATTTTTTTTTCTTTTTTAATCTCTAATTTTTTCTCTTTTCACATTCTCTTCCCTTACTCTTCATTCTATTTTTACTTTTTTTCTTTGAATTGTCCCTCTTCACAATTTTTTTATATTTATTTTCTTCTCTCTCTGTACCTTTTGTCTTCTATTTCTTTATATTTTCTATTCTTACATTTTTTATATATATAATTGTTGAAAAAATATTATTAAAAAAAATAGTTATTGCCATTAGATAATAAAAATAAACAACAAATAACTAAACAAGAAAATGTCGGTGAAAAACCATCAACCTAACCAAGTAGGTCTTTAATTATTATCTTTTAAAATGTTCATTATTTTGCTATTGATTTTTAATTAAAATTTATTATGAAAAAATTTTATACCAACCAGGAAATCAACTCCAACCCAATTTATCCAGGGATGCAAGATAATGGGCGCTTGAGAAACTGTAGAAGATTTTTGTTTCACATAAATTTATAGAAACAAATTGCATATTTTTCTTAATTTAATCCTTTATGGCAGTTACCTACTCAACTTCTACAGTGCCTGCAGTCACTTCTTGGAACTTTATCTGTCGGCAAAGTTCTTGCTGAAAAGGTTAAATAATTAAACTAAGATGTGAACTATGTAGAAAATATGGAATTTGTCAACTTTTTTAATTATAGAGCACTGATGTCATCCTCTTGGTGATAAATTATTTTTCTACACCTTGCATGGCTAATTTTTCTTGAAAATCTTATAACCTGGACAATTATTTATTATTTATTTTTCATTCGGTCAATTTATCATTCTAGCGGTGAATGACAGTGAAAAATATGCAGACACCATACCACACTTCACTTGTGTCTATAAGCCTAATTTTCTCATCTAAATAAGAGAAAGCTGACAGTGTACTTTGGACTCTTTGATTTTACTTCCCTTACCTTCATTTCTTCTTCCATCCTTATTGCTACTTTGTGGCTTTTATGGATGTCCATTTATTGCACTAATTGGCATTTGTTTTTTACAGTGTTCAATACTGATCAAAACCATTATTTTTTTTTTTTGGAACATTGATTATATTCATTAATAAAAAAAAGTAGATTACAAAACTGCAAACTCTTATGAAATGGGCCAAAACTCTATAGTTCAAAAGGAAAGTACTATTGGTGTTCACTGTACAAAAAGCTCCTCGTTACAAGTAATCTCCCCTCGAATTCAATCTCCACCTATATCCACTCAATGAGTTCACTTTCTTTATGAGTTGCTCTTTTGGCTAGTGAGTCAGCCACCCCATTTGCACTTCGTCAGATATGACGAACTAGCACTTCAGAATTTCCTTTTTCTTACTTGGTGAATCTCATTGAACACCATTCTCAAACTTCTATGGAACACGTACTCCTTCAGCCGAAGTAACTGCATTAATCGAATCTCGATGACAATTTTGTAGGAAGCAATCTCGTCATTTGTAGAAACGATCTTTAAGGCTTTATGGATTGCCCTGAACTCGGCTTCATTAGAATCAGCAATGCAAGTACATTTGAAAGTACCCAATGCATCTCTTGGAACTCCTCCAATACCAGGCTCTCCTAGGCTTAACCAATGATGACCCCATCAACATTCCATTTCACCCATCCATCCGACGAGGTAACCAAACCTGTTTGATAAACCCCACCCCCCGGGTTTTTTTTTTGTTTTTTGTTTTCAATCTCCATCAAGCTCTTTACACAATTTGATGACTTGATTAAATCAATTCCAGAATAAGGAAAGTTGACCACCAATGCCTACATCCATGTACTTGCCCCTCATCAAGACTCGGTAATATAGATCCTGCCATTCAAAAGTCTTTTGATTGAAAGACGCAATCATTTCGGGCCGCCCATATTGTCCATAATGCAGCATTAAAAGATTGACAACTAACACTTCTCTTCTTTGCAATGCGCAGGCGCCCTCTCACAAATTCAGACCATTGATAGAAGAGATCTCTTAAAGATTTTGGCATTAACCAAGCGAATCCCCACCACCTAGGGATATTCATCCAAATTCTCTACACATGATTGCAATGGAGGAATAAGTGATCTAAATCCTCAATAAATTCCTTACAGATCACACACTTCAACCCCCCACTCTTAATTATACCCTTTTTGAATAGCTTCTCTTTGGTGTGCACTTTGTCTAGCAAAACCAACCACACAGATTTCAAACCTCATGGAACAATATTCATCCAAGCTATTCTAAAGGAGTCATTAGTCACCCCACCACTTCTCAACTCAAGCTCTTTACAAAAAGATTTGACAATAAAATCGACATGATTATCATAAGCCCATATCCACCGATCTTCTACATCATTGCACAAAAGTCATTTTGGCCAACATTCTCACCAACTCATTTTCTAGTTGGCTTAGACATACCAATTTGGTACATACAATGAAATATAACTAGACATGAGTTGCCTAACGTTAACCCCATTTTAGGACACTAGCTGGAGAAGGGCATCCTACTTTATAGAGTAAGATTTGAATTCGGGGTTTAGAAATGGCAAAGGGTAAGTCCCTGCAACTATCCTAAAATTAGTGTGAACGATCTGCCTCTTGGTAGAACTGAGGAAGTGCGTGAAAACTAACATGTGATACCGCCAAAGCCTCTGAATATAAATTGTCATATTTAGTGAGTTAACTATTGAGTTGAACAACTTTGACAAATGACGAACAAATAAGTATCACCCGTTATGGTCTAGAGTTGCATGGTTCTATGGCTTTGTAAGGAAAGTCTTAACAATTAACATATTAAATAACTATTCCTTTTTTTCCTTCTTTTCCCCAATCTGATTGTATTACAATGCAATATTCAAAATTGTCCACATGTTGTACCTCTACCAGATCTACCCACTAGTTTACACTGCATTTGAAGTTGGCTCAATTGATGATCTTAGTCCCCCGCGTATCATCATCTGGGAGTAGAACTCCGCATGTTCCTGGCAATCATGTTAAACATTAAGTCATTATTTTCGATCTTTGACCTGGGGCATTTGGCTCATGGAAGAGAAAACTACATTGAAGGGGAAAAAAAAATGGCAGACAAACAAAATCAAACAGAAAAGGGGAAGAAGCATAAAATGAAAAGCTGGAACTAAGTTAGGCTTATAAGAAAGAGGGAAAAGCTAAGTAAATTCTGACACAGAAGAGCATGCTATAAACCTAGATTAAGCAAGGAGATTTACCATCATTACCTGGAAAGCAAATGTAGCCAAGATTAAGCAAATTGCTAAATATTTACTATAATAAATGAAAATTCAAGAGTAATGAGATCACCATTTCCGTATGAACAATCGCAACAAGAGTTTTTCTGTGAAGGCATCTCAAAGCATACATTCAAATTTTATCTGAGGCAGAATGACACACCACGCACTTGTCTTGAAAAGGGAGCAGTTTGCAGACTAAATTGCTTAAAAGACACCTCCAAATAGCCACTTGCTCCTTTCAAAGAAAATTAGTAGAGTTTCTTTTATATTTCCTTTGGTTTGACAAAAGTGGCTTCTTCTCTAAGCCAAAATTTTCATTACCTAGTATTGTAATTGCAAGACTAGGTCAAAAGTTTTACAGGTCAAGATTTTACTACAAAAAGAAAGCTTCTCAGGCTTGATTTTATAGGTCAGAAAGAAACAACATATTTTCTCCCCGAAGAAAAACAGAACTTTCAACATTATTTGCTCCAGCATAGAAACCAAGGATATGCCCATCCAAGCTTAACTGTACAAGAGTGTATAAGGTGGATGAACACTAAGGTATAGGCAGTTTCTCATCAATTGGGGTATCCGTTTGGAGAACTCACCCCATGACAGATTTAGAAAAATCATTGGCATAGGCTCTCCCAAGAGAGGATAAAGCAGGGCTGCCATGGGTTATGCAGAAATTCAAAGAGCACTCTAATTAAGCAGCCATATATTTTGTGCTTTGGTTAGCACCTCTCAATCAAAGATATTCCATCTCATTATCTCTGCTCTCAGAGAATGATCAACCATTCTCTGCCATCTTTCCAGATAACTGGAAATTGTTTTCCTAATTTAACCACATGGTCAAACAGATCAGAATCTTTTGGTATGAATAAATGCTTAAAAATGTGTACAAATGAATCCAAGGAGAACCAAACCAAAATCCTTCAGGTTGGATGGGAGCAAATAAAACCAAATAAAGGTGTGGACACCCAACTGAAACTTATCTATAGAAATTAAGGTATTTACTTAATTTTTTTTATTTTAGTTATTAATTTTAATTAGAAGTCGTGTCTATTTTAATATATAGATAACTAAAATTAGATAGAGTTTTATTTCATCAGGATTGAGATTTATTCTCATCAAAATCTAGTATAAATAAATTTATAGTTTGTTGGACAGAATTGTTCAGATTGCTAAACTGGAACCAACATTTGACATTTGAATGGTTTATTCTCTAAACCCTAACCTTAATTTTCTTGTTCTAACTTCAATTTTTTTAATCTAAATTCAGGTCTTATTTCAGTTAATTTACACCACCTATTGCTAAGGGCAAAGAAATATGGATGATCTCTTCATATTTTATTCTTAAAATATTTTTGGCCTGGAAAGGATTTTATAAATTAACAGTTTCTGTAGGATAAGCTGATTCCTAGGAACTGAACATAGAGGACTCATAGGTTTTTGTTCATTTCTTGTGATGCAGGATAGTGAGACACACTATGGAGACAATAGAGGAAGAGAAGAAAGAAAAGGGAAATAAGTCTAAAGGAAATTCCAGAACACAAAAAGAGGGAAATTTTTATCTGGTATGCTAAACTATGCCTTAATTACAAAATACATACCAATCTATCAAAGATTATAAAAAGTATACTGTCCAGTTAGTCAAAATGGACAGAACTCGTGAAAAGACAGCAATGCCCTTGTATAAAAAGAAAAAGATAAGAGACCCACCACAAAGAATTCTGGCCCCACTTCTCTCTTCATCTCTTTTTCTCTCTGCCTCTCTGATATTTCATCTCTAACACAACCCACTCCAAAGTAGAGCATAGAAAGAAATTCCGGTATACTCATAAAAAGAAATTCCCCTTCTTTTGAGTTGGAAAAAAATATGCAAAAATGGATAAAAAATTCCAAAGTGCTCTACTACAATATTGTTGGATTAATGTTGATTTGTGGGCCATGTGCAATGCAAATCGATTCATCAAATGTTTGAATCCATGGTTTCAGTTATAAAAATTGATGCGTATGGCCATGACTTTAATGTTGAATCAATGAGTAATTGTTGGTTTAGATTGTGAAGGGTAGCTGCGAAGGTGAAAGCCATGTCAAGCAGGTGGGTTGAGTTGTGGACTGAAGGAAAGGAGCTGCAGTGGAAAGAAAGCAAAGGTAGAATCCGTCTGAGGCAAGTGGGGTGCATCATCAACTAAAGAAAAGGAAGCAGAGTTGATGACCCAATAAAATTAAATTAAACACAAAGATGCCAATAGAAATGCCAAGAGGGATGCCCTTCTTAGTGGATACATGGAATCAAGTTTCCAAGAGGAAGAAGTGTCATTTCTTGTTTCATGCTCACAAAGATCACTGCAATGGGATCTTGACCCATTTCTCTTTTCCTATTTACTCCACCCTTCTCATCAAATCCCTTGTTCTCCTTCACTACCCCTGTGACTCTCTCTCTGTTTTTTCTTTTTAATTATTATTTCAAAGAGGTTTGAGAAGTTTTTTTTTATTAATTATATTTTATTAGGCCAATATGTGTATACATGGGCATTTTGGTCCCTTTAACCTATTATAATGCCATTTTTGTTATTAAATTAACCTTTTACTAACTTAACAAAGTATAATTTTTGATATTATTTGGTATGTTTTTAGTAATTTCTAATACAGTGATATGTTTTTTGTAATAGAGGTAAACTTTAGTATGCTAGATGTAAATTTTCCAAAAAGAGAGGCAAATTAGGGGACAATAGGGAGGCTGCAGTAGTGGAGTGAAAAGAACAGAATCAAGGGTAAGAAAGTGGTGAAACACATAGGAATACGAAAGTTAGAAACTTTGTACCTCTCCTTCAAATTTTCACTGCAACCCAAGCATGACAATTGGTCGACATTCATTGCTAGATCTAGAAAGCCTAATGGAAAATGTTAGATGAACTTTTTTTTTTTTTGTTAATTTTGATTTCACAAACCACTTCCTATTTGTATGAAGCCTTAGCCTTGGCCAGGAAAAAAAATTAAGCAATAGACACCAAGACCAACATACATTGTAATTTAGGCCAAGATCTTGTATTTGACCCACCATTGGCCTTGCACCTTTTAACAACAGGTCTTATCAAACCATGAAATCCTAATTTCAAACTATACACCAAGAAAACATTAATTAACTAACATCAAGTTCCATGTCAAAATATATAGGATTCCAGGAGAGTGCGAAAGAAAAACCTAGTTATGTTTTGATTGAATGCAGTACATAACATTGTTCCTCAAATATAATGGAGTACTTAATCAAATAGGTGCTTTATTTTGCTTCTCAGATTTGTGTGAGTCTACAAATCAAGCTATGTCCTAAAATAACTTTCTTACTTCACAGTCAGGCAATACATGGATAGTAGAGGCATTAAATTAGATGCATGAAGATAAAAAATAATCATCTAATTGTGAGATTAGATTCAAATGTGTAAAAATAGTAAGAGAAATCTACAAAAGATGGGAACATAGTGTATGTTTTCATGGAAAAGAA
Source organism: Kandelia obovata (assembly GCA_021464305.1). Taxonomy (NCBI): domain Eukaryota; kingdom Viridiplantae; phylum Streptophyta; class Magnoliopsida; order Malpighiales; family Rhizophoraceae; genus Kandelia; species Kandelia obovata. The sequence continues at coordinate 4,764,951 of CM038488.1, forward strand.
TAACATACCAAGTAATGGCAGGTCACACACTTATGATTTTCTAGAAAGCAGGATTGCTAAGACTTGTCTATGCATAAAATTTCCTATCTACACATTGCCAAAATTGCTTGATGTGTTCATGATGTTATAATGTTGTAGATATACCTCCATGCATGCATGCCCTATGTTATGATCATCCAAGATTGCACATATGAAGCTTAAATTGTTCCAGAACAAGTTACCATTTCCCCCAACACAATCAACAGATGACCAGGTAGACATTAAAATAAAGTTCAACAAAAAGGGAAGAAGCAGAAAGTTGGAACAAATATCATTCCATGGATAAAATATACCTTGACTGTGACAATAACAACAGCAAAACCATTTTCTCGTGACTCATGAAATAGTCTTCTAGCATCGTTGGGTGTGACAGATGGTACAACTTGGGGTATGACCTTTGTGGCTGCAAATGTAATAAAAACATGACCAAAAAGAATTGACGGATTGATATCTGAACTATCCTTCTGAAATGTTTAATAGCACAAAAAGGAGAAGTTTAAGCAACAGGCTGATGGCTTCAAAATTTTGCATGGTAGTGTTAAACACCTCACATTTAGACTTAAAAAATCAGGGCAAAGATAAAGTTCTGACTTTTACCAACACTGATAGCTTAAGAGCCCATCAAAGCAAGCTTACTTACATGTTTTAGCAGTCAAAACAACTGTGGATATAGAAAAGAGTTCTAGAAAAAAGGGGAAAATATATATATATAGAAAAGTCTCATTGACTGCAAAGCATTCATCAATATTTGACTTGCTATGCTTTTTACATATAAGTCGTCTGTTGTAAAGGACTTGTACTTTGTTGTCATTGCTTCAATTACCTAAGTTTTCTGAATGGCGAATATCATCAATCAGTAAAACTCTGTAACTATCTCCGCTCCCAATACCTCTCTTATCCCTCAGTCGTCCAATGTCACCTCCTACAATTCAAAACAAAAAAAAAAAACATCTCTTATTCTCAGTAAATAAATATCAAAAGAAAACAGAAAAGAGGACACTGACATTTCGGTCATAATAATCATAAGCATCCCATATATCAGACATTGAACTGATTTCAATGGACCAAGGATTACATGATTTGACAGATGCATAATTTATGAGAGGAATAACAAGATCAAATGAACAAATGAATAAGATCAAGAAACATGTCAAGAAAGAGAAATATCAAATGAGGAGACTTTGAGTCACGGAGACAAACAGAGTCTCTCGCAAGATTGCATATATTTGATCTTGCCTTAAATCCCACCGTGTATGAGTATCGGTACTAGATGGATATTCCTATTGCACGCCCTTAAAACATGACATGACAAGAAAGAGAAGTATCAAACTATCATTTATTTGAGCCAGCCACCATCATCACAATGATCGTAAGAAGATAATAATGAATGTCTTTGTTCAATTTTCAAGAGTGTCGTATTGTGCGTCATACAATGAATCAAAGAGCTAATTTTTCGAGTCAAAGATGCTTCAAACCATAGTCATGGCCAAAATGCTTTACAAATTCGAAAAAATAAACCGGGATTCAAGAACTCGAGCAGAAGTTCGAAAAGAAGAATCAACTGAAAACCCAGAAAAGCGAACCTTCAAGAACTTGAGAAGAAGGGTCAAAATGGGATTGATCAAAAGTGGGTCGCTCCAAGATGCCGGCGCCACCAGTCTTGGAAGATGATGCCTTCAAACTAATTCTGCTACCCTTTGCAGCAACCAAGGCATCGTCGTGTTTCTTCCAGGAGATGTTAACAGTCAAAGGGATGCGTCGGCGGAGATGGAGACAGGCATGGTGATGCTTGCTCCACAGAAACGACGTCGTGGAGGCTCCTGTAACAGCCGCCATTGTCCCGTATTGTATTATCGGCCCACTCCTTAATCTTCTTCTTCTGATGGGGTCTTCTTCTACAGAATGCGCACACCCACTCCCTCTCTGATATTTTGTGGATATTATTAGTCGTTCTATCTTTAACGCATAAAAATATATATATATTTTTTGAAATTATTTTTGTTGAGGAGAACACTACCACACGCGCGGCGGCTGTAAGATAAAGAGCTGCTACAACTAGCAACATTGACGTGGAAGAGCTTATGATGAAAGCAAGCAAGCGAGGGGGGTTTACGGTAATTTCACCTCACTTGGCCTCTAAGTTCCATTTTAGTTTTAAGGAATGTATCAACTTTCAGGACGTGAAAAATTAGTGAAATCTATGGCTTGAACGCTGAGTAAAAACAAGACAAATGAATACATATATATTTAACTTCTCTAGTTTTCTTTTGACATTCTTTTTTTTTTTTTTTTCACTTTATGTTTTAATCATGGATTAAAACGAGGTTCTTCAATTAGTAGAATGCAGAAATCTTGTGGTGAGGGGACATAGCCCTTTCTTGTTTTCCTAATAATCCAATATATCAATTTCTTGCGCCTGCTGTGTTTGACCATATTTCTCGTTTCCAATGATTTTTTTTTTTTACAGGTATGTTAAACACCAGACCAGACCTGGACACAAAGAATTTCGATTACATTGCTATCTTAGTTGTGGAACAGTTGGAAGATTTTCTCCATTGCCTATATGGGTGTAATTTCAAAGCTTTGTTAATTTGTTGTTCGGTGAGGTTTCATCATTCTCCTGTTGGTGAGTATGATGGAGATTTCTAATCTTTTAGATTAACCATCTTGAATTGGAAGGCCATTGAAATTAATTTCCCGGTGGTTTTTGTGATACGTGATATCTTTGTGAGAATGCTGTCAATTTCTTTGATGAGTCAGTGATTTAGGTATCGGAGGGCAGTAGCTCTGAGCGCTGCAGCACAAGCGTGAAACGTGAGGTGTGAAGTTTGAACTGTTGAACCTAGTTTGCAACATTACAAGGGAGAATTTCTTCCATGGAGTGTGATGGTTTTATAGCACAAATAGTAGCAATAATGATCAAGAATAAAAATGGAAGTTGTATCATTGAGATAAATGAAGGCAATAGAAATATGATAAAACTTATTTGTTCCTTCTCACAATGTGTCTAGATAGTGAATGGATTGAGGATATCAAAAGAATAGAATGTGTTAGTTTTGGATTTGTCATAGTTGATAATGCATTGTTTTAGCGCATTTGACTGTGAAATCTATTGGTTGGACAGGAATATTAAACAACTCAGTTTAAAACGAGAAGTCAATCAGGCTGATCTAGTTTGCTACGTACAAAATTTGCAGGTTCCAAAGGTATACGTATTGCTTGCCTTCTTGCATGGTCCAAAGGTATACATAATGCTCATTTAAGTGTCCATAAAAGTACTATTGTTTTCTCTACATTATATATCATGAATTTGTGTTCAGGTGGTTACTTGGTTATTCATACAAGCACCATGCGCTGGTGGAGAGAGATGATTGCTTTGATTGTCCATGTTTAGCTTTGTTTTGTAAATTCAACCTCTTTAGACATCTACTCAAACTACCATTTTCTGCTGATGGTTGTGCTAGCTTGTTATCCTGGAAACTATTTGTTATTGACAACAGTTCATGAGATTGAATATGGAAAGACAGAGGAAGGGGGATGACGCGGTCAGTAATTTACAGTCGTGCTTTTTGAATCTGATGCATTAGTTGTTGGTAACTGGAAACTAATGTTGGTTAGTGGTCACAAACATGAATTTTTTTTTTTTTTTTAAAGGGGTAGGGCTGGGGACAGACTGACTAGGAGGAATCGCGCTGTAAGTGATAATCCATAATTGTATCCCATAGCAAGTAGCCTTTTTTGTTTCGATAAACTCCCATTTGCAGACAGAAGTATGCAGACGGCACACTGCGAATTTTTGCAAGTTACTAGGACAGAGTATTTAGTTGTACACGGCATAGAGCCTATTAATTTTTATGCATGTTGTTTATCCATTGTGTTTTGAAGCTTCCAAATACCCGTTGCTTGACCGAGAGGATTTTTTCTGCTGTTCGATGTTTGAATGAGCAGCAGTGAAGATGGGTTGCAGAGATGGCCTTTGCTAATATCATCGGTATGGATAATATTAGGGTGAGTAGACAGCTGATTGAATGGTTGATGTAGAGGTTTAACTCGGAGAAGAGAACGTTGCAAGTGAAGAGCATAATGCCCCTACTTTGCCCCAAGTAAGCTGAGTTCCAAACCAACAACTAATTTTCTAGTTAAGTATTGGTTGACAGTTATGGCAGTTGAATAAGCTTACTCTAGAAACCATCTAAAAAAGTCTTTAGCAACTTTTTTTTTGATTGTAATGATATATTTATTTTAAATTTGAAATAATTTAAATTTAAATTAATATAATCACGTAACTTTATGTTTAAATTTAAATTATAAAATCTGAATTGTAAAGATTTGCTTTGTAAGACCTCTGCTCTATATATGAAAGAAAGGGATACAAAGTTGATGCCTTTTTTTCACTTTAATCCATGGGTCTGTTTTCTTGCCTTGATCCTTCTTCTCACTTCTCTTTCCTTTCCTTTTGCTTTAAGCATTTTGTGATAATCAACTCACATACACCTAGCAGTCTAACCTTTTGGTATTAGACCAGTTTGTATTCAAGGACAACTAGCAATCTAGAAGGAGAAAAACGGGCAAAACATTGAGAACCTTATAGAAAACCCAAACCTCACTTTGCCGATGGCCTGCTCCACTCTCTCACTCTACTTCTACCTTTAAAGTTCACTAAGAAAAACTATTTTCAATGAACAATAATGATGAGAGCTTATTTAAGGGCATTTAATCTGTTAAAAGCCACTGAAAAAGATGTAAAGGTATCCTGTTATCAACTAATCCTTCACTTGCTCAATTGAGACTACATAGTGAGATGACAACAGAACAATACAAGACATTGACTTGTATTCATTCAATTGTATTGAAGACCATGCTTAATAAAATGATGACTTGTGAAATAGCTAAGGAAGCATGAGAGAGACTAAAGGAGGAGTTATTTGAAAGTGAGAAAACTAGAAACATGCAACTCCTTAACCTCATATAGAATTTGAACTTATGAGGATGAAAGAAGCAAGTACCATTAAGGAGTATAAAAATAAACTTCTCTTACTAGTAAACCAAATCATGTTTTAGGAGAAGATTTCTTTGATAGAAACATTGTGTAAAAGGTCTTCGTGAGCATTCTAGAGATGTTTGAAGCAAAAATCTCTTTTCTAAAAGTCTTTAAAGACCTTAATCCTATAAACTTGTTAGAGCTGCTCAATTCTTTTCAAGTTTAGAAGTAAAAAAGGCTCTTAAAGTAAGAAAAAAAAAATACATAAGCACCTTTTCCCATGACATAACAAAGTAAGTCTCAATAAAAAAAGTAGTAAGGAAAATAAAAGAAGAAGTTAGAGGATCATACCAAGTTTAAAGGCAAAAGATAGTATTCACCATGTAATTATTTTAAAAAGACTAATCACATGTCCAAAAATTATTGGAAGAGACCTGATCTTATATGTAAAATGTGCAATAAGAAAGGACATGTTGAAAGGATTTATTGGCATAAAGCGAAGCAATAATAATAACAATAGTTGTAGAAGCCCCAATAGGCATAAATAGTATATAAAGATCATATATTGAAGGAATAGTTATTTGTTGTAGTAGCAAATTCCTCTAATAACAGTTGTAAGTGACTTGTTGATAGTGATTGACCAAACCACATATCACTTGATTTGAAAACTCTTTGAAAAGCTTGATAGGTCATTCACCACCAAGTGAAGATTGGCAGTGGTAAGCTAATCTAAGTAAAGGGAAAAGGCTATATAGCCATCCACAAAAATATAGGTATTGAATTCATACCTAATGTTCTATATGTGCCTAAAGTAAGCAGTAACTTAATAAGTGTAAGGTAGTTATTAGAGAGAGGTTATAATCTGGTCTTTGAAGACAAGGCTTGTAGGCATAACTTTCTAGTTAGAAGTAACCATGATATAACACCTTACATTACCTACAAAAGCATAGGATAATGTGCTTTGGCATAAAAGGTTGGGTCATATAAACTTTACCAACCTTAAAAAAATGCAAAGAAAATGATTGATGCATGGCTTGCCTAAGGATGTTGAACTCAAGTCCATTTGTCAAACTTGTCAACTTGGTAAGCATACTAGGCTACCATTCTCATTTATAATATTTTTTAGAGTAATGGAGAAGTTGTAGCTTCTTCATATTAATCTTTGTGGTCCTATGGATTATAAGTCATTAAAAGGAAATAGGTGTTATCTTATCTTTATAAATGACCTAACTAAATTTACTTAGATTTTCTTTCTAAAACAAAAGTCAAAAGTGCCAAGCATCTTTCACTACTATATAAATCTTATGTTAAGAAATGATCTATCTTATGGATCAAGATTATTAGGTCAAACAATGACTCAAAATTCATATATGAGTCATTCAAGCATATTTGTAAAACTACAAGGATTCAACAATAGCTCATTGCACCTTACTCACCTTAGTAAAATGGGGTGAGTGAAAGGAAAAATAGATTTATTATAACTATGACTAGGTGTTTGTTAACAGAAAAGGGCCTTCCTAAATGTTTTTGGTTTAAGGTAGTAGCTAACTCTATACCTTTTGAATGCTGGTTTGGCTCTAAGCCTTTATTGGCTCATCTTAAGGTGTTTAGAAGTCTATTTTATGCTTATGTACCTCAAGCAAAGAAAAGTAAACTGGATCATAGAGCTTTGGTGACTACATTTTTTTATTCAAATACAACATATACATATAGGGTATATGACCCAATTTCTAATAAAGTTTCAATAAGCAAAGACTTAAGGTTCAATGAAGCCTTTAGGTGGAATTGGAAAAAGTCAGCTACTAAGGCTGATGAGAATACGATTTCAAGTTTCATTCAACCTATGCAAGTTATACATCATGAGTTTGACTCTATAAAAGAAGAAAATGTAGATAATTCACTTATTAAGGGCACTATATCTCTCATTGAAATCTATGAGAGATGTAATGAAGCTCTCCCATAACCAACAAATTATGATAAGGCATCAAACCTCCCTGGTTGAAAACTTACAATGAGGGAGGAGTTTCAGGCCTTAGAAAAGAATAATATTTGGATTCTAATTTTAAGACCTAAAGACAAGAAAGTTATTAGAGCAAAATGGGTTTATAAGGTGAAAATTAATGTAGATGGAAGCTTACATAATCTTAAGGCTAGGCTGGTTACTAAAGGCTTTTCATAGTAAGTAGGAATTGATTATGTAGATACCTTTACCCTTATGGCAAGGATAGACACCATTAAACTTTTCCCAACAGTTGTAACTCACAATTAGTGGATAGTGCATCGAATGGATGTTAAGTGTACCTTCTTAAATGGTGTATTGCAGTAAGAAATCTTTCTTGAATAACCACTTGGCTTCATTATCTTGGGATAAGAAGAAGGCTCTTTATAGGCTAAAGCTAACTCTAAGAGCCTAGTATAATAGGATATACACTTACCTGCTTATGCTTGGCTTTATAAAGAGTGTATCAAAAGTAACCTTTTATATGAAAATAGAAGTTACACATGTTCCTTACATTTCTCTTTATGTAGATGATCTTATGATCATTAGATACAATTGCACATTTATTCATCATAATAAAGCAAAAATGCAGAAGTAATGTGATATGACAAACATAGGACGAATGATACTTCTTAGGTCTGTAAATCCATTAATCTTAAGAAGGCATCTTTATCTCTCAAGAAAAATATGTCGACTATATCTTGCAAAAATTTAATATGCAACACTATAACGAGGAAACTACTCTACTTATACTTGGTGTCAAGTTTTAGAAATAAGATGGTTTACTTAAGATAGATGCTAAGGAATTCAGATCCTTATTGGATGCCTATTGTATCTCTTAACTTCTAGACTTGGTATCATGTTTTCTAGTAGCATGTTATCTAGGTTTATGCAATGTCCCTTGAAGTTGCATCACAAAGCCATAAAAAGAATGCTAAGATATATCAAAGTTACAAAAAATTTTGGAATCATGTTTTAAAGCATAATAGACATCAAGTTGGAGGGATACACTGATTGTGATTGGGCTACTTCAAGTGAGGACATAAGGAGTATTGCAGGGCATGCTTACATTTTTGGTTTAGCAGTTTTTGCTAGAGCTCAAAGAAACAAAGAATTATGGCTCAATTTATAGCTAAAGCAGGGTACATAACTATTACCTCAGTTGTGAATCAAACCTTATAAATTAGGAAGATCATGGCAAGCTTAAAGTTAGAGCAAAAGGAAGCCATTATTATCTACTATGACAATCAAGTAGCCATTATGCCACATCAAGGAATCTAGTAATTCATTAGAGAACCAAGCATTTCAACATAAAGCTTCATTTTGTTAGGGAAATGCAAGAAAATCAATAATTGGAACTAAAATTTTATCCCTCAAAAGACCAGCTTATATACATCTTAACTAAACCATTGCAAAAAGATAGGTTTGGTGAATTAAGGAGGAAGTTAGGAATGCAAAGTAGTAGCATTAAGGAGGAGTGAAGAGCATAGTGCCCCTACTTTGCCCTAACAAGTTAAGTTTTAAACCAATGACAACTAGCTTTCCTATCAAGTATCAGTTAACAGTTATGACAATTAAAAAACTTGCTCAAGAAGTAATCCAACAAAGCCTTCAGTAATTCCTTTTGTTTGTAATGATTTTTTAATTTAAATTAAATTTGAAGTAAATTGAATTTAAACCAATGTAATCATGCAACTTTGTGTTTAAATTCAAATTAGGAATTTTGAATTTGTAAAAATTTCCTTTGTAAGACCTCTACTATATATGGAAGAAAAGGATGCAAAATTGATGCATTTTCTTTTGCTCCAATCCATGTGCTTGTTCTCCTACCTTAATCCTTCTTTTTACTTCTCTTTCCTTTCCTATTACTTTAAGCAATTTATGATAACCAACTCACACACACACCTAGCAATCTAGCAGGATGTTAGGTTGTATGGGGAAATGTCAATTGATGTAAATGATGTCAGGTGGATACTAGGTGTCTTCACGGAGGATAAGACTATGTCATCAATATACGATAAAGGTTGACTTCTAAAGGTTAAAGAAATTTTTGGAAATAAGAATCACATGGATGATTCAACAGTCATCAATAAAATATATGATAGGATGCCAAAGGTGGACTTCAAGTAGCTGTTGTTATTATTTATACTAGGGATGTTCCTTTGCTAATCACTTGGCCTTGAATTAGTAAAAAGTACTTGGTTGCTGTTGTTCATATGAATAATGCTAAAGAGTATTATTGGGGTTTGTGTGCATTAGAATGGTTGAGAGATGTTGCTCAAAGCTTTATTTCCACAACAAAAAGGGGATACAAAGCATTAGGTGTTGGTAAATATACATTGATCCTTGTTGTAAGCCTTTGAATACTTTTTTTTTTTAAGATGAACATTATAAGGTGTATTGTAATAAATTTTATCATGTTAAATTTTTGATGAATCATTGCAGTTGTTCTAGCTAGGTTGCATCGATATTGGCTAATCCATTAGTTGAAATATGGGTGGTTAAATCCTTGCATAGGATAATGAATCCAATGTAGTGGTCATAAAGGATGATGAGACAAGAGAAGAAATCTTTGGTGAAGGCAATACATGACTTATCCTATTTTAAATATTGGGCATTTATATCATATACGGTTTGTTTGGTTTGGCCATTATGTCAACTTATTGCTCGAAATAAGAAACTGGAGAGATTACTTTTCTCCAATGAAAGTACAAATTGCATCATAAGTTTGACATAGATTTCTTATGCTTTGGACGTCGATCATTCTCCAATTTTTTGTCATACTACACCTTCCATCGAGCTAAGGTAGAATACAATAACATGTGAGGGTTACCTTCTTGTGAAATTCTCCATTTGTTGTGTCATGGTGGAATAGAAAATATTGATAAAATTAATGAGAAATTTTTAGTTGATGAAGTGGTTGTCTTGATAGAGGCAAAGGAAGAAGATGTGGTTGTCATTGAAGAAGCATTAGACATGCAACCATTATCATTGGTTAGGCCCACTTGGTGCTATGAGATTGTTGTCATAGATGAAAGTAACAATGGTGGAAAGCCTATGGGAGTAGCAAGAAGGAGAAAGAAAACCCCTCGCTATATATGGGCATAATAGTTGTGAATGACGAGTCCCAAAACTATCATAAGTTCAAAATCATAATTTCTCAACCTTGTGGCTTTAATAAGGCAAAGGAACACACAATTTGATGCCAAAATTCTCAAATTTATTAGGAAAGGTGATTGATCCTTAAGAAATAAGTAAGATATTAACATATAAGTTGTTAAAAGTATATCTTAACCTAAGATTTATAAATTCAACATGTAATGCTTATTCATGATGATTGGTTGTAGGCATATTAATGTTAAGTATGTAGAGGTGGGGGATAAATGTGTTAGAAAGAAGCAACTTTTTGACGTGATATGTTTTATTGGTGATGTCACTACAAATATGATTATTGTCATATGTTTTATAAATAACAAGCAAAAACAGTAATGAAAAATGCATCCTTATCCCTAAAAATTACTTTCTCCTTTTCTTTATGCAATTTTTCTCAGCCAACAAATTTGTCCCTATCAAGCTCTAGTTCCATGCATTTTGAAGGGATTAATTTAAAGAAATTCAATGTACATTATGCAACAAAAGAGCATTATTGAAAGTTTTTGAGTGAAAAATAACCTAGAAATGAATATTGCATATGTGAAGATGAATGTACTAATTTTATTATATTGCATAATGATATTGCATGTTTAGTGACTATAACAACTTTTAGTAAATGAAAGAGAAATTAGTTTCTACCTACCTTAGTCATTGTATTGGTTGTGAATTCAGTGTGTCTATTTCCTATGTTGCTCCTTTGAAAGTCTTTCCTTGCATGAATGAATCAAGATTTTTAGTTTAATCAATAAAATGCATTTACAATTATTCAATTTAATGTGGTTAAGTGTAGTATGCATACCTTTTTGACTTTTTAGTTTTAGCCTTTAAACTAACTTTTTTTTTTGTCTTTTTGGTTGCTAACTTGATGTGTTTGTTATGGTACTTAGGACTGTATTACTAGTAACTTGTGCTTGTTGTTCCAACAATATTGCTTGGCTAAAAATTATTTAGTTGGATGTTAGTTGCAAATTGCTTTTAGTAAGTAAATGAGAAAATATAAATAAGTTAATTTCTAGACCTTAGTACATGTCCTTGCATTATGCCCAAAAATTTGACATTTATCATACTTAATTGTGCAAGATCTAGTTTTGTCTTGCCTTGACTCTCATTTTTCTCTTGTTTAATGCTTTTTTTGTCTACTAGTCTCTGTTTTTACCTTAAGAGGCAACCACATACTTGTAAGGAATTCCAAAAACTTTCCATTCCTTGCAACTACTTGTCATTAAGTTAAGATTCATAGAATTTATCTAAATAATCTATTACTTGAAATTCCTCACTATTGGCAAGAACCAATTTTAAGTTTATAGTTGCAGTAGAAACTTTTTCTAACCTCCCTTTAACTTTTAGTGTTAGTTTACCTTTCAAAGTTGTTACTTTAGCGTATATTTTATGCATTTGCATCATCAATTTCATTCTTAGTTTCTATAAGAGAGTTAGAACAAGCTTATTTCTAAACTTTCTAACCTAATTATTGAATGACTCTATCATGTTGTTGGTGATGTGGTCACTTTTAACATCAACATGAAATAATCACCTACATCATTGATTTCCAAGAATATTCTTAAAATACTTCATGAAGGCATCATTATGACCAACTACTTCTATTTTTTTGAGGACATTGATATGATTATTGTAACAATAAGCTTTATAAACATTTTTTAAATAGGTCCCTTAACTACATACCATATCACTATGTTCTAAAATTTGCATAGATATGCCTATCACAATTTCTATGGATGACTTTTAGGAAATGTTTTTAAATAGCATTTCTAATTCAAAATATATCCTTAATTACTAATTCAAAATAGAAAAATTACTAATAATTAAGATAACAAAATGTTTGTTATTTATAGAGTAAATAAATAGGAAAAATATATTATTAGATACCTTTTGACTGTTTGACATAAAGGTTAGAGGCTTTCCTTCTATGAAAACTCCAATGCAATTATCTACAAGACCTATGAAAAAGTCCCAGTTCTCATTGTGATCCTTTTCCACAACATCATATGCAATAGGGAAAATCATTTGGTTTCCATCTACTAAGATAGTTGCCAACAAACTATCATGATGTAGTCCCTCTAAATAGCACCCATTTAACCTAATAAATTTTCTGCACCTGACTATAAACCAATCTATACATGCCTTCAACCAAATAAAAATAATTTAAAACACATTTGCAAATGAGTCATTTAAGTTTTCTTAAGGTTTATGCCAAAATGTAATCACAAAATTAGGGTTTATCTCTTTAAAAAGGTTAACATCCATTATTAACTCTTAAATGACTAGGTTCAACTCCATAAAGGACCATTATGACCTTATACATAATGTTTGTGCTTATTTCATTATTAGCTCTAAAATAGGGTAACAAAAGCCTAGCTATCCATTCTCATGGGACACCCTACACCTTTTCATTTTTAGAGATAAACCAAAAAATGGTCTTAAATCTTTTCAATGTAGTCATAGGCCTTTCAATTTTTTTAATTTAGTCTTAAATTTTATAGATCCTTATCAATTTAGTCTAATCTGAGACAAAAATTAAGTCAGACATTATGTTTGATGGTTAACATATAGAAATACATACAAAAGTAACATATGGGAAACTAAGATATATCCTCAATACCTTAAATACCTTATAACCCAAGTGTAAAAGGAGCTTAGTATATATTTTGTCTTAAATTACTAATCTTGCTTCTTGTCTTTGACTAATAAGCTTGAATGTGCCAAAAATCTTTTTCCTCTTGTCTCAAATTGATGATTTCTTTTCTTATCTCTCTCTTGAATAATTTTCTCACTTAATTTAATTGATGGAAACACCTATTATTATATAAACTAACAAGAGAGTTTGAATACAAAAGAGTCTGGAGTAATCTTTGGCCAACGGAAAAAGGAGCAATTGTTAGAAAAATGTTGGAGACAAAAAATACCCTTTATCATTTGATAAAGGAGTTGCTATGTGGTTAAATTGATAGGATCATCTTAAGTGACTTTTTAGATTAGGGTTTAAAGGTATAAATTGATCATTGGAAGTGATTCGTTGGAAGCTATTTCTTGACTCAATCTATCTGATAGAGCCTTTGGGAGTATTTACAAACATTAGATGTTATGAGAAGAAGATATGGAAAGGTAATGTTTAAGATTAAACTAAGGAAGGTTAATTCATTTGTTGGTTCCTTAGCTTAAATAAGGTTAAGTTGGAAAAAGAATGTGATAGCTTGGCTATAAGATGCCTTCTACATAGTGAAATGGTACCTATTGGTGGAAGTGAGATCTTGGTTTATTGTTTTAGGGCTATATATAGTGTTGCAATTTTTCTAGTGTTTTGGCATTCAATTATTTTAGTCATTTATTATAAACCTCTCTCTCTCTCTCTCTCTCTCTTTGGGAGCCTTATCTAGATTTCCAATGGGAAATTTGGTGCTAATCTATCAAGTATTTCTTTTAAGAGGTATAAGTTTAGTGTGTTGTTAGGAACTTTTTGCTAGAAAGCATGTATATAAGGCTAATTTTTAGGATTTTTATACTTATAGGTTCTAAACTAATTTATTGGTTTTATGTTTCTTTGGCTCTTTAAGCTACTGGGCTTCCTAGTTGTGTTCCTTGGATATATTCAATGAGTGGATAAGTATATGTGCTATGATGGCTTGTTATTATATTTGGAGATCTAGTGCCTTTGAGTTTTTTTATAGATGCTTCTATTAGGAAGTAGGAACTAGTGGTTAATCTACTTTTTATGGTGCTGTTAAGAATTGAAAGAGTGGCATATTCTATCTTGAAGTAATAACTTTGAGTTTAGGCATAAAAGATCGGGAATTTGATCATAAAACTTGTGATATTGGCTATTAGTTTTGATGAACTTTCAATGCTTTTGACCTTTCCTTAAAAAGAAGATGATTAGGTGTTTAGGACTTGGTTTTTGAATGGATATGCCTTGTCATTTTAGGTTAAGTTAGAAAAGAAATCTAATTTGTGAAAAAATTTAGTGAGGTATATTTATTTTAGTATATGTATTCCATTAAAAAAATCTTAAAGGAATTATTTTCATATGTATTTGTGTACATTGACTATTAAATATAACATTTGACTTGTTTTTTTTGCCTTTAATTAGACTACATTGATAAGAATCTATTGAAAGATTTAGAACTATGTTGAAAAATTTTTAAAGGTTTTGGGATTATTTTTTGGCTTATCACTTCAATCCTAACACAATTATGTTTACTCCTTAACTTCTTCATCGTAAAATTCTTCCCACCATGTAATATTGATGCCCAAATGTAGTAGTTACATCTTGCATTTGTGCAGTTACCATCTATAACATGTTTTTGATTTTTGGTCTATCTAATATTAACTCTCTCCCACATTGTATACTCCCTTAAAATCTCTTTAAAGTGATAAACATCTCTAAAAATTTGTCTCTCTTTAAATTACACTCAACCTCCCTTTGCATACCTAAAAGGTATGTCATCAATTCCATATGTTAGATCACACTTTTTCAAATTTTTTCTCCTCACCATCTTCATCAATAGAAAATTCACCATTAGTATCAATTAGTTGCGTAATTCATCATTAACATAACTATCCATATCAAGATCACTAATAGCTCCACTACCCTCCCCATATGCATTACATATGCCACCCATTCCATCCAACATTTCTCTTGTAGTTTATCTTCATCAACAACCTCTTTCAACCAGTCATCATCATCAAAATCAATAAAGTCATAGTCTTCATTAGACAATTTGAAATATGAGTTCTCATTATTATTATTGTCCTCTCCTATATTAGCATTAGCAACTTCATTTACATTTAATGGCCTAGCCCTTATATTCATCCTATTAGACTTATGGACAACAAGTTGTTATTTTCTTTTTTAATGGACTTTGATTTTTACAGGTTGTTTCTCTTTGGAACAATTACTAGCAGCTATGGGCCTAGCTTCAACATGTATAGGTGGACTCTTAGAAAGATGTATAAAGACTTTAGCCTTTCAAAAACTACATTGTTTTTGAAATTTTCCCTTTACTTCTAGTTTTTGTCCAACATGATTAATATTTGGACTTTTAAAACTAACAACCAACATTTACAAGTGTAGATAGGGTATTATTAGTGCTCTTAAGGTTCACCTTTTTAAAGACAAACTTCTTAGGTAAAAAATCAAGTCCTTTAATTGACTTACAAGTTCAGATCTTAAAACTAGGACTTTTGATAGGATTTTTAGGTGTAAAACCACTTACTATAAGTTTACAACATTGTTCAATTACACTACCAACATTATCATCATTTTTACAAGGAGGATTAAGGACATTACCTTCTTAATGCTTAACTTTATCAAGCTATAACTCATGTCTTTGTGATGGACTAGGTTTTGGAAGTTTGAATGACAGGGGATTCACTCTTCAATTAGGTCTCAAGTGGTAATGGTCTTTGTCACTCTTGCCCTCATTAATGGCCCTCTATAAGTCCATCTCATTTTGGATACATAAGCCATCATTGGTTATTAGTATGAATCTCTTTTGATTCATGTTAAAGTGAAGCTTGCATATTCTTATTAAATTAATA
The DNA here is from genome assembly GCA_021464305.1 of Kandelia obovata. Taxonomy (NCBI): domain Eukaryota; kingdom Viridiplantae; phylum Streptophyta; class Magnoliopsida; order Malpighiales; family Rhizophoraceae; genus Kandelia; species Kandelia obovata. Next base: position 4,780,679 of record CM038488.1, read on the forward strand.
AAAGTAATGTAGTCTCTGTGGGGAATGTTTTCCAACTGTACTTCATCTCTATGGTAGACCACGAATTTGATAATAATATATGACAACACAAATGACATGAAGAGGAAATAAATTAATCAAAAACCCACAAACTAAAGAACAAAGAAAAAAACTAAACTAATTGAATATTGAAATAAAAATTCAATCCATAATAATTAATTGGCAAAAATCCTACAATAATTAAAACAACATTGAAATTGTATACAAATAATAAAACAATGAATATAATATTTAACAAACACTAAAAAATTAGATCACATTCCTAATCAATAATTAAAGAATTAATCATTACAAAGCTATAAGAAAGTCAATGTTAAAAACATTTCATGGCATTCAATGAAAACTAAAATAATATACAAAAGGTTCAATAATTTACTATTTTTAGTTCTACAAACTTTTTTGAGTTCAAAAGGAACAAGAAAGAGAAAGAGAGAGAGAGAGATTTGTAAAGGTTAAGAGAGAGAGATTGAAAGAAGGGAAAGATAAGAGAAGGAGATGTTACAGTTAGAATGTTTAATTTGTGTCAATTTTAGTTTTTACATAAGAGCATAAATGTTTTTCATGATTACATCCATTTTGACTGAGGGTCGTTAGTCTTAGGATTATTCTTTTGTAATTATTGAAATATTGGTATATTTTTGGTAATTAACCTCTAAACTTAGAATGTTCCATGTAAAATTTTCTTTTTTCAATGTCACCAATACCACTTGTCACAGAGTTAGGTTTTGAATGTACTAACCTGCTCAACACTTAGTCACCTTATGCATAAAGATGAACTAAGTCCCTGTCACGAAGTTAGGCTTTGATTGTGCTAAATCGCACGACACTTAGTCATTTTGTGCATAGAGATGAACTAAGTAAGTCTTGAATAGTTTAAAAGAACTCAAGAGAGCAAGTAAAAGGCTCAAAAATGAGAAAAAGGATAGTAGGCACAAGTGTTTAACAATATGGAGAAACTTTACTATTGAAAGGTGATTTTACAAATAGAATGAGTGAGGTATTTATAGTTGCTTCCCCTCCTTAATGTGTGGCTATAATTACTTGTTCTAAAGAATTGCATAGAATACTTTAGACTAGGACTATTCTAGAATATCTAGATATTTACAATGAAGCATTCTAGATAGGCACACCTAAACTTCTAGAATTCTTCTTACCTTAGGTTGGGGCATCAATTGGGCTAACATTCATCAAGCTGGCTAGTAGCACACTTGGGCAGCCCATGACACCTTCCCCCACTCATTGTGCTTTCATCCTTGTATTGCTAGATGGAATATGCAAACTGCCAAAGCAGGTCCTCTCGTTCCCAACTAATCTCTTCATCTGGCAAATCTTTCCATTTCATCAAGTACTCGGTGTAGTTAGGAACTCCCCTTCTTCAGATCACTCTATTAGCAAGGATACATTTTACCTCCTTGTCAAATTTGGTGACCACAGCAGTTAGCGCGCGCTTAGACTTGCTTTAACTTGGATCCTTGTCGTCTACAAACTTATTGCTCAAATTATTAATCTGTAGCAACAACTCCTTCCTCGTTAGCCATTCGCCTAGCTCAAACAACATAAGGTTGTACCTCAATTTCAACCATTGCTCTGATACCACCTGTCATGGAGTTAACCTTTGATCATGCTAACCTGTACGACATTTAGTCACCTTATGCGTAGAGATGAACTAAGTAAGCCTCGAAGAGTTTAAAAGAACTCAAGAGAGCAAGTGAGAGGCTTAGAAATGAGAGAATGATAGTAGGTATAAGTGTTTAACAATGTGGAGAAACTTTTCTATTGAAAGGTAATTTTACACATGGGAGGAGTGAGGTATTTATAGTTGCTTCCCTTCCTCAATGTGTGGCTACAATTACTTATTCTAGAGAATTCCATAGAATACTCTAAATTAGGATTATTTTAGAATATCTAGATATTTACAATTGAGCATTTTAGATAGGCACGCCTAAGCATACTTCTAGAATTTGCCTTGCCTTGGATTGGGGCATCGATTGAGCTAGCATTCAACAAGCTAGTTGGCAACACATTTGGGCAACCCATGACACCAATCTTGTCACGAAGTTAGGTTTTGATTGTGCTAACCTATGTGACACTTAATCACCTTGTGCGTAGAAATGAACTAAATCCCTATCATGGAGTTAGGTTTTGATTGTGCTAACCCGCGTAACACTTAGTCACCTTGTGCATAGAGATGAACTAAGTAAGTCTTAAAGAGTTCGAAAGAACTCAAGAGAGCATGTGAGAGGCTCGGAAATGAGAGAAGGATAGTAGGCACAAGTGTTTAATAATGTGGAGAAACTTTGCTATTGAGAAGTGATTTTACAAATAAGAGGAGTGAATTATTTATACTTGATTCCCCTCCTCAATGTGTGGCTACAATTACTTGTTCTAGATAATTCAATGAAATACTCTAGACTATGACTATTCTAGAATATCTAGATATTTACAATGGAGAATTCTAGATTGTGATGCAGATGATGATACTTAACATTTCTTTAACTAGACTATTATATCTTAATAATAATAATAATAATAATAATAATAATAATAATAATAATAATAATAATAATAATAATAATAATAATAATAATTTGTATTTGAAAAAGCTTTGGTAAGGGAATTTCTTACAAGTAAACTTGGATTAATTTTTTAGCTATTACCTAGCTAGTTAAGATGTCCAACTTTTTATAACATTTTGCATATTTTTATTTTTCTAGATAGTTTCCCACATCATATAGCTTTTCATAAATAAAGACTAATTTTCAACATGACATTTGGAATTGGCATTTGGTTGCACTAAAAGGCATTTTGTGGCAACAAAATATGTCGTTAGAAACAAAAGTTAGGATCATAATTGCCTTTAAAGATCTTGAGAAGTTAGCAATAAACTGATCACTCGTAAATGAATATTTTCTTGCAATAAATGCGATATCACTATATTGAATAACAACTTATTCACAGCCTAGGAACCTATTATTATGAGAATTAATAGAAAATATGTATTCTACTATTTCAAAGTATAAGAGATTAACCAAATTTTGCTTTTCATTTTCTCTCTATCTACCTCTCAAATTATTAAGACACAAAACTGTTTCACTTATAGATGTTATGGTTTCCAATACGTTCTTTATAACATATATTTATAGTGGGCAGGAAGTTTTAACTCCCTCAAACTTCTCTTTAAAAGGTTGGGTCAACCTATCATGGGCTAGCCAATCCAATCCAAAATAATTTACATCTCTCACTTGCACATGATGAGTAGAAATAACTAGATCATTGATACAATATCAACGTTTAATTCTTCATAAATAATTCATATAGGTAAATAAATCGTGTGACTTATAAGCACACTTACACTTTGGAGCATATTATATATACCTATTGAGGATATATAGTTGCTACAATCTAAAAAACATTGGGAGCTTTGTTATATGACAAAAAAAAAAAAAAGTCTCATTATACCCCAAATATATTTTGTTGCATCAATCTCAGTTCACTATATCCCTCTTAGGCTAAGTTAGATTTTGTTTTTCTTATATATATCCATAATTATGTTTCATTCATTATAAATAAATATAATTGAATATTTAATGAATACATATGGAAGATGTTAGATAACAATAGTTTTCCTTTCACACTTATGTTCATTAACTACACTACAACTATTTTTCTAAGCATATTTTGGAAGGTCGAATCATTCTTGACTATAGATAATATGCTAAACTAGAAACATCGTATTATAACCTTATAATAAGGTCAAAAGTCACATAGGACACAATTTGTTTTAAGGTAATAATATCTTAAGGGACTCATACAACGAAGAAATAGAGATTGATTATTTCCTTTCCTTTGTTGGTCAAAAAGCACACGTGGTATGGAACTTGTATTAGGGTGATTATTCTCTACATAGAGTGTATGCCAATTCATCCATTTTTCTTATAATCACCATTTGTATCCTAGTTTAATTGTTTTTAAGGATTTAATCTAAGTTCTCTAAGTGACTCCCTCATTTATGAGTGTCAAACTAAGATCTCACATTTAGATTTTAACAAGTTATATAGAAAGTGAGAATCTATACTAACTCTTACTCAGTATATGCTCATCTCAATCTTCTTGAGGCAACCATCTCTAAATACATAGAATTTTTCTCACATTATGGTCTTATCTCTATACACTCTTTTAGCATTAGATGTAATTATCCATGTGAGTGGACTAATCTTAAGTTGTTTGACATACTTTTACTTTTCTCATAAAAAAAACTTGTGCTAGGATTAATCTTAAATCAAGCACATTTGTAATAATAAACGCTTGGGATGATATTGATAATATGTGTGTAACAAAAAAAAACTCTTTAATTATGTAATAACATATAATTGCAAAGTATCACAACACATTAAATTCTATAAAGTCATACAAACTTAACATACGATTAGAATACATCTCTTAGTATTTGTTTGTGTGCTATTGTTGAATGCTCATGCTGCTACTGCTATTCGTCCACACTATTGTTGTTTGCTTGTGCCACTACTGTTATCCCTGCACACTACCATTGTCTGCTGGTTCAACACCTACTGTTGCGCGTTGGTTACTGGTGCAGGACCCTTATATTGCTGCTCTGCCTCCTTCTGGTTTGTCTTCCTTAACTATTTTGTTGGTTCGCTGGTGCAACTGCTGCTTTAGTGATGTTTACTGGTTTGACTGTTGCCTTGGTGGTGTTTGCTGGTGGGTGTATATCGTCTTGGATGTGCTGTTGGTGTAAGGAAGTATCCTGGATGTGCTGGTATACCCTCATGGACCTATAGGGACATTTGATGCTACTAGTATGCCCTCTTGAATGTGCAAATGCATGTTGTTAGTTTGCTGGAAACCCTCTTGGATGTGTTGGGATGTGCTACTAGTCTACTGGAAAGTCTCCTGGACGTGCTGGTATGGTGGCCGGTTGCTACTATCACTTTTGTGAGGGCTTGCTAGTGCGGTGGCTGTCTTGGTAAGAGTTTGTTGGTGTTAGTGGACAGCTACATTGCTTTCTTTCTTTATTTCCTCTTTGGCTGATTGCACTTTGTTGTTTCTCTTTGGTGATTGTTGCACTCACCTTGGTCGGCTGCGTTGCTGCCGTTCCTTGGTTGATTGCCTTGTTGCCTCTCTTTAGTGGCTATTGCACTTTATTTGGCCAACTACCTTGCCCTCTTTCTTTCTCTCCTTGATCGGCTGCCTTGCCTTTATCGTTTACTCAATTTTCTGTAGCTCACCTTTTTCTCGTAATATGCATAGAGTATTTATAGAGTCGTGAGATTAGGGTTACATGATCATCAATGATCATTATTGATTCCCAAAGGTTGCCCTACAAGCAATGACCAGATTTTAATTCTAAAATTTAGGGTCAACGATCAACGGTCAACGGTCAATCTTGACCCCTAAAATTTAGGGTCATTATCAACATTGACTCCTTAACATTAGGGTTGACCTATCATTTTTAGTTTTTTTCAATGACCTCTCTACATCTAAACGACATTCATAACCTTAAATCAACACATATAATTGCGTGAGATGGTATTAACAAAAAATTCAACATTATCAGTCAAAAATGGGCTCAACAATCTCCCCCTTTAGATTTGTTGGCAATATATTAAATTCAACAATACACATTTAACAATTGTTGACATTTACTACTCTCTTTGCACATTGTCATTCATAACTCCCCCTGAAACATGTATGTCTTGCTACTCCCCCTTTTCTGCTTTTGCCCGTTGACAAGTTCTCCCCCTTTATCCATTAAGCTACTTCCCTTTTTTATGAGTATACACTTTTTTTAGATTTATGCAAAATATCTCTCCATTTGACAACAAATCCAAAGAATAACAAAAGAAGAAAAGGGATGGGGGGGTAAAAAATACATCAACCTCAACCTTTAGGGGTAAGCTGAACACATAGGGTCAACTTCAACTTTTGGAACATCTCTCTTGACAGAGATTTAATAAATATATCTACCACTTGCTTTGTAGTTGGCACATATTCCATATTTACTTCATTTTTCTTCACCTTTTCTTTAATAAAGTATTATTTGATTTCAATATGTTTAGTTATAAAGTGTTAGATAGAATTCTTTGTTAAATTGATAACATTCTAGTTGTCATAATCATTTAGCAATGGTATTTATACATCCACATTCATATCTTTAAGTTGTTGTTTCATCCATAGTAGTTGAGTACAAGGATGAGTGGCAGCCACATATTTAGTCTTTGCAGTATTTAGACTTACTGAATTTTGCTTCTTGCTATGCTTAAAACACATTTACTGCCCAAATAAAATGCTTCATTAGACGTTGACCTTCTATCATCACAATTTTCAGTCTAATCTACATCTATACACCTATACAGGTTAAGTTGTCAACTCCTATCATAAAATAACCCATAATTTGTTGTGCCCTTCACACATCTTAAAATTCTATTAGCCACCACAAGATGAGACTCCTTGAGGTCACTTTGAAATCTAGCACAAAAGGTTACAACAAAAACAATATCAAGCCTATGTTGTCTTCTTTATCCTTAATTAACTTTGTTCCAACCATGATGGGAGTGCTTACTTTTTTAGAATTCTCTATCACAAACCTTTTTAACAACTCATAAGCATATTTTTCTTGAGAGAGAAAAAATCAGCCTTACTTTGCAATGTCTGTAATCGTAAGAAAAATTTAATTTCACCAAGCATAGATATCTTAAACTTCTTATTCATTTACTTGACAAAGGTAGTGCACAAGGTTTCCTTTTTTGCAACAAAAATTATGTCATCAACATAGATCACAATAATTAACTAGGCCTATTATCTTCTTTCATATACAGGTAACTATCCACATTCCCTTTTCTGAACTTCATGTTCTTAAGGCATGTATCCAATTTGAAATACCATACTCTTGGAGCTTGCTTTAAGTCATATAAAGCCTTGTTCAATCTGCACACACTTAAACTATTATAATCAAGTATAAAACCATCAGGCTATTTGATAAAAACCTCCTATTCAACTTCTCCATTCAAAAATGCAGACTTCACATCCATCTAATAGACTTTGTAGTTCCTCTGAGTAACAATGACCATAAATATCCTGATTGCTTCAAGTCTGGCCACCAAAGTAAAGGTCTCTTCAAAGTCAACCCCTTCTACTTGTGAGTAGCCTTTGCAAACAAGTCTTACCTTGTTTCTTACCACCTCACCCTTTTCATTGAGTTTATTTTTGAACACCCACTTGGTTCCAATGATGTTTTTCCTTTTAGGTTTAGGTATTACTCACAAAGTGTTGTTCTTTTCAATTTGGTCAAACTCCCTATTCATAACACACACTCATTTCTTATGTTTTAATGCTTCTTCCATGAACTTGTGTTCCACCTCAGAAATTAGTGAGGTTTGTTCACCACCCTTTAGTCTTCTTCTAGTCTGTACAGAGTCCTATTTTCTACCAATAATGTTTTTGGCCTTAACTTCAACTTTGACTCTTTTATAAGTTTGCAAATGCTATGATTATTTTTCTTCATCATTTGTAACTTGAGAATCAATATCTTCCTCATACTAAATGGCCTTAAATTTATCACTATCAAAGTCTTTTTAGTTGTCATACATGGCATCTTTAGCTTATACATGTTGTGATTGCATTACAACGCCATCTCTAATCACTTTAACATCAAAGTTGTTCACCATTTTCAGCAACCTTTTGTTGTAACATCTGAAGTCTCTTCCATTTGGTACATAGCCTAAGAATATGCTTTCATTAGCCTTTTCATCAAAATTTTTGAGATGTTTACTTTTGACTTTAATGAGGTATGAGCTCTCAAACACTTTTAAGTATTTTACAACTGACTCATAGGGTGTCTTCTTAGTATGTGGTATCATCAGGAATCTATTTTGAACCTGAGTTATAGTGGTGATAACCTCTCTTTAGAAGTCATGTGATATACTATGCTCAGCTAACATAATTCTTGTCATCTCCACTGAGCTTCTATTCTTCCTTTCAACCACTTTATTTTGTTAAAGTGTGTAGGGGCTAGCATATTCATGCTTCACTCCTTACTTCTCCAAATAATCTTTAAATTCACCGTATGTATATTTTGTCCCATTATTTGTCTTGAACCTTTTAATTTTCCCCCCTAACTAGTTTTCAACCAATCTCTTATAGCTCTTGAAATCATTGAGAGTCTTAGATTTATGTTTCAAGAACATAATGCAAGCCATTCTTTTAAAATCATCAATGAAGGAAATAAATTACCTATCACCCTTGATTGATTTTTGTCTCATCAACTGACAGATGTCTGAATGGATGAGCTATAATGGCTTCTTCATTTGGATCTCCACGTTTTTATGAGGAGTATTCATCATTTTCCCCTTTTGACATGTGTTGCAAATTACATCTCTCTTTTCTTAGCTCAGGTACATTTCTCACCGTTTCATTTTTGGATAGTTTGTTCAGCCTTTTTCATCCAAGATGTCTCAATCTTTTATGTCATAATAAGTTCTCATCTTTGGTGCTCATATGGCATGTGTTTATGCTTCTAGAAGCTTGGTATAGATTTTCATATGATCTTTCACCTTTAGTGAGTATAACAACATCCTTTAGTCTCTTTAATATGCAACCAATCTTATTGAAAGTAACTTTATATTCATTATCACAAAGTTGACTAACACTAATAAGATTGTGTTTTAACCCTTCAACATAAAGCACTTTCTTCAATTTCAGCTTTTCTGCACCAATTTCAGTAGCACCAATACCTTGAATCTTTAAGGCACAATCATTTCCAAATTTGACTGACCCTCTATCATATTTGGCTACTCTTTTCAACATCATGGAGTATCCTATCATGTGTGAAGAGTAACTACTATCTAGGATCCATGACTTTTCTTTCTTGAAAGCTTTTAAGACTACTACCATAACCATAAACATTTCTCTTCCTCTTCTTCTTTTTTGGCTGAATGGAAGAGCTTGTTTTGGTGTTCTCTTTTGCATTCCTTGATTGGGTAGCAATGTCTAGTAGTCCTCAACAGTGTGTTCAACCTTTTCACATTTTTCACAAATTTCTCTCAACAAATCAAACTCATTTCCTATTAAAATATGACTTCTGTCTACCTGAGACTACCTCCTTTCTTGATAGAGTCTCTCCTTAGACACTTGCCTCACATTTCTCTTCATTCTGGGCGTATTACTCTAGCACACATTGACCTTGTGCCCATACTTACCACAGCTCTAGCAAAAACCTTTGAACCTGGATTTACTTCTTTTACCAAGTCTATGTTTCATTTCTTTAGCAATTGGTGTTACAACCTTCTCTCTATCTTTGACAGCTTGTCTCCTTTGGATGAGAGTCTCCACCACATCTTTTCTAGCTCATTTTAACTTGGGTTGGTCTCTTTTCTGCATCATGTCATTGTGCTTGCTTTTGGGCACACACACACATAAAGAATTGAGCAAGAATCCAAAAGAGCTCAATCACATTTCAATTACACAAGACCATGAACCAAAGGTATAAAAAAGGATATAAATGTCACACTTCAAAAAAAAAAAAAAAAAAGCCTTGTGAGTGATAAGTTAGATTAGAACACCATGAGACAATAATCTTGATAAGTTCTTAAAGTTCAATGAAGAACCCAAAGAGAAAGTTTCACTTTTCAATTCATATAATCATTTGCCTTCATAAGCTTACAAGGAGGTATCTATTTATAAGTTGAAATACAAACTCTAAAACTAAAGATAATAAGAGGCTCCTAAAATATATGAATACTCCTATTTTATTGGAAAATAACTAAATCACAACTAGTAAATTCCAATTTTATAGCAAATCTTATTTATGAGTCAATTTTATTATTTAACATTGACCCATTAAACACTTTAATCATATTAATAAAGACTTATTCCTTTTTTAAATTTAAATTCATACTATTTATAGTTTGGTTGGCCTAAACATTCTCAATTAGCCCATTTGATACTTCTTTCATCTTTTTTGCTCTAGTTTGCATGATTAGACCTAAAATGTGCAATGAATCTTTTAAATCTCCTAAAGCCCTCCATCCATCAACTATAGGCTTCTCATTATTCCCTCTTTCTTAAAATGATTCATTCTTGAATCATCACTTACATCAAAAGAAGAAAGATTAGAAACATTAACATTATCATTAAACCCACCTAGAAGATTCAATTGGTAGGCATTAACATTAATCTTTGGAACGACCTATCTCCTTTTGGATCCAACTTTGAAGACCTTTAAGCTAGAAACCTCTCCTCATACATATGCACCTATACCTAATCTCTTTGTTCAAACATTACTTTCTTGCACCACATGTAGAGTTTGCTTATTACAAAAGTGTTCATTTTACTACTCATTATTCATCAAAAGTATTACCTCACCATTAACTCTATTGGATTTATTACCCTTACTTATGAATAAGTGTGTTAGTTTGGATGGTAAGTATAAGGTTAAAATGGTGAGGTAATACCTTGAGAAAAGAATTGACTAATATGTTACTCCCTTAAGTTTTATTTACAACCTCATTTTTCCCATCTGTTTGTATATGATAAGTGTTTGAAAACAAAAGTGTTGTCACCAACTTACCCCATAACTTCTTTGAAAAGAAACTTAAGAATTTAGCATCTTGATCTGAAATTATACTTCTTAACATGCAATGCAAATACACAATTTCCTTGAAAAATAAATATGCTAATTTGTATGCATCATTAGCTTTATGGTATGGAATGAAATGTTTCATTTTTGAAAACTTATCCATGACAACAAAAATAAAATCCTTTCCCTTTTTTTCCTAGGTAAATCCAAAACAAAATTCATAGAAATATCAACTCAAGGTTCACTAAGAATAAATAAAAAAATTATACGAGTCATAAGGTAAAACTTTAGATTTAGCTTGTTTGTAAATGATACACTCCTTACACACTCTTTCAACTTCACGTCTTATATGTGCCTAAAAGAAGTGCTTGATGAAGGCATCTAAAGTTATCCTAATAGCAAAATGACCCATTAAACCACCTTTATAAGCCTCACACATAAGTAGTTTTATCAAGGAACTTATAGGCATACATAATTTATTCTCTCTATACAAATAACCTTCATGCCTTTAAAACTTCCCAAAATTTTTTTTCTCATAAGTTCCATAAACACTAGCAAAATTAGGACCATTAGCATATAAGTCTTGAATGCACTCAACTCTTAGTAATTTTGCATTCAAAGTATAAACAAGGGCATACATTTGAGATAATTCATTAGCTACCATATTCTCTATGTCTTACTTATACTTAATCACACAAAGAAATGTCTCGATGAATTCTATCCACTTGGCATGTCCCTTCTTTAATTTTTCTTGTCCCTTTAGAAGGACTTATGATCAACATGGATGAAGAACTCCTAAGGCCATATAGTGTTGTCATGTTTCTAAGTCTTTAACCAATGCATATATCTCTTTATCATATGTGAAGTAATTAAAAGTTGTTCCATTCAACTTCTTACTAAAATAAGCAATAGGACATTTTTCTTGCATTAGAATCGATCTAATGCCAATATATAAAGCATTATACTTAATTTCAAAAGTTTTAATAAAATTAAGTAAAGCAAGTAATGGTGTAAAACTTATTTTTTTTCTTAATCAAATTAAAAGCTTTTGCCAGCTCACTACCCCACTTGAATCCAAGACTTTTCTTCACAACTTTTGTCAATAATGCATTTATAGTACTAAAGTCCTTAACAAACATCTTGTAAAAGTTAGCTAGACCATGAAAACTACTCACTTCATTAAAAGTTTAATCCATAATGGCCTTAACCTTCTCCTTGTCAACCTCAATTCCTTTAGAACTAACAACATAATCAAGAAATACAATATGGTTTATGTAAAAGGAACATTTTTAAAGTTAGCATACAACTTGTCTTTTCTCAAAATAGTTAGAACACTTCATATATAATCAATGTGTTCATCTAAGCTCTTGCTACAAATGAAAATATCATTAAAAGTAAAGAAACATAAATTTACCAATAAAAACACACAAAACATGGTTCATTAGTCTCATAAATGTACTAAGAGCATTAATTAACCTAAACAACATGGTCAAACACTTATATAAACCATATTTTGTTTTAAAAGTTGTTTTTCACTTATAACCTTCTTTTATCATAATTTAATGATATTCACTTTTAAGATCAATTTTATAAAATACATAAGACCCATGCAATTCATCAAGTATATCATATAATATAAGAACATATGTCTATATTTTACAGTGATTTTGTTGACCACTAAACAATTAACATATATCTTTTGAGTCACATCCTTCTTAAGCACAAGTGAAATAAGAATCATGCATAAACATATACTTTCTCTCACATATCCCTTCAATATAAGTTTCTTAACCTACCTTTAAAGTTCCTTTGTTTTCTCAAGATTACTTTTATATGTTAGCTGGTTTGGAATGGATGCACTAGGGATAAAATTGATTTGACATTGAATTCCCCTTTTAGGTGGTAAACTACTTGGAATATCATTAGAAAATGCATCTTTAAATTTGTACAAAAGAGAAAAGGCAACACTAGAAAAAGAATGGTCATATTTGTCAGTGTTAAGATAAGTCTCTTTGTACAAAAGTACAATTATAGGTTATTTGTCATAAAACGCTTTTTGACATTACTTTTTCTTTTTTGCATAGATACTTCTTTATTCTCTCTCTCTCTCTCTCTCTCTCTCTCTTTCTTTTATGTCCTCACTTTCTCTCTTTTCTTTTTTATTTTAGTTATCTTCTCTTTTCACTCTTATTTTTCTTTAATCTCATTTTTAATCCTTAATTAATCCTCATAAGTTTGCCAAGGTATTAATGGTACAAGAGTGATGGGTTTTCCATTCAAGAATATAAATTCTTGAAGCCATCATGTAGCACTTGCTTGTCGAATTGCCATGGCCTCCTTAATAGATGATGACCTGCATGCATAGACACAACATCACATAAGACTTCATCATGGTACCTTCCAATAGAAAATGACTAGTACTTACTTATTTACCTTGACTTCACCATGCTTATCAACCATTGAAGTTTATATGGTTTAGGATGTTTCATAGCAAGTAAATTCATCTTTTTAACTATAATCGTGATAACTACATTAGTACAACTACCACTATTAAGAATTATACTTCATATCTTACCTTTGATAAGACACCTTGTATGAAATATATTTTCTTCATACACATTATTCTCTTTCTTCACATGCATATTCAATGTTTGCCTTTTGACGAGAGATACTTCATCAATCAAATACTCCTTTCCATCACTTTCACCCTTTGATGGTGGCCTGAAATCATCATTAGACTCACTTTTAGTCTCAATACCACTATTACCTCTCAAGATCATTACATGCTTAATTGGACATTATAATGCAAGGTGACCCTTCCTAAACACTTAAAACATTTAACATCTTTATTTCTGTTAGGTTGGGGATTAGAATTACTTGTCTCATTGCTAGAACCAGCATTTTTGCTCTTAGATAGCTTAAATTTGAACTTGTAATTAGCCTTTTTGTTCTTTTTACTTTAATTCAACTTTTAAGATGAAGTAAAGCTCAAATTTTGTCTAAACCTTATAGAACCCTTTCATTTGAGTTATCTTTCAACTTTCATTGTCATGTGCTCATGTCTTTGGATTCTGCATAATGTTGCAACTCAATAACATTGGTTATATCTCTATTCAGCCCTTGTAAGAATCATGTCATTATTGCTTCCTTATCTTTCTCCACATTGGCTCAAATCACTTCAATCTTCATCTCTTTGTGGTAGTCCTTAACACTCTCAATGCTTTGGGTGAGTCCTTGTAATTGTTGATACAAATCCTTATAAAAATGGTTAAGAATAAACCTCATCCTCATAATAGTCTTCATCTTCTCTAATGTATCAATAAGCCTCTCATAATTTGTTTGCCTATTCAAAATAAGTTGGTCCCACCAAATAATAGTATAATCAATGAATTTAATGACAACTAGTTTTACCTTTATTTTTTTTCCCCTTAAAGTAGTTATGATAATCAAAACTTGCTCCACATTTTTCTCCCACTCCAAATATGCATCAAATTCATTTTTCCTTTAGAATGGAGGAATCTTCATTTTGATGTTTCCCAAGTTATGGTTAAAAGCATCACACCTTTCTGTATCCCTCTTACCAACCTTATTATTGGCAAATCTAATTATTGCAGCTTGATCATCAAAATCAGCATTATTATCTTTATCATCATCTTAGTTATCATTATAATTATAGCTCACTTGCCTTCATGCATTAGAAGCTTTATGTGTCTGTGCCTTTTGCAAATTAGCTATAATAGCATCTTGGCTCTCCATCTAATCTCTAATATCACCAAATACAACATGCATGTGCTCAAACTATTATTGCTAAGCTTGGAGTATAAATGAATCATCCTTCCTACCTACCTCACTCCCTCATCTTTTTAGGTCATGTTGCTAATCTACACCAAAATGGAAAAGACACATTAAGGAGAACAAAACCTTTTGGATTTTGTTTAATAGATGGACTAATCAAGAAATAAATAAATGTGAAGTCAAAAAATTGAAAATTGATCGATTCAACTTGATTTAGAGCTGAGCTCTGATACTAACTGATGGGAACCATGAAATACATGGCTTAGGGACCTAACATGCATAAGGAATTACACAAGAACCTCAAAAAGTTAAATCAAATTTCAATCACACAAGACCTAAACCTAATGTTTACAAGACCACAAGCCAAAGCTATGAAGAAGAATATGGACACCACACTCTAGAAAAGAACTTAGGATTTATAAGTCAAGTCAAAACAACATAATAAAATAATCTTGATAAGTTCTCAAAGTTTAATGAATAGCCCAAAGAGAAAGTTTCTCACTTTTCAATTCACATAATTGTCTACCCTTATGAGTTTACAAAGAGGTGTCTATTTATACACTAAAATAACAATGCTAAAATTAAAGATAATGACAACTCTTAAAATATAGGAACACTTATATGCTATTAGAAATGAACTAAATCTCTAATTTTATTATAAACTCTTATTTATGAGTTAATTTGATTGCTTACCCCTAACTTATTAAGTAATCCAATTATATTAATAAAAAATTGGTCATCTTCCAAACTTGAATTCACACCATTTATAGTTTGGTTGAACTAAATGTCCTCAATTAGCCCATTTAGCATTTTTTTCATCTTTTTGGCTCTAACTTGCAAGATTGAACCTTTTAAAATATGCAATAAATCTCCTGAATCCCTTCACACATAATCTCCAAGCTTTTTATCACCTATGTTCTCTTCTTTTCACTTAGAAGAATTTTTGCCATAATTTAAGGACCCTATGATGCATTCGCCCATCAAAGTTGATATACCACACAACTAATTAATGGTGAAGCTCGTATACCTGTAATGTTGTCCACCTCACTTGTCATCTTTGGATCAATTAAAATTCTCATATGCCAACCATGTCCCCAAATTTTTTGAATTTCCATTAATTTAGTTAACCGCTATCTACTATACTAGACCACGGTTTAAACAAGCAATACTTATATGATTTTCACTTAGAAGAATTTTCGCTATAATTTAAGGACTCTATGATGCATTGGCCCATCAAAGTTGATATACCACACAACTAATTAATAGTGAAGCTCGTAAACCTGTAATGTTGTCCACCTCATTTGTCATCTTTGGATCAATTAAAATTCTTATATGCCAACCATGTCCCCAAATTTTTTGAATTTCCATTAATTTAGTTAACCGCTATCTACTATACTAGACCACGATTTAAACAAGTAATACTCATATGATTCTACCTTAATTTGGCTAGCCTCAATTGTGGACTAGGGTGGCACAACCTTGGGAGTATTAAATTTGTGTTACTTTGGTCTTTCACAATGGTCAACCTATCTAGCTCTCCTAACCTTCATAATCCTTCTTTCATATTATAACCAATCAATAAGGTTGACCTCATGCTATATGTCTTTAATATTCACTTCTATCTTGCCTAGGTCTTTTATGATGGTTAATTAAGCAATCATTTGGAATGGATTTAATGGTTAAATTTGCTACTTTGGCTAGCCATGTAGGTTTGCTAATTTCATTTCCATTGCTTATTCTGAGCACAATCTGTTTAACTATAGTAGGGTCTCATGGTTGACTACATAAAGCCCTTTACCTTTGTATCTGATTGTGTTCCTTTTATAATTTTCCTTTTGATATCCCATCCAATAAAGGTAATAACTAGAATCATTTACAACCACACAAGTTTTGATTTCAATACCTCTCTTAATGATAGTTGAAATTTTTTGAAAAATGCACTCAATATTTGGAAAGAAAAGTGTATCAACTTCACAACTCCAAAACAATAGAGTCTTATAATAGAAGAGCACAACCACCCAATGTAAAACATTGTCCAAAAATTATCAACCTACTTGTATGCATAATTAAACATAAGCTAAATTTACTAATGGTGCTAGCTATGTCACAAGTCCATGAACTTGGCATACGGTAGAAACAAGCCACAACAAAAAATCCTTTTATATTAAATTTTCTTGAATTGGCTTCCACTTTAGTGTTTTCTTGAACTATCCTAATTGAGAACTTAGGCTCTTTAGTGCTTCTCTTGTCTATGTTCAAAATGTTGCTAATTTAAACTATTGAACCTCTTGTTTTTCATATTCTGGTAAGCCTTAATGATTGTAAAAGCAGTTGCTTTTTATGTGGAAATAATAAGTGTGGTTTCATCTGCTGTTGGTTGACATGCTTTGAGTTGACTCGGTCACTATCATATATCTTTTCCTCCACACCTTTACTGTCACTCTCCTCCCTATCCTTAATCTCACTTCTTTCCTTACTCCCTTCATTATCATCTCCTTTAGTGTTACCCTTTTTTGGCTCTTAGAGCTCACACCAACTCTTTTTAACAGTATCTCAAACACAATTTGCAATTGATGTATGGATTTAAAGTTGAAACTGCTTCAAATTTGGCCTAAATAAGCCTTCCTACCTACAATGTTAGTAGTAATGTACTTCGTTATAATTTGTGGGGTTAATATGTTTTCTTCCCATTCACAAATGATTCTAGAAGTTGTATCACTTGTTAGATTAGCATAAAACATATGAATCAATTCTAAGTAGTATTCTCGGTCCATATTACTAGGGTTAATATGTCAACCACCCTTGAAATGGAAATCCGTTTAAAACCTTATGGTTGTATAACTTTTCTTAAGGTTTAGGGTCAATTGGCCTATCTGATGCCACTTTTTAATGGCAAAACCTACTAAAGTATGCTTGTTGCTTCATCTAGTCTCAAAATTTAGTGTCGTCATAAGAAGATTCAAAAGGTTTACCTCTCTACCTTCGTTGCTTAGATAAGGACCTTGCCTTCTTGGTTCATTGCTTTTTCATTGGTAAGAAACTTAGAGCTTTCTTTCACGCCATATTTCTTGATTCACATAATGCACGACCCAAAACATTTTTAATGAAATCACTTCTATGATGGTCTTCTAGACTTAAGGGATTATAAGTATTGGGTTTTGCAAGGGCTAGGTTGTGCAATTGAGAGGCACAGTGGAGTGAATTTCCAAACTATTGTGATGAATATGGTTGGAGAATTTAAAGCAATCTTGGTTTCCACATATCAAAATTTTTTCACTGCTTGCCAATATTCTCCCTTGTTAAAGTAAGTTTGATTATGCAAGATTGGTAAGATATGCATGATAAGGGGCAAGTCCTTCACCATATGATGCAAAAATTAAGAATCAAGGATAAGTCTCATAGAAAATTGAGAGTTATGAAGAATCATTTTCAAGATTGATTGTAGTTGTAGAAGGTGGTTTGAAGGAAGAGAAATAGAGTAGAGCAGAGGATCAATTGGAGAAGTGAATTGAAGGTGTTTGATTAATTAAAGTTCCAAAAAATATCATTGATGTCTTTCTACATCCTCCCATACATATTTATATCATTTCCAAGTCTTTATCGAATGTAATTTTAGAACAATATTTAATTACAATTCAAATTAGCTAAAACAAGAAAAATAATTTCTTCTTCCCGTGCTTGGCCCGATTCTTTTGGTAACCACCTATTGCTTATCAGACTGCCACATGCCTACTTTGACCTCTTATTCTTCTTTCTGCAACAAAACCCCTCTCTTAAACACCCTTGTCCTAAAGGGTAAAGCCTGAATATTTCTTCTGTAAGTCATAGAAATACTCCTAAGTGGATACATCGATGGACCATTGAACTAATACTTGAGGGGTGACTTTGTTAGCTCGTTTGGCAATGTGTTAGTTGAGAATGGCAAGAAGAATGGCCTTGGTTAGTAAGTTTGGAATTTCCAACAATAGCTTAGATACAAATGCTTGCGTTGGCCCTAACGTAGTCTTAAGTTGAGAGATATGGAATACAGGGTGAAGCGCTAAAGAATATAAAACTTTGCCAATTTTCACTCTGATTTGATACGGGCTAAAGAATTGAGCAACCAATTTTTTTGAGGGTCTGTGCATGAGAGAATGTTGGCAATATGGCTGCAATTTAAGGAAAACATAATCGGCTATCTTAAACTCCTTGTTAATTCAATGGCCTTAGCTTGTTGCTTTATGCGATTTTGGACTCTATTTAAGTAATGTTGCAGAAGACATAGGGTAAGTTGCTCATTGACAAAGGCAACGACCGAGTCTTCAGGAACATAGGGCAAATGAATAGGAGCAGAGTACCTATATTAAGGCTTAAAAGGAGTCATTCAATATTGGTGTGGAAGTGAGTGTTGTACCACGATTTAACCAATGTAAGCCAGTGACTCCAGTGATGTGGATGAGCGTTGGTGGCACAAAATAGGCAGGTTTCATGATAGTGACTGACAATCCTCATTTGCTTGTTGCTTTGAGGGTGGTAGGCCATGGAGAAATTAAGCTGAACCCTTTGAAGTTGAAACAATTCTTGTCAAAAGGTGCTTAGGAAGGTGGAGTCCCTATCAGTAATAATCTACTTCGAAAGACCTTAGAGTTTAAAGAGATGATCCAAGAACGCTTTAACAACAGTATTGGTAATGAATGGGTGAGACAGTACTTGCTCTGGCTATCTTCCATTACTAGAATTGTGTCCTTACCAGCACTACGGGGTAAATCTTCCATAAAATTCATTGTTATACAGTGCCACATTCTATCAAGAATGGGAAGCGGCTAAAGTAACCTCGAGGGAGTAGAGCATTCATACTTACAACATTAGCAAGTTTCATATTCTCGAATGAAGTTGTGCATGTCCTTGTTGAGGCCCTTCCAATAAAACAAACAATTGATTTTTTGAGTCGTATCAAACGCCCCAACATGGCCTCTGCCGAGTCCCTCATGCCACGTGCTTATAATTGTTCATCGTAATGCGGCATTGGCACTTGCCACTAAACACCCCTTCCATTTGAGTAGCCCGTTGTCAAGCTCATATGGACCCTTGCTTACTTGTCCCAATTGTAGTCTAGAGATGGGC
Source organism: Kandelia obovata (assembly GCA_021464305.1). Lineage (NCBI taxonomy): Eukaryota > Viridiplantae > Streptophyta > Magnoliopsida > Malpighiales > Rhizophoraceae > Kandelia > Kandelia obovata. The sequence continues at coordinate 4,800,210 of CM038488.1, forward strand.
AAATTAAGGCCTTCATCCTCCTCCCATGACTATTTAATATCTTCTAAAAGAGTTCTATTAATGGAGGACATAATTACCATTAAGAGCTCACCGCATCCAACACGAGAGAGGACATTTGTAGCTGCATCTTCCTTCCCCTTCCTGTAGCTAATTTCATAATCATTACCCAACAAATTAGAGAGCCACTTCAATTTCCCTGGTGTAAATAATTTCTTGTTTAACAGGAACTTTAGGTTATGATGGTCTATTTTGATGTTGAAATGGTGGCCCTATAAATAATGCTGCCATTTTGTCACAATAAGTATGATTGCCAACATTTCTTTTTCATGCAGCAAGAGGAGTTGGTGACATGGGGTAAACACTTTGCTAAGAGAGGCAACGAGACGCCCATTCTAAGACAGTATCGCACCCAACCCTGTTCTTGATACATCGATTTCAATGATAAACTCTTTTGAGAAGTCCAACATTGGGAGCATAGGGGCAGAGACCAATGTTGCCTTAAGCTAGTTGAAAGCTTTATCTATTGCATCAAACTGGATAAAATCATATTCCTTTTTAGGAAGTTGGGTAAGTGGTTGAGCTAGGCCAGCATTCCCTCGAATGAATTTCTAGTAATAGTCGGTGAGATCGAGGAAGCCACACAACTGTTTAAGGATAGTTAGGGCAGGCCAATTTGATACCGGTTCCACCTTTCTACACCGGCTGCCAAAATTACATGGCCTAGGTACTCAATCTCGTTTGCACAAAGAAACATTTCCTCCTCTTGGTGCATAGCTTATGCTGCTAGCTAGAGTAATTGGAATGCATGTCCAAGATGTTGTACATGTGCTTACCAATTTTGATTGTAGATAAGTAGGTCATCAAAAATGACCAAAACAAATTTTAGTACGAATGACCAGACCATGCCATTCATCAAGCCTTGAAAGGTGGATCTGCGTTCCTCAGTCTAAATAAAAGAACCAGGAATTCACAGTGGCCGTTGTGGGTCTTGAACCGATACATCCATATGACTTATTCAATCTAGCGATACCTTGATCGCAAATCCATTTTGGAAAATAGGGTGGCTCTTCCTTGTTCGTCTAGCAGTCATGACAGTCATGGATGGTTTCAACTTGACTTGGTTCTTATACCCCTGGAGACCCACATCATTAAGGCAATCAACCGCAATTTTTACTTTGGCCTCCTCTAGAATGCCATCCAAATCGAAGAAGTTCTCACATCGATAGATCTAGTTCTTGAGACCGTCACCAAAAAATTGAGAAATTCCACCTTAAGGTTGTGCCTAGTGTAGAAGGAATGGTCGAAGAAGACATTCCAACATAAGACCTCAAAACGGGAGTAGATTGTGGTTGGGACATTATTTGGCTTTGTTTCATGTTGAGGCTTGTGATCCATGCGCGAAGTTCTTCCAAGGTAGCATCATATTTCCAGGTCATCTCTCGAATGTTGGATCGAATTAAATCTTCATGTTTCTTACTGTGCTCGAAAACCTTTCAGTGATCGGCCATGGCAGGATTGGTATCTCTGATACCAATGATACAGAAATTAAGAATCAAGGATAATTCTCACAAGAAATCGAGGGTTACAGAGAATCGATTTCAAGATTGACCATAGTTGTAGAAGACAGTTTAAAGGAATGAAAACAGAGAGTATAGCACAGGATTAATTGGAGAAGAGAGTTGAAGGTGTTTGATTAATTGAAGTTCTAAAAAATACAGCTCATGCCTTTTAACATCCTCCCTTACATACAAGTCGTTATCAAATGTAATTCTAGAACCACCTGTAATTACAATTTAAATTAGCTAAAATGACAAAAATAATTTCTTCTTGCCGCACTTAGCCTAATTTTTCTAGTAACCATTTATTGCTTATCAGATTGTAACGTACTCACTTTAACCTCTTATTCTTCTTTTTGCAACAATACGAGAAAATGCTTATTCTTTCTTATAAGGGTCCATGTATCATGATTCAAATTTTTTTTTTTAAAATTTGAGTTTTTCAAAAATAAAATTGTACATAAAAAAGTTCGGTAGAATTGTTGTTATTATTTCTTCTAACCATAAAGGTGTTTTCCCCTCTTCATTTAGTAGAAGAAATACTGTAATATTTCTCTAAATATTATGATATATATATATATATATATATAATACTATATGAGATTTTTGTTATATGTGAGTTAATTATATTTATTAAAATTTATATTTTATTTAAATAAAAAATAAAAAATTAGATTATGAATATTTTTAACAAAACAAAATGAAAGATGAATTTAAAGGTATTTTTTTATAAAAAGTAAATTTAAAAATATTTTTTCTTTCTAAAAAAATAAATTATAAATTTAAGATGAATTTTTTTTTATACATATATATTTGGAAAAAATAATTAATTAAATAAAATTAATTATAAGAGAGTTTGACGTAGTTTTTTTTTTCTTCTGCTTTTCAAAGATAACTTCAGACTATTTTTTCTTTTTTTAAAGATAAAGAAAGTGAATTTGAATTCTTTTTTCCTTCTTAAAAAGGAGAATTTGATAGTATTTTTTTTCTTTTGTTACTTATATTTTCTTTTATTAGAGAATTTTATAATTATGAAAATTTAATTATAATTAAAGAGTTTAATGTTATAAATCAATAGAATTTTATATTGATGAATTCATAATATCCTATTCTAATTGTTGTCAAATTTTTATAATTATAAAATATTTTATTATTTTCAATTTGTAAATTTATGAGAAGTCATTATTTAATAAAGATTTAGTCTTTCTTTCAACTTCAATAATATTAATATACCTATATATTTTATCCAACCAAACAAGTAAATATACTTTTAAATATGATAATACAAATGCTATAATAAATAATTAATCTACTAATCATAGTTTGTAATTATGGTTTTAGTAATATAATACTCATTATTATTAAGTAGGAAATAGCAATTATATGAAAATTTATCTGATCATATTAATTGTTAATTAAAATTGCATGAATGATTTGCATTAAAGTAATGTCTGTTATTAGTCCTTCAATCCCTTAACATGAAAATGTAAGTATTAATGGTGTTTTGTACTAATACTTAACATTAAATTGATATAAAATGGATACATCAAAGAAAATAAAGTAAATGTGGAAGTTAATGTGTAAGTCGAATAAGGCTAGATTAGCAACAAATGGGCAAAGAAGTGTAACTTGGAGCTTACGTGGCATTGTATTAATGTGTTATGACATTGATTTTTAGAGGAAATGGTGTTTAAGTTGTGGATGGTTGCAACCGTTAGAATAAATATTTAAAAATAGATTAAAAACAGATCTTGCTACTATTGTGCACCCCACAAGTGAAATAACATAAATAATACAAGTATATAAAACCCACAATTTCAATATCTAAAGTGCAAGAGGAAGAAACTAATGTTTATTTTGTATTAGTTTTCATAAAGAGGTAGGAATATATTGTTTCTAGTTCAATACCTTATAAATATGAAAATTAAGATTAAAAATAATGACCAGAGGTTATTACTAATGATTATTAAGGAAAAAAATAATGACTATAACTATAGGTATTTTGATAACTAATTCTTCAACAGTTTGAACTAGCCAAGGCTAGTCCACTACGTGAAGTTGTATTGGGTCTCCTATATCAAGCTTGTGTTTAGGTCCTTCACATATGTGCAAAGTCTTCTTTAAGTTTTTACTTTTACAAACCATAAGACAAATGATGTCTTATAAATTTGAAAAACAAAACTTTCATTTCCGATATGAAATTAAAGTTTTTTAAAATACCCTAATTTTGAACAGCAACAACATGCATTGATAATGCAACAATGTGCTATTGGCTATGAATGACTACTCAAGTATTGATGATGGCAACATAACAGTGTGTTGTTGATTGTAAGTGATAGATCAAACATATCAATATATCTGCCTACCAAATAACTAGATTCTTTAATACTCTTTAAAAGGGTTATACATGTCTTACTTAAGAGTTGACCAACATCAGTATATGGATGAAAATTTGGGCCGATGTTATGTAATCATAAAGTAAATTGGCTAACAAATGTCTTAAGGATTGGTTACTCATCATAAGACGTTAGTGCACAAGTCGTGTGTCAGGCCAACAACATGCGTCGCAGCACCTATGCACGAGTTGGGTGTGCGTGTGTAGGAGTCCAAACGGTTCAGAAAGTGGACCAAACTAACATGACCTTAAGCCTTACGAAAAAAAAAAAAGAGATCATGGGTAGTGCTTCCTAATAAGGTGAATAATGTGTTGATAAAAATTAGACTCTTTTCAAAATAGCAAGATAAAGGGTGCTCTTGGCCAAAAAAATGAGAGTTTTTGTATTTTGGCATATTATACTACATAAGTAACCAAAAGTGGGGATAAGTGCATGATGTTGAAGACATTTGCACAAAATTAGGAAGTGGAGGACACTTTCCAAGGCCCACTAACCCAATAAACCATTTAATTGACTGAGGTATGATTGGTTTGACAATTCATACAAACTTAAGGAATTAGAGGTGCAACTATAAACTCTATTACTAGGAATAAGTAACCAAGACTCACAATATAGAAAAAGGGAGAGGTACTTGACATTGTATTCTTAATGTTTTTGTGAAAAGTAATAAAAAGTTGAAAAAGTTATTGTATATATTTGTATCTATTATCCTACTTGTGTGCAAGTTTAACTAAGACCAAGAAACATCTTCGTATCATCACAAGGCCAAAAGTTCAAGTGTGAAAGATTGTCTGCATGACATCTACCGCGAATCAGACCCCTTGCATGCTAAGCATTAATAAGCAATGTTTGACATAATCCATCCATCCATCCATTCATCCTCTCATCTTCGATTTCCAAAAAAGTTGTACCATTAGCTTAGCATAAACACGTTGATATTGTCATGCTCCTAATCAAAGGTAATATCCGAAAAAAAAAATCATGAATGACAATATACAACACTTTGGACAATAGATACAAGATTTGGAGGAATATATCGGACACCAAAGGTAATATATATGAGAATTTTTGTGGGAAAATATACGACACTTTGGACATTACATATAGCAGTTGGCAGAACATAAAAGACATAGTAGTCAACATAAAATCATCAGAGGGATCCCCTATTAGTCAATTTTAGCAGAGTGGGATAACTATATACAGTTCTCACAATGGGTGATTCTTACACAAATAGCGTTTGTTACATCACATTAATTGGTGTCTGAGGTCGTGGTGCATTGACATTTAACAGATGGTCTTCAATCCAACTCATGATGATGGCCATATTGTTGGCATTAGAAACAAGAATGGTTGATTGTGTTACGTAGGGCGTAAATATCCACGTTGTGGACGTTCCGTAGGTGGTTCAAGAAGTTTTAGACCTCGTACTTGAGCGATGCCAACTCCATCTTAAACTATTTCAGCGTTGCTTGGGCAGGAAGAGTAGGAGTGGCTGCGTTCCTCCTTGTTTCACTGCTTGATGAACTTCGCGTGACACAAACAGAATTGAAAGACAGGACATATAAAATCATCAGTGAACAGATAGAAACCAGAGTTGATTTAATCAAATCTGTAAGGCACGTTCCTCCTCTGTCCGTCAGCTGAAAAAAATTTATCAGCTGATCCTCTTCATCTGGATCAAATGCATAAAAAAGGCCTCTTGTTTTCTGCTACATTTCGTGGAACAAAATGCTGACAGATTCAGCATCAGCCTCAGACCATTGCAAGTGCCTGACCTTATCAACGTGATTGTGCAAGTCTTTCGGCAAGTAACTCATTTGTTCATACCCTCCTGACCACAGACTTAACAACCTTGGTTGGTCTAATACCAGTCATGTCCCTGCTCTCAAGATCCATTTGCACTTTTCTTGGTTTGTGTCGATGCTGTTTCATATCTCTTCAATTAGTAGGACTAAGAGAGTGGTTGTGGTCATCACACACACAGACACAGCGATTTTCCATCTTTCACCAACTCTCCTCATGTAGATCCTCGCTAAATATTCAATCGGATAACTAGGTCACGAATTTTGTAGATCCTGACCTCGCGCCTTGTGAATTTTAGGTCGTTTTTCCCATTGAAGTTTTATAACCGGGACATATTTTTTGTCATTTTAAATAAATATCAGTAGAATTAAGAAATTTACCTTTTAAAATTATTTAAAGTAATATTTTAAGTAAATGTTGTTATATATTTATTTAAATAATCTATAACAATATGTATATTAATGTTACTTATATGTCAATTGATTATGGTGACATTTAGCTTATGATATTTTCAATAAATATCAGTAATAATGAGAAATTTAATTTTTAAAAATTATAAAACAACATTTCAAGTAAGTATTATTATATATTTGTTTAAGTCATCTACAATAATATTTAGATAAATGTTACTAATGTGTCAATTAATTTTAGTTGGTATCATATAAAATTTTGTTCAATGGTTGGCATTTTCCAAAATAGTTGCTAAATGAGAAAGTTATTTATATACTAATAACTTAATACTAATGTAAACTTTTTAAAAAAATGTTAATAAAAAGTAGCACAAATCATGAGTTTTATTGATGTATAATTATGTTTTAAGTTACATTAAAATAATTATTTATTATGTTATATCAATATAATTTTATTATATAACATGAAAAGAATAAAACTATATATGCAATAACAATTATAATTAAAGTCATAATGTTATTATTATTATTATTATTTTGTTAATAAAAGATAGAAAAATTCATAAAAAAAACCTAAATATCGATAATTATCTTATAATTTATTCAATTGGAAAATAAATATTCCTTGTAAGCTTATAAGATAACTAGTTTAAAAAAAAAAACAAAGAGATACAAATACATTATTAACAACAATGCTAGATTGAAAATTATTATTAGTAGTAATGTCAAATTGGGCATATATTGTAATGTTTGGTATGATTTTGTTTTTCCTTTTCTTTTTTTTATAAGTATAAAAAATAGTTTTTTTTTTTGGTGGGAGGGAAAATTTTGTTACTATTAAGCAACTGATCATACTTTTTTTGTATAATGACTTTTCTGTCAATTCATTTGTGAAGAAGTAAGACTAATTATTTTTTTAATATATATTCAATTTCATAAAAAGGGCTAAATACATGCCTTTTTTTCATTTAATTGAAAATAAAATCATTCATAAATATATATATATATTGAAGGGAGCTAACCTAATAAAATATTATTAGTAATTAATTTCGTTAATTTATCAATTTTTTCATGCAATATTTTGTTGTCTTCTTTCAATAGTTTGCAATGCTCTTTAATTTGCACATTTTCTTCCATGGTGCCAATGTTGCTTTCTCAAATATCTTTGGAGTAACTTCAAATTCCATCCCACAAACTCCTCCATTCATTTTTAGTCCAAATGCCTTAAATAGTGGATCCCTTTGTAAAATAGCAAAATAGTTTGTAACTTGAGAACTTTCACCATTAGCTTGCATATTAGATTGAATTTCCTCAAACCTTTTTTGTATAAGTAATATGCACAATAAAATTAATAATATGTTTGATATAATTTTTGAATTTGTCACTATTTGAAATAAATAATTATAAAAAAATACAAGAATTGTTATTGCCTTGAGAGTGCCTGGCTCTCCATTTTTTTTATGTATGAAAGTCCATATATATGTAGGTTCTACTTGGATATTGGTCGGTTTTCTTGTACTACCTTAAGTGCAACAATAAGAAGTTACTAACATATAATTTTAATTTTTTTACATTAAATAATTGCATAAGATATATGAAAAAAAATTGAAAAATACTATGTAAGTGAAACATATTACCTTCATTTTAACTTTGCGAGCAAAAGATATCGTTCCAGAAGTTTATGGCATTTTCATTTGTTCTCAACTCTTTTGACCTTTTTCAGATTTTGTTTATAAAATATAATTAAATACATATTTATGTAAAAATTCTATATATATTATTATTATTATTATTATGGAAGTTTTATAATTAATATGTGTCACTCTTGTGAATATCATTTAGTAAAGAGTTTTTCCCATTGATCTTTTCGAGTTCTTAGATCGAGATTTGCCTTTAATTCTGCGAGTGATATATACTTGTGAAAATTTTCAACATATAAGGTATGCTTGAATTGTCTTAAACAATTACCAATTTCCCATAAGACTTAACTTTGCCTACTTGGTGCTAATTTAAACTTTGATTAAAACAAAAAGAAAAATTTAGTTATGTCTTAGTGTGAAAAATGCAATAAATAGCATATATCTTAGTGTTATGATTGTCATTTATCTTTTAATTGAATGTAAGCTTTGATCGAATTTACTCATGGAAATACATGCAAATCAACACAAATATTTATGGCAATAAGGTTCCATGGCTATTATTTTATTTAAAATCATCTTTGTGTCTAGTCCATTGTACCAATAATTCTTTTGATGTGTGTAGGTCAACCAAATGATATAAAAAAATGTAAACAAAAGTGACATGTGTGTCAATAAGTGTGTGAGTGGGAGATAAATAAATACAAGAAAAGTGATGTGTGTGCTGTGAAGAAATATAAATCATGTGCAACAAGAAAAAGGGAATAATATTATACAATTAATGTGAGTGAATGAAGGTGTTGCATAAGACATTAAAAAATAAAAGTTTCTAGTACTTGTTGATGTTTAGCTAAATAAATTAATGTATAGTAGGCTTTTCTCAAATAAAAAGAAATGACCTTTTTCAGCTGACTTTTGGGAAAAAAAAATAGTTATAAGGTAGATATTTTATCCATGAATCAACATAAAAAGAAGAAGAAGAAGAAGAAAAAGACTACATGTGTGATATATTACACTTACAAATAATTTATGCACACCATAATATTTTAAGAATCAAAAGAAAAATATTATTGTTACCGTCACTTTTTAATGTCTTAGTGTAATGGCTATTATTTATCTTTTAAATGAATTAAAACTTTGGTTGGAAACACATGCAAATCAACACAAATATTGGTGATAACAAGGTTCTATGGCTATTATTTTATTTTAAACCATCTTTATGCCTAGCCCATTGTATCAAGAATTCTTTTAATGTCTATAGGCTAGCCAAGTGAGACGAAACAATAAGAAAGGAAAAGTAAAACAAAGTGATATGTGTGTCAATGAGTGTATGAGTGAAAGATAAATAATTACAAGAAAAGTGATGTGTATGCTGTGAAGAAATATAAGTCATGTGCAACAAGAGAAATAAAATAATATTATGCAATTAATATGAGTGAATGGAAGTGTTCAATGAAACTTTAAAAAAAAAAATTTGGCACCCATTGATGTTTTGGCTAAATACATTGATGCACAGTAGGCTTTTTTCAAATAAAAAGAAACGACCGCCATTCACTAACTTTTGGCAAGGAATTAATAGTTATAGGGTAAATATTTTATCCATGGATCAACATAAAAAGAAAAAAAAAAAGATTAATCATGTGATATATTATACTTACAAATAATTTATGCATACTGTAATATTATAAGAATTAAAGAAAAAATATTATTGTTACCATCACTTTTTCCCATATTTGATCTTTTATCAATGAGTCAACATTTCTCTAATCATTATTTTCAAGAGGTGTGACTTTGGATTTCTTACAATAGTACCATGAAATTTGGCAAGCTTATCATCATCTACACATTGATTATAAATATTGAATTGTTTAAGCAACTCTTAACTTGGATATAAGTTTCATATATCTGGCAGTATAGGTGGACCCTATTTCTTATGTGTTATAAAACATGTAAAAAAAAAAAGAATCATTTAGAAGTAAAATTTAAAGATAATAAATTGATGAAATTAAGAAATTTAATTTTAAAATATATTAACAATACTTACGTTAGATTTTTGCTTCATTATTGATAAATGTTCAGCTACCTTGAGCAGTTGTAGGAAGATGAACAAAAACATATATATATTTAAAATTATAATTGTAATAAATATATGTAATGAAAATTGGAACAAGAAAAAATATGCATTATTAAAATTGACAATTTGTTAAAGACACATAAAAAATATGTATCTATTAATGTTTTGGCTAAATAAATTGATGCACAGTAGGCTTGTCTCAAATAAAAGGAAACAACTCTTTGGTTGACTTTTGAAAAAATAAATAGTCATAGGGTGGATAACCTTCCACATGTTTTGTCACAAGTTTTGATTCAAAGCAACACAGTACAACCCCAAAAAAAAAATTATTACTTCTATATATAAAATAAATTAAAGTACTTACATTTAATGTTTGTTTCATCTATCTAAGCAATTTGAGTTGATGGAATATTTTGAGATGAAATAGAATGCTCATCAGTTGCTCAAGAGATATGATTAAACTCAGATGATGAACTTAAAACATCAAATCCATTCAATATAATCCTTTTTCTCTTTTGACCTTATAAAGTAGTAAGTGTTATTTTTCTTTACTTTTCTTTTGCTCTTTAGATTCATTTCAAGGTCTTCTGCAAAATAATGGTATGGAGTGAAGTAAGATGATATATTTATTAATACAATGAAAATAAAAAGTGAGAAAATCTATGTATTCATCCTTAGTGGGTTGTTATAATTCCATATCATGTAACCACATACCTATTATTTGATTCATATTTGAGGAAAATGTCAAAAAAAAATAAGGAGAGGGTTGGTAGCAAAGACTTGGTGAGAAAGACATAATGGTAAATAAGGATTTATTTTTTCTATTTATGTTTTTAATATTTTACCAAATTTATTATGAACAGATTATACCCAAGTTAACTTGAACTCTACTAATAATAAAAATAAATTATATATTATTTACACCTTATTTTGGTTTGACTGAAATTGAGAACAAATTTACTTGAAATATTTCATTGTTTATCTAATTGATAAGTGAATATTCTATATATTTTGGAATTAGTGTATGTGTGCAATTAAATGATGAGACATAAAGGTGTAAATGAGGAAGTAGAAAGTATATGAGAAAAATGCAAAGGCTAAGAGGAGTGTTCAAGGTCACACCTTTATTAAGTCTTTATTGTATTTGATCCAATTCCAACCATCTCTTGTGTTCTATTGGTATTCAACTAGTTCACCATCTTCTGGAAGCATAAATAGCTAATATGCAAGTGATAATGATGATAACCTTATAGTCATTCTTGGCAATCTTGCTAGAATAAAATGCTGAGACTCATAATGCTCATATCATAATTGGCTTATTTTGTTATATTGATACAACCAGTCATTTACTCCAATTACAAATATTATATTTTGCCTAAATAGATATTGATCCACGATACCTACAACTTTGGTACTTAAAGGGTTTTGGCAATCTTTCCATTTAAACTTGCTAAAAGCAGTCTATTAGTAAATTGGGTCAAGTAAGAATCAAAGTGATTACACAAACATTTTCTTTGTTGACCTTATAGCATATGTTTCCATTTATAGGTTTGATTGTGAAAACAATAGGAATAAAAAATGGAGTTGACCAACAAATTTTACTATGGTCTATAACAATAAAAAGATATTATATCTATAGATAGAAAATATCAAATCTTTACATGTTTACTTGCTCATTAGTAGTTTGCTTAAGATAGGTAAATAATCTTATGGCAAGGATACTTATCGTGAATTGCATTAATCTTCCATTTTTGCTCACAAACAAGATGAAACCTTCTGTTGTAACTTGTATTCTTGTACCTAAAATTTCATCCAATGGACATGCTCCAATTATTTGCTTGCCTTTCCTCATAGCAGTTTAATTAACCCATGCTAGCTCCTCACCATTCCTTTCCTCTCATAATTAATGATATTATTTGTAATCTTTCATGTAACACTTGTTTTTTTTTGTAATTATCTCTTACTTATAAGCTTTGATTTTCCTTTTCAGGTAAGTTAGGAAGCTAGGAAAATATGCAAAAAGTGACACCTTAAAAATTAGAGCCTTGATTGTAATTAGAGTCTAATCATCAATCATTTAAGTATAAATAACACAAATAAACTTGATTTCATACAACACAAATCTATTATATAATTTTTCATTTCCATTAGATATCATTTGAACTTTTTGTTTTCAAAATAACTTGACTCATCCAAAAGATGAGTCTAATTAGAAAATTCTAGAAACTTTTGGTTAATAATTTATTAAATAATTATTTGGTTTTGGACTTATCTTTTGGTGGGTGGAGTGACCATAAATGGCCATTGAGAAAGGACCAGTTATACTGTAGACAATAATTTGACTCTTCAGGTGCTCAAGCAATTGGGGGAGAGGGGTTACGAGCCAAATGTTGTGGCATATAACATAATCATTGATTGTCTTTGCAATGACAAGTTCCTAGGTCTTCAATCTTTCCACTAGAATGTTAGGCAGAGGCATTAAGCATTTTTCCTTGTGTTTTCAACTTCAACTCTTTAATTCACACATTATGTAAGTTGAGAAGGGGAGAGAAAGAGGAATAAGGTAAGTTTTGGTTCATAACTTACATATTTTCTTTATTTTTTGGAGCAAAAAAATTTGAACCTAATGTATACAATTTAAATTTAATGGCCAAAATGTTATCTATGGTGTACTAACTATGTAGTTTCCTAATCCCAAAGAGGCAACTGTTTCAATTTACTACACCAAGAAATATTTATAGTATGCTAACTATGTAGTTCACATGGTCAAATGTGAAGCAATCACTCAAAGCAATTTCTCCATTGTTAAAAGTACTGTTAGCATCAAATCATAAGCATCAAGCTTTGGCAAAACAAAAAGTGTGATTAGATTATGTTGATAGTTATAGTCATATAAGTTATAATAGAGTCTTTCCATATGGCAATGAGTGTACTATTTTACTTTAAAAGGAATTTAATCATATGTTATAAAAGAAGAAAATTGTATTTCACTTTCAACTGTAAATAGATATCTTTTGCATATTGTTCCTTTTTTTTCAAGTGAAGAAAATTTATTTATAATAGTGCCCAGTACAAGTAAAAAATAGTAAAAATGCGCCCTAAACACCAAGACAATCTGAAATGGTACACTAAATTAGTGGACATAAGGAGAAAATAAAAATAAATATCAATTTCAAAGAATACTAGAACCAACACACTACCCAAAAAAATTCACATTTAGTGCATCCTAAAAAATGTTGAATGTTTTTCCCTAAGCATATAGGGAAGCAATTATGCAAAATAAAACCACTTTCACGTGACCAACCTTACTTCAAAATACTATTGTTTCTTTCTTGATAAAGATACCAAAATACCCTAAAAGGAACATGAAAATTGAAACCTTAGAGGGATTGTATTTCAAGCAATAGACAGAAGCTAAATTTTTCCATTTCCCTTTCTTTTTTTTAGGTCAATCAATATTTTCCTTTTTTATAATTTTTACATAGGCCCCTATGATATGTGTTATTACCACTATTTAATTAACTAGCAATCAAATGTTGTAGTTGGCATAAAACACCTATTTCTTTTGGAGCAAAACTTATTGTAATGGGACATCACAACTGCTCTTCTTTATTGTTACGTTTGTTTCTTAAAAAATTCCAAATAACAAGTTGTTATATATTCTTTCAAAATATAAATGACACACCATATATTTATCATTATTATGTATAGTAAATATGATCACACATCTTATATAATAAGAATACGAAATTCAAGTAATAATTATTCTATCCACATCACATGAACAAACTTTTGGTTTGTTTGTACATTAAAAAATTGGTGAAACACTTTTTTTTCTTAATTTAATGTTGTAAAGACTATTATTTATTGAATGAAGCTATATATATATTATGACAAGGGAATAACAAAAAGGTATATTTTAATGAGTTACAATAACTTAAACCTATGTAAAGATTATATTGTGGTCATCAACTACAACTAATGTCCAGTCAAATTTCTTATTCTCATTGAAGAAGAAAAAATTTTATTTTACCACTAGATTTTCTTGCCATGAATTGACTTATATACAAGTTGTTGGCATCAAAATATTGAGGTCATACACCTTATAGGGTGATGTTGTGTGATTTCAGGGATAGGTAACAACTTTGCAATATTATGCAGATAACCTAATGTGCATTTAATAGTTTGCAAAAAAGGGTGAAAATTTGATAAAAGAAACTATATTAAATTGAAAAAAATTACCATTAATTAAATTTTAAGTTGCATATTTTACCTTTTTATTTTTATATTTTCTAGCAATTTAAGGCCCATTTATTTTATGCTCAAAGGCCATATTAACTTTTTTTCATTCTTTTTTTTATTTTTTATTTATTCAAGATGTTCCTTAGCTCTTTGAAAAGGCTTAAATCATAGGGACTTTTGAAACAATTGGACTTGGTAAAGAAATGCATTCAACCTAATTATATGTTTAAAAAAAATTTCAATCTCTAAGTGCACGAAAGCAAAGCTCTTATATTTTATCATGTAAATTTTTATTGAAACATAGATTTTGAAAGTTAATTCTTCAAGTCTTAACAATAAATGACTACTTACATTTTTTTCATACTAACAATTGTAAGTTATAATTGTTTTGATGGACAAAACTTGGATACATGAACCTAACAGATTTAGTGAAAGGTTTTTGTGTGGATTTTAAGGATTTTGAAACCTTACTAAAAATGCTCATGAAGATGGAAAGCTTTCGTGTCTATGTATTAAATGTGTTACTATGCTTCATCATGAACATGAGATTATTATTGATCATATTTTAAAATACAGGTTTTCCTCAAGTTATACTAATTGGATATTTCATGGGGAGCCTAAGCTTTTAGAGTTTGAAAAAGGTAGCTATTTTGAAATTAATCGTGAACAACCTGCTATAGAAGGAGAATTTAATCTAAAAGGGTATTTTAAGGATATAGTTACAACCCATTCTAATAGTATAGTAGGGTTTTTTTATGGGGATAACCAATAAATTGATGACTGTAGAGATGATCAAAATGTCCATCAAAATGGTAAAGGATTGAATAAAAAAGTATTGAAATTTTATGGACTTTTGCAAGAAACTAATGTAAAGCTTTTTAAAGGGTGCAAGAAACATAACATGCTATCATTCATCTTAGATATATTCCACAGGAAGTGTGTTCATAAGTGGAGCAACAAGTCTTTTTTAGGGTTACTTAAAATGTTAAGAGAAACACTATTAGAAGGAGAGAAGTTGACTAAATCAAATTATAAGGTTAAGGAAACAATTGATGAATAAGGACTTGGTTATAAAAAAACCAACATTTGTCCTAATTTTTGCATATTGTTTTAGGAAGAATATGAGAAAAACAATGTTTGTTAAATTTATGGTGCCTTAAGATGGGAGAAAAAGCAAACAAAATTTAAAGTGTCAATGAAGAAGACAAATAAAAAAGCAACAAAAAATTTGTGTTGGTTTCCTTTAAAGCCTAGACTTCAGAGATTATTCATGTGTTCCAAATCAGTATCCTTGATGTGATGACACCTTAATGAATGTAAAAATGATGGGCATTTGAGGCATCCTACTGATTGTCAAGCATGGAAAGAGTTTGATGTGTGACATGGGGAATTCTCAAACAAACCTTAAAATGTTTGACTTGGTTTGGCTAGTGACGAGTTTAATCCATTTGGAAATATAAGTATGGTGCATAACACTTGGCTTGTTATAATTACTATGTATAATTTGCCTCCTTGGTTATACATGAAACAACCATCTTTAGGTCATACTCATTCTTGGTCCTAAGTCTCCTAGTTACAAAATTGATGTAATGATATAGCCTCTAATTAATGAGTTGAAAGTCATTTGGTTTATTGGGTTGGAGGTATATGATGCACATTCAAAAAGAACCTTCCAACTATATGTTGCATTGATATGAACAATTAATTATTTTCCTGCCTATGGTTTATTGTCAAGTTGGAATACTAAGGGCAAATATGCATGTATTTCTTATGGTTTTGATACATGGTCAAAATAGTTATATCACAGTGGAAAGTACTATTTCATGGGTCATCGTCGAATTTTGGAACTTGATCATCCTTTTAGGAGTGATAAATTCAATTTTGATGATAACAAAGAATACAAAAAAAAAAAAACCAAAGACACTAAGTGGAAGAGATATTTTAGATCTATTAGAAGGTCAAGTGGTTTTGAAAGATGAAGATGGTAAGAATATTAATGAGTGATGTATTGAAAAAAAGAAGTATATTCTTTACCCTACTGGGAATTTAATTTGATAAGGCATAACCTTGATGTCATGCATATTGAGAACAATGTGTGTGATAATATTTTAAATACATTGTTGGACATAAATGGAAAAACAAAGGATAATTTGAAAGTTCATCTTGACCTTCAAGCAATAAGTATAAAAGTGACCTTCAACCTAAAGAACTTTTTAACGGAAAGTTATTGTTGCCTCTTGCTTGTTATATAATGTCTTTGGTAGAGAAAGAAAAAATGGTCAGAGTATTAAAAGGAGTGAAAGTTTAAGATAGTTACTCATCAAACTTTTCTAGATGTGTCAAAGTGAAGCAACATAAAATTATCGGGCTCCAAAGTCGTAATTATTATGTCTTGATGCAAGAGATACTTGCAATGGTAGTGAGAGATTCTTTATCAAGTAAAGTTATTCAAGTTATAGTTGATATGAGTTCATATTTTTGAGAAATATGTGCAAAGGTTCTTAAAGTGTGTCAATTGGAAGAATTAAAGTCACAAATAGTTAAAACTCTTTCTTACATGGAAATTCTTTTTTCTCCATCATTTTTTACTATAATGGAGCATCTAGTTGTTCATTTGGCCACCGAGGAAAAATTAGCAAGTCCTGTCCACTATCAATAGATGTTTCCTATTGAAAGCTACATTTCTAAATTATATTTTTCTCCATTTTAATTGTTTCATCTTCTTAATTTTGACAAATCTATTAAATAATATATGTTTATTTTAATGTACATTTCTATTGACATTGATTTTTTTTGTCTTTTCCATTTCTCTCGGAATTATACAAATGTTTCCTTTGATCGCAATATTGTTCATGTTTTTCTTTTTGGGAATTTCATTTAGAAATATCAATTATTTTTTTTTTTGCTAGTTTTGTTTAAAGGAGCAAAAGAGAAAAGTCGTTAAAGGGAAAAGATCAACTTTATTATTTATTTTTATGAAATTATGTGTGTTATGGATGTTGGATAATAATAACCAATAAGAGGAAAATTAAGAGCTATATAGTCTAAAATCAATCATTTGATAGCATTAAAGGTGCCATGGATATTTCATTTAATTTTGGCTTTTTCTTTAATCTCTTGGGTTTTAAAAGGTTGGAAGGATTTAATATTTATTTTTTTTGTTAGTGCTTTTGTTTTTTTTTATGGCCTTATTTAATGTTGTGGTTACCAAATTTTTGTGATTAGCATTATAATGTTATGGGTGTGTGATTCATTATTTGGACTTTTAGAATATGTTGGAAGTTACTGGTTTCTTTTTGTGGATTGTTGTTGGTTATTGATAAAAAAAAAAAGCAGGTTTTCTATTTAATGATCAATATTATCGCTATTATGATCAATTCATGTTTATATATAGAAGTTTATTTAACTTGCTTGAATTTACCATACTAATTTTTTTTTTCGTTAATTGGTGTGGTGGGTTTTGGATTTAGGGGCCTTGATCATTGGTGCAATGGCAATTTAAATATTTCTAGATTTATTGGAAGTATTCTCTCAAATGTGTTGCTAAAGTTGGAATGCCTAAACTTTTCATTCATTTGATATAGGTTTTTCATTTTTTAATGTCTCTATTTTTAAAAAAAAAATATTAATTGACAACATATTAATGTTTTGCAAATTGGTTGCAATATGTGTTATCTTCATTTTATGGTTTTGTCTTTTAGTTTAAACAAATTTGTTAAATAATATATGTTTAATTTAATGTAGGTTTCTATTGATATTGAAATTTTATATGAAAAATAGAGCATATCTAGATGGTTCAACTACTGAAGGATATATTACAGATGAGTCTATAACATATTACTTTAGATATTTTGAAGGTGTTAAGACAAGATTTAATCGCATACTATGGAATAATGATGATTTTGATCATGTTGTACCATAGAATGTTCCATTACCTTGGATTCTAGGTTGTTCGTTTGGTAAAGGGTATGACGTTTTTTTTTATGAGCAAACGTTGGCTCAAGCACATAGATATATCTTATACAAGTATGATCCAATCATCTCATTTATTGCATAAGTCTCATAAAAAATTATTTGGTTTTGTTTTTCTTATATATGTTAATAAAAAAACATTGCTTATTTGTTAGATTAGAAATGAACTTCTTTTTTTGATTATTATTCATTTGTTAATACATGTCTTTTGTATTCTCAATAGAGAGCATCACAAAGCAATTAAAAGAGAGTATTGTAATCATAATTTATGACCCTTTTAATCTGAGATAGAAAAAATTCATCATTCAACATCTATAGAATGGTTTCAAGATATAAGTGAATTATATTTTTTATTTCTTTTCCTTTTTAAGCTCAATGGCTTTTACCTTTCTTAAATTAAACCTTGTTTAAATGTTTTATTTTTTGTTCATGTATTATTATTTGTTAAAACTACAATATAACATATATCTTAACCATAATTATTTTACTAATGCTAGTTTTTTTTTTTTTATCAGGTTAAATGATTAAGACAATTAAATTGTCTAAAAATTACTAAACATATCAAAGCTTTAGGTCCAAATAAAGTTGGGAAGAAGTTTAAAGGATATATTATTATAGTTGTTAGATTCCATACAAAATGTAAAACATAAAAGAAAGATATAAAATAGTGGTGTTGTCATGTCAACAAAAACATCATTCTCAGTAGGAGATATTGCTTATTATAGTGTGATAAAAGACATGATTGAATTAAATTATTTTGAAAAATTTAAAGCTATGTTAGTTAAATATGATTGAGTTAATGTAGAGAGGGGAAAGGGAATTAAAAGAGACAAATTTGGATTCACTTTAGTTAACTTCTCAAAGTTGGTTCATATAAGTGCTCATTTAAAGGATGAACCATTTTGTCTTGGCATCATAAGTCAAGCAAGTATTTTATTTTCAAGATGTATTGCAACATGTTTGACATGTTGTTATTAGAAGTAGACCTTGAGACACTTATGATATTGAGGAAGAGTTAACATGTCAATTAAATGACAAACTAAAGAAATTAATTGAATTAGGAATGATGTTAAAGCTATAACTATTGACATAATAGATGTAACAAATGATGACCACTCATTTGAAAAAAAAGCATAATACTAAACTATAATCCTATTGTGTTTGCTTTCAAAAGTATTTCCCTTCCTTTCAGTTTTCTTTTTTTTTTTTGTCACAAATACGAGTTTATTTTGGGTTATGCTAAAATAAGGTCCAAGAAAGGAAAATCTAGATAATATAGTTGATTAATATAGTTCAAGTTGTTAAAGGAGAGATTGAGGTCTCTACAATATTTAGGAAGAAGATAAGAAGTGTGCATGGAGTACACTCTTTGATGTGAAGGATCTGAGATCTCAGATGCCACAATGTAAAGGGAAGTTCTTGGACATAAATCAAGCACTTGAAGTGACTAGATATGACATTCAATATTATGATTAGCAAGCTCAATAAAATGTGCTAACCATCGTGCTACTTCATTAAAAGGTCATTTCACACTAAGGAATTTCAATATTTTCAAACTTCATCAATTTAAACTATTATAGTTGTATAGCTTGATAGGTGATAAATGACAAAATGTCACTATACTTACCACTCTAACATTTTTAAAAAAATGTCACTTTAATATTTAGCGATGTTAATAGATGTGACATTTAAATAATACTTATAAAAAAATATTAGTATAAATTAATAGTAACATATTTTTAATTTATTATAACATATGTTAAACGACAAAATAAACCTATTTTGTTGTAGTGTAAACAATAAATTTCAATTTACTTACAACATGTTTAGTTACATTATTAATTTTGTATTATTTGTTATTTTATTTTGCTATTTATTGTCATTTTGGTGTTATTTGATGTCTTTTTTTTTTCTTTTATTAATAAAAATTATTTTATTATTTTTTTCATAAAAAAGATATAAAAAGTCAAAAAGACATGCATGAAAATTTAACCAAAATAATTTCACACAAAATTAAATCTCACAAGATAAAATCTAAAACTTATATAATAAAATATAATGAAGTAATATCCAATTTTCAAACACAAAATATTGATAGTAAAACTTAGAAAGAATGAAATTTGATTAGATAATTAATGAAATTAATGTAAAAATAAATTATAAAATTAAAGAGGAGTAATTTTAGAATTTGTGATTTAGAATAAGTTCAAAACCCAAGTATTGAAATATAATTAAACAATTAGAAGTAATTTTAAAATTAATGAAAAGAAATGTGGTTTAGGATTGAAATTTTTTTAAAAAAAATTAATGTATAAGTCGAATAATTTTGAAGAAAATATATGAAAATGAAGTTTGATTAGAAAAAAAAAAAAAGACAAAGAAAGGGAATAGATAGAAAAAAGAGAGAGAAAGAGATTAACAAGTAAGGAGATAGGTGGTGTGATTAAATTTAGAATTTAAATAAAATCTCAAAGAATAAAAAAAAGGGAAAAAAAAACCACAGAAAAAGAAGAGGTGGTGTGAGGAGAGAGAGAGAGAGAGAAGAAAGTGCTAGGAAGGAGAAGGAGAAAGAGAAAGAAGTATTTGTATTGTAATTTAATCAAAAATTTAAATGAATTGCAAAAAATGAAAAATTTTATTTTGTGATTTTTCAAATATATTTTTTTAAAAGAAAATGTTTTTATTTTTTTTTAACAAAAAACGCAAATTGATAATGTCACTGAAAAGAATTTTATATTTTTAAATTTTCAAAACCAAAAATTTTAACCTTACCAAGCAGGCCCTTAGATTGGCCTGTATGGTAAACCATTGTTCCACTTTTCCCTAATTTCAAGTGTACAGATTGGTCGAACTATCAACATTTAGCAATTTAATTTTTAATTTGGTCTTATTTCGGTCATCCAATCTAAGCGATTGCTTTGGGCCAATTTGGTTGTCGTTAAGATTCTTCTATCCACCGCTTAAGATTTCTCACATCAATCTATTATTCTAGTTAACTTCGTTCAGTCACCGTGATCAACCAACTTTGAGCGGTTTGTCGTTGTAATTTCATTATGTATGACTTTGGTCGGCCTCCCACATTGACCACTTTAGGCTATTCGCCCTTTTTATTTGAATCTATCTCGTTCATACGGCCCGAGCCAATACTTTACAATTTCGATTTATAAATTCTAATTCCCCCCCCCCCGGCCCGGGTTTTTTTTTTCCGTGTTATCAAATCCGGCCCAGATTGACCTTTCCAATCGGTAGCTTGGTGAACCGGCTACCTAGATCAGATTAGGTTTGACCTGACCTAATTTGTCTTGACCCAAACGACATGTCGACTTAATTAAATTGGATGAAATTGACTTTTAAATAAAATAGTGCCTACAAAGTTCAGGTGAGACCTTTGCTCTTATCCCAATTAATAGTTGCAGATTCTATTTCGAAATTAATGGTATGATATATCAATTACATTTATTAATATTTCAAATTTAATCCATTTGCATGTTTGTCAAACCAATATTCAATCATTGGTCAAAGATTTGATTCTCATTAAACACACCCGTTAACCAATTTATGACATTTTAATTATATTAATAGATAATTTAAATTAATACTGAATAAATTTATTTATATTATTCATTTTTTTATTTTTTTCATTCTATGTGACATAAAAATAGTTATTCAAAATTTTTAAATATATTATTTTTAGTATGTAATATTAATACTTAAAATATCTAAAAATTTAATAGAGTTTAAGTAGATTAAGTAGCTTTAGGTTAGATTAGATGTGAGGTACAGTAGTTGATTATATATGTATATATATAAAACCGTACCTAAATTTATATTTATTATTATTATTATTCTTTTCTAGGTATTCTAATTCAATCTTGCACCGCCGTCCAACCAGACGACTGGTATGTGAATTTGCTTCTTTCTTTGGAATATAGTTTCAATTACGTAATGCAGAAAACGAAGCCTTTGAACCCCAAAGAGCTGGAAGCTTTGAACCCACCCATTACATTTTAATTGCTCTTAGGTTTCTTTTATTATTGTAATTGAGATTCACTTGTGGGCGATGAATTGTTGGGTAGGTCGGATCAGAGAATAAATAGAAAGAATGGTTGAGGAAACTAGGCGGCGATTGCCTTCGTGGATGCTTATAGGGGGAGCCGCCGCAGCCGCCACTGCGACTGCTGATTCCGACGTGAAAAAGAAGAAGAAGAAGAGGGAGGAGGATGAGGATGATCCTGAAGAAGAAGAAGAAGAAGAAGAAGGAGAAGAATCGAATTCTTTACGAAATTGTCGTTTTTCTGTTAGAAAATGTCAATCCAAGAGAAGCACAAGTGGTAGTAAGGGAATTCCGCCGTTTACAGAGAATAAAGATACTGTCTCAAACAAGAAGAAAGTAAGTAGAAAAAGAAAATCCAAAGTAATCGCTGCTGTTCGTGCTCCCGAGTGCTGCCAGGACGATTCAGGGCTCACTGTTGAAGATCTTGTTAGCATTGCTGAGGAGGTCAGTCCCTCCCTTACTCTTTTTCAACAATTTGTTGTTTTAGGTTTTTTTTTTTTTGGACCTTTTGAAATGAAATTTTTGAAGGAAATTATATCATCATCGCCATTAGAGAACAATACAATGAGGTAAAACCTAATTATATTATCATCGCCACACCGTAGGGTTCAGGAATCATTCCTACGACTATGTTCTAGTATAAACACCATTTTGCTAATAAATGGTGCTGAAAATTTCTTTAGCTGTTGCTTACATGATTCTGTTATTCTTGATGCAGTACATCCAAGACAATAAATTGTCAGAGCAAAAACATTCGACAAATAATGAGCATGAATTACCAATTGATCTACCTGCGACAGACACTGCTGTGAATCCTTGTGAACAGTCTCTAGTAGCCCATGAGAAAAAAGACGGATCATCCTCTGGTGAAAAACAAAGTTTTGTTGGTTTCAGCAGGTCAGGGGACCCTGCACAGGACATGCTGGTCCTGTTGTTGGGTCCTTTGCTTAATGAGCCAGCAGAAGAGGAAAAGAAGCCCAAATTTGTCCTAGAGGACAGTGCCATTTTCCACAATTTGGAAAACTGGTCTCGGGATGATATTGGAGAAGAGATAGTCCCTCTGATGAAGAAGAAAGCCAGTCTTAAATCCAAGGTATCTATGCTACTTGATTGAATAATATATCTGAATTCTGTACAAAGCACATTAGTGACATTACAGTCAAGTAGAAACATATGATTTTCTGTCAACCAAACTAATCCAAGGCATCCTAGTTGTACATTCCTACTCATCCATCTTGGCTTGTTATTGTTATTATTTATTTATTTATTTTCTGATGGATGTATATTTTATAATTGTAATGAAGAGTTACATGTAACATAGAAAATTCTAGTATCATTGACACTGCGCCCTTCTGTTCATATTTGTTTTGACTGTAGCATTACAAACGATTGGATTTCTTTCTGACATTGGTATTTTGTGTCTATTGATTTGTAGAATGGTTAAACTACAGAAATGGCTTAACTGGGATGTTGTTAAAAATTTGTTATAGATTTTATCAATAGCATTGTAACCTATTGAGAAGAAAGGTCCTTTTTCTGAACATTGCTGTACTTCAAAGGCATGATAGCAAGTCAACTGAAAGCAAATTTAGTTCTCAAGCATGAAACTGTGGACTGCAAAGCTAGTGGGTTAAAGCAGAAAGAAGATTCTCAGAGGTTTTACATGTAGTTAAGAGCTGGAAGCCTTGTTTTAGTGCTGCACATACTTTTAGAGTGAGGTAACCTGAATGTCCTGTGTACGGCTATGGTTTCATTAGCATACTCAAATGAAATGTTCCAGATGAGGAAGACTTAAAAACTCAGGGACAATAATTTCTATCAATTTATTTATGTAGGTGTTCCAATAAGACATGTTTCTACCTATAATTTTAATAATTGATGAAAAGAAATGGCAATCTACAACTGTGTATTACTAAAGCAAGTTGGGTGATGTCATCATAGAACAGATATGGAGTTCCCTGAAGCTAAGTTGGATGATTTTGTCTTGTTTGTGTCCTGCATGCTTCCAATAGACGTGAATTTATGATATGGATTCTTATGAGTTGAGAAATGGCAAGCTGTGAGAGGGATTTCATCAACGGTTTTTTAATGCAACTTGGGTGGCTTGTGGAGCCAATACCAGGTAGTCTATTTAGGACTATTGAGCATAGTTTGACTGGATCAAACCTTTTAAAGTTTCTAGAGATAAAAAATTTGACATTTTAATGGGTAGGCTTGCCTCGCCTTCGGTTTAATGATCTTGGAAGAAGAAAAATTGAGAATCATAAGAACAGATAAAGTGATGGCAGTGCTTCTTGAAGTTTGTTAAGGTAGATATCAACATCAAAGCTGCAAGCTGCAAATGTTCAAGATTTGTTTTTGGGTGGGATAATGTATTCATCAGAAGAAAATGCAAGTTATTGATGCAGAGTTTGGTTATTTTTTAGATAGGCTGTTTCCATAGTTTTGGTTGTTCCCTTGAAGATTTTGTGCCTTAGCAAGATGAGTCTGTGGATGGGGAGGTCTGTAGTCCCTATTTATTTTTTCCCCTCTGCCTTCTTTTTCGTTGTCTTCTTCAACTCTCTCTCTCTCTCACAAACACAAAAAAGGAAGATGAAATGAGATATTTGTTTATTTCTTTACTTATTATGGAAAAACCATAACATAGCTATAAAGTGCAATTTAAGTGAATATATAATGCATGTCCTTCCGATTGTCTATCTTTGCTTGTTTGTGTCATTATCAAGTTAATGGAACGAATGTCATGGTTGCCGAATGTGGGATGTTCCTGGCCAGATGGCTGTGTGATTTTGTTCAAAGTGAGTGCTTGATTTCTCATTCTGTTCTTGGCACTAAGCTGCATTTGAACTTGGTGATCTCTTACGCCGAACACCTAAGCCTGCTTGATTATTCAGCTTCATTGATCCATTCTCTTAACGTAGAAATCTTGGAAGTCCTACTTTATGACCCGTTTTCTTAACGTCTTCATGAACTTGTCTCCTGTATTCTCCAAAAGTGAATTTTCTATACATGGAAGGCTCTCTGCAGCTCCCTATCAATGTGTCATATGCGGGGCAAAGGAAATAGGCGATTGAGTATCTTTCTTTTCTTGCATTGGTTGTCACCTTGTGCTCAACGCTCTTATAAATGTCATTGCTCCAAGCCTATCCATAAATTACAATAGCCAAAGAAAACAACAAAGAAAAGATTAGTCTTAATAAGTGTAGAAAATCTCTAATATTAGTTTAAAAAGAGGTGTAAGTGTGAAATTAAACTAAATCGCCTACAAGTTTTAATCGCCTAAAAGTTGCGTTTTTTCATAGAAGATATAGATATCTAGCTGTCTATAAAGTTCTCCGGAAGATTGAATTCTTCATGGAATATATCCTAGAAATATGCAAGTTGGAGGTGTAGAACAGCAAGAATATTGTTTTGTAGGTTGAAAAATTCTTCATAAACTTGTAACCAATTCGTCTTTTAGTCTCATGCTGTTTTCATAGGCAGTAATTAATAGACAACGGGGGTGTGTGTGCGTGCTATATATATATATATATATATATTACGTGGTATATAAGAAAGCAATATGAAACCCGAGGTGACATAGTCGCACATGCCTTTTGTTGAATGAGGATATGTTTATGGCACACAAAAATCCTAGTCTTAAGAAACCTCGTTAAGAAAATAAGGCTTAGACGTGTAATCAAAGAAGTAGAAGAGGCTTGCAGGAATGAGTGGAGTGGAAACAAGGATATACCGTTAAAGATGACTTGATAGGATGAGTAAGAGATCAAAAAATAACTTAACTAGAATAATCTAATTTAAATTATAATTTGATTTAAAACATATTGTTTGAAAAGGTTAATAATTTATAATTCAAAAGCAAAATAATTTTAAATTTGAATAACTTAAATTTAAGATGATTTGAAATTTAATTGATCCAAATAAATTACATTTAAAATTTTATAGATCTAAAACTTCGACATGTTTAAAGGATCGAAGTATGAAACAAACCATTGTGCACATGAATGACAGTAGTCGTTGGCTATTTACTTGTCACCACATTATTTTCGGAAATGATAAAAGGGTCGGAAACTGTCCAAGTCTTCCATGAAGAGCAATGAGGAACTGTTGGTTTATGAAAAACTATAGGTATTCTCCTTTTCGATTACTCTACGAATTGAGGAGGATAATGAAGTTACCTGGAAGAGGTCACCGACGTTGACAATAAGAGCATCTGGATTAGGCTCAACAGCCACCCATTTGGAATCCTTCATGAGTTGAAGTCCGCCGACTTCATCTTGATAAAGGATTGTGAGAAAATCACTGTCAGTGTGGGGCACGAGACCAAAAATATGCGGAGATAATGGACAGGCTGGGTAGCGATTTAACCGAAGGAAGCAGGTGGTGTCTTCATTGCAAATGTCGTCGAAAGTTGCTTTTGGATGGCCCAAGTTTTCTGCTAGCACCCCGGCAAGCACCCTTGCTATCTTTGACATTGCCGCTGCAAATTCTGTCATCACTTGCCTGCAGATAAAAGTAATCGATCAAATCAGTATGTTTACATATCTCTGTGTAACTGGGAGAAATTATTTAGCATACCACCTTTACAGTGTGGTTTTCGACTCAACTAATCAACACTATTCATATCAATCTTCAAGTTTCTTCTTCCCTTAGGCACATAAATATTTGACTTCAAAATTCATATTTTGACTAATGGTGGGGGTGTGATCCTTTTGACAACTGATCCCCATGTGAACCATAGCCCAATAGCGAGCTTATTCATGCTGATGTAGGGTAAATTGTTAAGCTGTGGCAATGATATGCGACGGTTAGAGGTAACCCAATTCTGGTCCGAACTTGAAACGAACAAGGGTCGAACCGAATCTAAAATTGGATTGTTCTCCTCAGTTGTGGTTAGTGCCCTAACTAAGGAGGATCTAGTCTCGTTAAAGTTAATGATTCCTGGGAAACGGACTGAATATATCCGACTCCATGAACAGCCAATTCTTCCTTTCACTAAAAACGGAATTATGGGTTCCAACTGAGATTTAAAACTGAACTTGTCCGATCTGAGGTCACCTCTAATAACAACAATTTATTTAGGGGTAATTACAAATGCTTTCAACAACAGCAATTTTAATCTAGTTGATAGAACACTGAATCGGACAAAAGTTTCCAAGTTGAAACTCTTTGAAAAAGTTGCTGGTTAGATAGGGTGGAAATAATAACGATGATTTCATATCTAGAACCTACCAAGCACCTACCAAGCGTTATGAGAGAAATTTAGAAAATGGATAACTAAATTGAAAGAGATGTTTGTGTGTTATCAAGTTTATTTCTTGAAAATGGAAAGAATTGAGATTCTAGACAAAATATTTGTGTGTGTGTGAGAGAGAGAGAGAGAGAGAAAGAGAGAGAGAGTTAAATATTATAAATTTCTATGGGAAGATAGATACTAGACCAAGTGATATTGTACTGGAAAAGAATGTTACCTCAAAGCAGTAAACCAAGCTTCATCAGAAACTTTTGAAAGAGGGATATGGAAAGCCTCAGACCAGGAGAATTGCTCTGGACAAGTAGCAGACGGTGTTCCCCATCTATACGAATTGTGGAGTGCTCCCCATGTTGCCTTCCTGTCAAAAGGTGCCTGAAACAACTTCCTCTGCTCTTTCCTCATATCCTTGAGTAGCTCCGGCTTTATTCCATGGTTCACTACTTGGAAGAATCCCCACTCCGATGATGCCTTGTAAATAGCCGAGATGCAAGCTTCTCGTTTCCTTTGGTCATGGCTGTTGAGACCACTAAGGTCTATAAATGGGAGTTGGCATCCTTCCACAACACCTCTATTCTGTGGATCGCTAGGTTGGGTTAAATTGCTAGCTGGAAGAGCCCTAAAATGGTCTAAAAGAGGCGGACTTGATTCCAGCATATTAGTTGTTCCTGCGGGGTAGGAACGAAAAACTGTAAAGGATTGCACAACTATGCCAATAGCGAACTAGTCCGTAAGGGAAAGGTAGGGGCTACTCCCTTCTTCTATCTTTACGCCAGTTGAGAGAAAAAGCAATTTAAGTGTACGTGGTGCTTCTAGATGAAGTGGTCAGAATACACTGTACTAAAGGGCATATCCATATATATATATATATAGCTGATACGAATATGTTAAGAACGTGAGGGACAGGAGGAGGAGGAGCAATAAGAGAGACGACAAAGAACTAAAGCGATAATAAACAAAGAGGAAAGCCTCCAAAATGGCGACAGTTGGCGCAAGGAGTGCAATTCGCTCTCTGGAAATTAGTTGTCGTTACTTAAAATCGAGAGTCTGGTCACCTGAACCGAGGAAAATTGAAAGAATAAAGTTAGATCGTTTGTCCCATATTTTATAAAGATATTATTTTTTTA
Source organism: Kandelia obovata (assembly GCA_021464305.1). Taxonomy (NCBI): domain Eukaryota; kingdom Viridiplantae; phylum Streptophyta; class Magnoliopsida; order Malpighiales; family Rhizophoraceae; genus Kandelia; species Kandelia obovata. The sequence continues at coordinate 4,828,732 of CM038488.1, forward strand.
TTAAAATTCCAAAATTTTCATCTAAAAATTCCCAAATTGCAGAAAAACAGTAAAATATATAATAAATATAATAAACTGTGCAATAAGTATAAAGGTCTTTCTTTTTCTTTGTTTTTTTTTTCATAAAGATACGCTTGTTAATCATTACACGTATTTCTTAAAAAAAATTTGAAAATTGAAGTAAAAAAAAAAAAGGTTTTCCAACAAGGAAGGCTGATAATGCCGCACATCATCTCTGACCTCTCTCTCTACATTTTTCTCGGTCCACCAACGTTTTCCCCTAAATAACAAAGTTGTGATACACTAGCTGACCATGTCTGGCAGAGTCTAAAATAAACCTCTACGCCCAAAAAGCATAACAGGATGATGGTGGGAGAAAATGTATCAATGATTGGAAAGCCAACCTAATCTCTTTGTTGACTTCATTGGCGGCACGGAGAGTGTGCAATTAGTTCTTGAAGGCCTTCTCCTCTGCTTTTGGAAATTGGACAAATATCAATCATTTTGGCCCTCACGATTCATATTTATCAGCGTTTCCTTAGACCCCTCCTTTTCCCTGCCTGACATGTTTGGTCACTGGTCAATGTAACTTTGAATTTGGAATGGTAAACTAAGGTAAAGAGATCCTCCTAAATACTTAATGATAAACTGGATTTTCAGTGGGGTTCGATTTTCCTTTCTAAACTAATATTGCTGTGATAAAAAAAAAGGAATATTAGCAGAACTCATGATTGCTTTATGAATAATGGAAAAGGCTGATATTAAGCTTGTTAATATTTTTGGTAATCTGAATGACACGACATGCAACATGAATCAATTATTTTATTTTTTAATTAAAGTTATTACAATTATCTAAGTTTGGAAGTGGTTTTGAGTTTTCCAACCTTTTTATGAAATCAATGTATTTTTTAGGTTTTTTGCGAAGTCCGATGACTAACCTACTTTCCACTCAATTCATGGAACATTTGTTATTTTATATCAAAATAAATTATATATAAAAAAATATTTATCGAAACTAACAACAAAATTATTGTGATAAATAATTTATTACAAATATGAATCCAGTCATATTACTCACAACTGTCTTGCAAATAAGAAAGATAAAAATTTAATAAAAAAAAACTACTTAAAATCACTAACGTGACTTAAAAAGTGATTCTAACAATATTAGGATTAACTCAGTATTTATAATTATAAAGTATGAGGTAAATTTTGACTGTAATACTTTTAATGATAATGAGTTTTTAATTGATGAATTGTATAACACTGTAAAGATATAACTCTTAAGACTAAGGGTTTTGATACTAAGAATGTTTCATCGAAGCATGAAATTAGATCTTTGATAGTAAAAATACTTCACTAAAAAATGGAAATGCTTCTCTAAGAGATGAGAATGATTTTATAATCTTAAATGTTTATAATAAGGAAAGATTTGTAAAGTTTTTAGGTGACAATATTCATCTTAAGAAAGAAGTTTCAAAGTTTCAATACCCTTTTTCTAAGTTTGCTAAAAACAAAAATAAACTAAACATGTTACATGACTCTAAAGGCTTTAAAGTGAGAAGAACGATTTAGGCTATACGTCTCATACAGATCAACCAAAAGTTTCTTAGGTCAAGATAGCTCATGTTTATACACGTGCACAAGCATTTAATAGCACGTTTCATAAGAATACTCATACATCACATCATAGTAGAAAAGCATAACATGATTATGCATATATGTATATGAGATTCATATAAAAATCTATAGCATCTCATAAATATATACAGTTTTATGATAGATGACATGATCATGATACATATGATATATATGCATGTAGATATCATGTTAGAGATCATATTAAATAATATTTTTGTAGTAATTACGATCATATTCAATATTCATGCAATTTAAGATGAAGTTTAAATAGTTATTCTCATGTAGGTGTCAAAGGCAACATGGTTAATACTCAAGGATTCAAGAAAATTTGGGTACCTAAATTTAGATAAATTGTTTATAGGTATATCTTAATTTTAATATAAAGAAAAATGAATGATATCTAGATAGTGGTTGCTCTTGACACAATAGAGAATCCCAAAAGCTTTATTTCCTTTAAGAAAATTGATGGTAAAATGGTAATATTTAAAAATAATGTCAAAAGTAAGATTATTAAAATTGGTAAAAGTAAGTCCCCAATGATTGATAATGTTTCACTTGTTAAGAGACTTATGTTAAATTTATTGAGCATTAGTCAATTGTGTGATAGTGATTATAAGGTATCATTTGAGCAAAATGTTTGTCGTGTTATTCATTCCAAAACAAATGATCCTTTATTTATTGTTAAGTGGTTAGATAATTCATGCATTATTGATTTGTGCACTTTGACTAACCAGTATATTTAGTGTTTTGCTTTTTTAAGTGATGAATCATAGATGTAGCATTAAAGGTTAGGTCATGCAAGCATGAAGTAATTATCAAAGATCAACCAACACAATCTTGTAAAAGGTCTTCCAAAGGTGAAATTGATAAAGAATAAGGTGTGTGATGCATGTCAAATGGGTAAGCAAAACAAAAACTTCTTCAATAGCAAAAAGGTAGTATTTATTTGCATTTTATCTTTAAGTGGTTAGTCATATACATGTGCCATTGAAGATGATCATAGTATATTTTCATGAGTTGCATTTTTAGCTCATAAAGACAAGTGTTTAAAGATCTTTGAGGGGTTTTATAAGCAAGTCCAAAATGAAAAAGGATACCATGTCACTTCAATTAAAATTGATCATGACCATGAGAAGACTTGAAAAAGTTTTGCAATTTTTAAGGTATCTTTCACAACTTTTGAACTTAAATCACTTATATTCCTCTCATCAGACCATATGTATCATTTATAGCTACAACTCAAACTTAATTATTTCCTAATAATTTTTGTACTTCACAAGTCACATTAGTTTATTAACTAATAGTATCTTGACCCTTAACTACCAAATTGATGTAAATATTAGGCATCTATCTTGAGGGAAAAGCTACATCTAATACTAGGCCAATGGTTTGAGAAATATGCCTTAGGTTTTTTTTTTTTATGTGTGAAACCCCTAGGACAACAAGTAGTCAAATTGATTCTTATAATAATAAATAAATAAGTATATATGTTGAAAATTTGCAAGTCCAAAAAAGATGTTCCATAGTAAGTTGATTGGTTAATTCAATAAGATATGCAAGTTAACACTTGATTTTGTTAGTACCATTTAATGAATATAATTTAATTGTTTACTTAATTTTCAAGTTCAACTAGTTTTAAAGGATTTCAAAAAATTTGATATTTTAATAAAATAAATAATTTTTTTATTTTGTTTTCTTTTATATTGAAATTGTTTAAGTTATTGTGATTAAATTGTTGAATTATTATTTGTTCAACTAATTTGGTTACGTTTGTTAAATTAATTAAATGAATATCAATTGTCAAAGTTAGGGATTGTGATATGTATTTATCCTATTTCTAATCACCAAGTAGCAATTAATAATGATAGATTATAAACAAGTTTTTATCTTATTGGTTTAAATAACTTCACAAAAATTAAACAATCTAAATTTATGTAATTTTCGTTATAATTAGCCTATTTTATTAATTATTAAGGTTGTATGTATATGACTCTAAAGAGTTTATTCTACGGATATAATGTTTAGAATCTAGGTAAAGAGCTTGTTGTGTTTATTAAATATATAAGGAATAATTCAAATAAGAGAGATTATTATTATTATTATTTATAGTTAATAATTTTAATAGAATTAAAATAACATTCTAGATAATCGAAAACATCATATATCATAGTTACGGATAAATTTAAAATTAAAATTTCATTAATTAATATATTTTATAAGTTATTTTATTTATTTAAATTGTTTAGTTCAATTAGTATAAAGTTGAAACTCAAATTAGCTTTCTTTATATTAGTATGTTTAGGTTTTTTTTTTTTAATTTGGTATTAAATTGATAGTACTTCTTGTATAATTAACCTTTATTTAAATTATTTATTATTTCATAATTAAAAATAAAGCAATTAATTTTTTGTAACCTTAACAATAACTATCAATCACTTTTACCAATTATATCTTCCTATTGTTCCATCAAATAAAACAATGATAGCCTACAAATCTAACCTCTTTCACCCTTGCCTCTCTCTCTCTCTCTACTTCTTTGGTCGTCATTCCCTTTTTCAAAGTCATTTCATCAACCAACCTTAATTTTGCTTCTTTTGTTGTACTTTTTGCTCCGCTTTGCGCCACCTTCCCTTTCTTACCACCAACACTCATTTCCTAGCATCTAAATTAAATCTACTGTCACAAGAATAAAGATAAAATCAATTGCAATTCATGGCACTAATTAAACCTCACCATGCATAAAATAATTTTGACCAAAACTAAATCAATCCCGAAGATATTGTTTCCACAAACTACAACTAGGACTTGGTTTTGCATTACAATTTTACATATTATATACCAAATCAAAAAGTATATATACTATATTTTTCATTCTGCCGCCTCATCAAAACTCTTTACGATGACATTCATTCCTGACCACACCATCCAAATGTCATTATTTTCATCATTACGTCTCTTACATTAAAAAAAAAAAAAATTGGAAACAAATTAGGCCAACAAGAAAAGCCAATACAAAACCATTCATATCTCTATAATTAATAAAATTAGCTGTTTTTCCCACCAAACCATTCCTCAAACTCTCAAAATTCGGGTCATAGCATTTGCATGAAACACATTACACAAAATAAATTCAACGCAGGGGTGCGTATTTAACTATTGTTTACTTCTCAAAATGTCGTTTCCAATCCCTCCAGAAGCAGCGAATGTACTTTGCTTGCCCTTCCCTCTTTGATCCCTTCCTCGCTCGCTCTCAGTTCACTGGATCGCCCACAACAACCTATAGTGTCTCTTTTAAGTCAACTTCTCCAACCGGCTCAATAAACAAAAGCACCCACCACCACAAGCCTGATATTTACAACTATCTAAGTGCTGCAACTTCTCTATCGAAGACAGGCACGCGTCCTTCTTCTATTGAAAACGAAGTCGCATTCTTTCGATTTCCTGTGACACCCGTTTTTACGTTTTTTGAAATTTAAAATTATATCACAATTTCCTTTGTACCTATCTCATCTGTTTATGCACATTCCTTTTTCCTTTTTGTCATATATCCTTTCTCTCAATCACGTCCATTACTTTTAAATATTTTAACAACTGAGACCCCCTAAAATTAACGAGTTTGGAATCCGCGTAGGTTTCCCTCTGAAAGGAGAGGCTTTTCAAAATAATGATTTGTCGTCTGTAAAACGAGAATTAATTGGCAGTCTCATCATTCCCCACTCGAATGCATTATTCAGGAGCCGTATTCCATGCAAACACCCAAAGTGAGATGGAAAGTAGATGCATCTCAATATCTGAAAAGGTAATTTTTTCATCGACACAAATATAATAATGAGCTTAATTATATATAATTAATAAAATAATACTTATATGGTTCTAATAATTAAAAAAATGAGTTAGTGCAAAAAGATATATATATATATATTATTCTATTTATTTCGTTAATTGTGTAGAGTCGAGTGTATTCGTGTAATCATGTTCCACTGTAAAAAAAAAAAAAAAAAAAAAAAGGAAAAAAAAAAACAGAAAAATGCATGCACTTGCTTGTGGCGCATGCGAAGGGTCCCATTTGAATGATCCACATGCCCTGTAAGGTCTTTAAAACGGGAAAGTTCATGGAATCAACTCCAAAACTTCTACTTATTTTCGTCTCCCGAAATGAAAGAATTGTACCGTTTGACACTTTACTCTTTGAAAGACGCGCATAACGGAGTTCCCCAATGCCCATTAACTACTAACCAAATAAATAAAAGAAGTACCAACCACACACACCATGCTGAAACGAAAGCTCTTTGAGATGACATTTTTTGACAATGACCTAAACCTTGTCCGGACGTGGGTGCCGTCCAAGGACATGGGCACAAGGTGTCTCCGTCAATGCTTTCGCAAAATGCTGGTTTTGATTATTCTCACCTGGGACCAATATTTTGCCACGCCTGTACTTATAATATCGAGGCTGGTTCAGCGTGCAGTTTCAAACCCGTGACTCAAAATATTCGAGAAAAACTTGGAATGGGTCAAGAACATCAGAGTCAAAGCCTTAATGATCTACGATTTTTGTGATGCACTGTGCAATTTACTTGGTCCCTAATTATGGAAAAATTATGCGTCATTATTAACATAATTAATTGTGCATGCTTGATTGTTTGCATATGAATATGGTTATTCACTATATGCCTGTTAGAACAAAAATGTGTGTTGGCAAGAAATTCCATCTCTGGTTCCATCGTAATCTAATAACTTGAAATACTCGTTCGTTCGCATTATAAAATTATAGATTCCAATGATCTTTCAAATATTTGATAAATTTAAATTTAAATTTAATTTTGCAGTGGATTAACGTAATTGATAATTTTTATTAATTCTAAAACTTGTTCTTTCATATTTTAATATAATAATTCAACTCACTTCACAATATATTTGTAATATAACTTCTTCTTCTTTTTTTTTTCAATAAAACTGTGAAATTCTAACTTTTATCTTCTTCTTTTTTTTTTATTTACACCAAATAAAGAAACGTGTTCATCACGTCATGACAAAAGAAGTCTCTTTATAGAAAATTGTAGGACCCAGTTCACAATTTGGGAATAAATTACCGATCAAGGAAGAGCATTATTTGTCTTTTCGTTAGGAGACAAAAGTCAAATGTGGTAGGGATTGCTCTCTGTCACTTTCCTTTTGGAAGTTTATGCCACAGGAATTGTGACTGTAATTAACATCTTCCTTTTCTTTTGTTCTCAAAGAATTTCTTGCGGGACGATTTTTATTGAATACAAAAATTTATAACTTGACTTATTTTAAATATAGATTAAAATAATCTAATTTTAAATATAAATTTTAAGTCAAATTTAATTAAAACAAAAAAAATCAAATAAATTTATATAATATAAAACTATATTCACCCAAAAAAAAAAAAAAAAGAGTAAAAATGACAATATATTATGGTGATGCACAAAGGAATAGGTTGGCCAACGCTTTTTATTTTGTTTTTCAATAGTTTCATTGGGATGCAATTTTGAGGGCGATTCATTGGGGGCAATAATATGGATGAAGGACGTAATCCTAATATGCCTGAGAATAGCTTTACAGATCCCGTGGAAGCCAAGGGGAAATTATTAGGGTCCACAATGTGGCCCATAACGTCACGTGCTTCGCATTATTGTTCGCATTGTGGATTGTAGTTTCTTCTGCTACTCAAAAGTGTCGAAGGAAGGACGTAAAGATGGTGAGCCCAAAGAAATTTCATTGACTAGTAGAAGATGCGTGACAAAGGACGATGTAGAGAGTGATAGTTCTATCTTTTAATGAAAAATATTTCATAAAAAAAAAAAAAAAAAATTTCTAGTGAGACCGACGGTGAGGAAGGAGTGACTTAATATCATACGTTTGAATTAATGCATATAAAATTAATGAGGGGAAGAGATCAGAGCACTTGTCAGCACAAACACACCCTGTAATAAAAATGGAGACAACGAAGGGAATGTTGTGCGCGAGCACGAGTGGCACGGTTATTGGGCTGGCTGGCCGGCTGGCTATTATTCTGTACGATGATCCAATAACTGTGTGGGATTGATTGGCATGTCGTGTGCACAATATGATCGTTTTCAAAAGTACCAAGGCATTGCTGCTATGTACTTACTTGGCTAGGGGGAATAATAATACATCTAAAATTTTTCTTTTTCTTTTATTGCATTTTTCTCGCATGCTATTTTAACAATTGTATTAAAGCTAATAAAAAGAAAACTTGGTTTCTTTTCTTTTTGTTTTTTTTTTTCCCAATAAAAATGATGGACAAATTACAAATGCTTCTAAATATAGCATGATAATTTTTTTTTTTTAAGTGAAACCTACAGACCTTTCAATTGAAAAAATGTAAACATTTTCAATTACCCAATTAGTTCATCGTGATCCTTTTTGTGTTGTCTATTTTAAGTATGCTGAGAGAAGTGGTGCAACGCAATTGCATCTTTTTTGTGGTTTAATTAGATACATCACGACTACATGTATTGACGTCCATAGTTACTAAAGTAGCTTGTGTTTCTTATGATTTGCCAATTATCAATGAATTTTGAGGAAAGAAAAAACAAAGAAAGAAGGAAATAAAATTGAACTCAGAGTAGTATGAAACATGTTAATGGATTGCCTAACTATCAAAATGGAACAATTCACCTTTTATCCTTTGTTTCTTTTTTTTTTTCTTCAGGAAATTGAGTTGCAGGCTCAGCAGGAGCACCACATTCAATATTTACTAATTCAAGATTCTAAAATTTGTATATGATTTGCTTAAAAGTGTGTAATTAAGTTCAAAGATTATAATGCAATCATTGGCCAGCGAATGATTTGCATCAACAAATAAGTAAACAATTTCCAATAATTTATTTTGGCACATGAGGTACACGAGAAAACCAACGTCATACCTTGTAGATGTTTACGTTTGTGCTTAGAGATTGAAGATAGTAGTTAGATTTTCTTATTCTTATGTCCCAAAGCATTGAAGAAAAGGACATCCACAGTTTTAAAATTTTAAAATCTTTTTTTTTTTCCTTTTTGTGGAATGGAAAAATTATTATTAATTAAAACAATCGATCTAGGACAAATGTCAAGCCAGATTGAAGAAGGCTTGAAAACCTATAAGCACATCACCACTTATACAATTAGGACGCCTTGTATAAAAGCAATTTTATTAGATAAACAACACAAAATATACACCAATATTACAAATGCTGCAAAAATAGTCATGACACTAAAAGCCACCACACAATACACAACTAATCCATCCCAAAACCCCTACAACTATCATGCCTCATCTTACTTCCCTTTCTTCTTCTATGAACAAAAGAAAAACAATTATATGAAGCTCTTCAATGATATTAAATATGCCATGGAATATCAATATGTAGTTCCTTGACCTAGGATTTGTGAGAAGACTAGCTAGGTTGGCATGTTAGGTAACTATCCTATAGAGGCTCGTGTGGCTTGGTCTCCTAGCAAACACTAGTAGTAATGAGAGCATTGGTACAACACTTTGGCTAATGCACCTTGCAAACATTGGAGGACTTCCCTTTGGCGTACATGTGTCAAAGTTTCCTTAATGGTGACACATATCCCATAGGCTAGAGCATGGCGAACGAGGTGTGGAACTTATCCAAACTTGTTGTTAAGTAACGTGCTACATTGCTTGGAATCTTAAAGGCTCGAGGTTGTCGAATTGAAGAGAGGAAGTCAACTTGGACAAGATATGGGCCTTAAGTTTGTGTCATAATATCCTTATTACTCTCCTTCCTCTTTAAGTCCTAACTTTGTAGGGAAGCTTGGGCTATGCATTTCCTCGAGACCCTATTGCTACTCCTTTATATTTGTGTCATAAAAACTCTAAAGAGGTGTCTCTTCAATTGACACCCTTTTGTGTTAATAAGTGTAGGGGATTCCTTTATTAACAGGGTAGGTGCATTCTCATTTTCTCATCTCCAATTCTTCTAAATTTTCCTTTATTTTTCTTCCTCCCTTTTTTGTTCCTTTGTTATTAACAAGCTCTTAAAGTAGTAGCTTAATTCTTCTACCTCTGCAAGTACCATTGCTTTTGACCCAAATGCTAGGATAAAAGGAGTTTCTCCTATGGTCATTTTTAGGTTGATGTGGTATGCCTACAGGACACTAAGTAGTTTATTTGCCCACTACTCACCTTGAATGATACATCTAATGGTCACCTCTAATTGTCCATTTAATAAAAGAATGTTTGGCAGCTACAAATGTTAGGTGGATGCCTAATTCTTCATAGAATTTCCTAAAATTGACATTATCAAACTAATTCCCATTGGTAATGATAATTATTTACGAGATGTTAAATCTACATACGATAGACTTCCAAAATCATATTATCACATTTGCCTCAATTATAGTTGTTAATAGTTTGGCTTTTACCTATTTGATAAAGTAATTTATTGTTACCATTATATATCTTCTACCTCATGTGATTTTAGGGAAAGGGTTTACCAAGTCAAGTACTTATTGCACAAATGGCTATGGAGCCATAATGGAAGTTAGTTAAATTGCAAGTAATTAGGGAAAGTTTTCAAAATGTTAGCAATTTTTAGTTTTTTGTAAGAGTTCCAAACAATCTTATTTCATTATGGGTTGGTAAAAACCCTATGTCAAAGCTTTAAAATCCATAATCATTCCTTTAGCATGACTGCCACGTATTCCTTCATTAATCTCTTTAAGCACATAATTTGCCTCCTTTTTAGTAAGAAAATTAAGTAGTGTGAGGTTAAATAATCTCTTGTACAACTGTTCTTTTAAAAGATTTTATCAAGTCACTTAGTACCTAACGCACCTTGCCCCTTGCTTATCTTTTTGCAACCCTATGATTTGAAGATATTTGATAATTGGGTCCATCTAGGATAGGCCAAATTGAATTGTTGCTAGCTCAATGAGAGTAGTGGTATGACACTTTGGTAGTTGCACTCTACAAATATTAAAGGCATTCGTTTAGGCATAAAAGTGTTAAAGCATTATTAATGGAAACATGTATCCTATAGGTTGAAGTGTAGAAAATGAGGTGTAAAGTTTATCTAGACTTGTTGTTAAGCAACAAGTCAAGTTGCCTAAAGTCTTAAAGGCTATGGATTGTCAAGTTAAAGAGGGAAAGCCAAACTTGGACAAGATTTAGGTTATGGGTCATGTCATAATATCCTTATGCCTTGTTCTCCCTTTATGACCTAGCACTACAAGGAAAAGTCAAGGCTTCCTATCACTTGTTTATTTGCCATTTTTTCAAAAAGTTTAATTGGTTCACTTGCTCATTTTCTTATGGCATAACTCCTTACTATTTATACCATCCAAAACACTCAAGTTATTTCTTTTAAGTTGACACCCTTTCAATATGCATGCAGGTTGTTTTTATTTATAAGGTCAGTGCATTATCACTTTCTCATCAAGAATGCTTCTTAACTTTCCTTAATTGTTATTCTACTATTTATGCTCCTTTCCTTTTTCCTTCTTAGTTCATTATTATTCTTACAAAATGGTTAAATTGAGATATGCTTGTGGAAAGGGAGGAATCCTAAATAGAGATAGATCTTTCTAATGGTGTCCACTAGGAAAAGGGACTTCCAGATGAAGGGATGAGCTTGTCAACCTTATTGAGGTGTTAAAGATCATGGATACTTCATCACAAAGGTTTATGCCTCCTTGTAGCTTACCATGTTGCAATGTTGAGATTTACAAAGGTAAACCTTAGCATGGTTTTGCCACTTATCATGTTGCATTCCCTAGGATGTACAAGTGTCAAAGTGTCCTTGATGGTGACATGTGTTGTATGTTAAGGTGTAGTAATTGAGGTGTGGTGCTTATCTAGACCTATCATTAAGCAACAAGTTAGGTTGCCTAAAGTCTTAAAGTCTTTAGATTATCAAGTTGAAAAGGATAAACTAGGCTTGGACAAGATGTAAGTCATGAGTCATGTCTTAATATTCTCATTACTTCTCCCCCCTTTAAGACTTCATGTTACAAAGAAGAGTCTGGGCTTCTCATTGCTTGTTTATTTTTCATTTATTTGAAATAATTTAACCAATTCACTTGCTCATTTCCTTAATAAGCAACTTATTACTATTTGTACTATTTAAGACCCTTAAGTGGTGTCTCTTAAGTTGACACTCTTTCAATATGTATACAGGTTCTCATTATTTGTTAAGTAGGCGCATTCTCGCTTTCTTATTTAGAATGCTTCTAAACTTTCCTCCATTTTCCTTTTGTTATTTATGCTCTTTTGTTCTTTTCTTCTTGGTTCACTATTATTCTTACAATATGCTAAAATTAAGACATGCATGTGGAAAGGGAGGAGTCATAAATGAACATGGCTCTTTTTGAAGGTCTTCATTAGGAAGGGACACTTTTGAATAAAGGGATGTCCTAAGATGTGGAATCCCAAGATAAACTTGCCTACCTTATTAAGGTGTTTAAGATCAAGGATACTTTATAAAAAATGTTTATGCTTTCTTTTTACTTATAATGTTGTAAGGCCAAAATTTTAAAGGATAAACCATGATGGGTTCTTTCCACTTACTATAACTTTTTGAATTGGGTTGATAGTAAGAAAATTTCTTTATTTTCCCAAATCAAGATGAGAAAACGCATAGGGCTCCTAGGATACATTGCCCAACTAGAGATGGGGTTGACTTTTCTCTTTCCTAAGATTTTTCAAGAATATTTATAATTTTTCTAGATTGCTTAAGCCAACTCTTTCTTAACTGTTAAAGGAACTTCATAGCCATGGTAAGAGTTGCTTAAGATCTTAAGATTCAATCACATGTAATGTTTTGCTTGACAACATGATTTCAAGTTCTTTGGAAAGGATGAAATTGGTTTATATAGTGCCTCTCATAGTTTTAAGGACATAATGAAACTTTAGGATACTTAAAATAGGGCAGAGTATTAGACTCAATTCATTTATATCAAGAAATTAGGCAATTTTGTATATTCGTTGGTTTAGAACAAAAAGGTCATGCTTTGTGATTGGCTTGCTTTTAATGCCTTGGAGCAAACTATCACATCATGCTTTTAAGAGATAAATATTTAAAAGACATTTATGGACATCATCTTGTGTCCAAATCACAAGTTTCCTTTAAACAAGGAGGTGCATTTGTGGTGTGACCAAGTCTTCAGTTATTGTGAGGTGAGATTCAATCTTTATGAGTGCCTTTGCTCTTAGCTTGCTTCCCTCTCAAGCAAATCAAGGTGTTCATCCTCCTTCCAAGATAGCAAACTTACTTCTTACAAATGGCTCCTCTGAAAAAAGGAAGAGGTTGCTTATGAAATTGAGGCTTCCCATTAGAAGAAGCATAAATCTTCTAAGTCAACTGGTGATAAGAAACTGGGTGATTGATTCCTTCAATAGATCATTAACAAAGGCATAGACAACGATGTCATGAAGATGAAGAAGGATTAGGAGGAGTTGCAGGAGAAGGTAAACTTATGAGAGAGGAAGGTCTCTAAAGTAAAGGAGAAAGTAAAGGAATTAAAAGAGGAATTACAAGTTGCTCAAAAGTTGTGGATTTCAAGAAAGCTAAGTAGCTCATTAATGTTTTTCCTTATGTATTGACCAAGACTTTTGATAGTTGGCAAGAAAAGATTTTTGTGATGTGTCCTAAGTGAGATATATCCTTTTTTTTAAGATTCCCTACTTCCCCTACTACTGATTGTAGAGGATGACTTTAAAGTGGGTAATGGCTAAAACAATCAATATAGGAGTGACTTGGTTGACCTTAACTTATGAGTTGTCACCTTAAGTGATTTTTAAGGTAACTTAGAATAGGTTCCTTTGTATTTTCTTGTTTTCTTTTTGTAAGCCTTTTGAGTTTCCCTTTATGTAATTTTTCTCCAACTTTATGAGTCTTCCATATCCTTTTAGTTGTGTGTTATGAAGATATGACATTCAGTACCTTTAGATTTATTCTAATTTGTCATGCTTCTTTGAATTGTTATAACTACTCTGTCTTTTTTTAATTATAGTCCAATCATCATACTGCTTTAGTTTCTTTATTACCATTTTCATGTTTATTAATGACCCACTTGTCACATTCCCAATAGTTATGGTTTCCTCTCTTGAAAGGCTAGGTATTCTTATTCTTACCAATTCCTTAAAGTGTTCTACATTATAGGGTTCTTTGAGTCTTATGCCTTTTAGACCTTTTGTCAAATAGTTTATAGTTATAATGGTCCATTGTTAAGAGAATCCTTGCCTATCCACTTTTCACCATAATCAAACAATTTTCAAATATTAGTTAGTTTACCATAAGAGGGTCACTCCCAATGTTCATAAATTGTATGATGCTCATGATAGTATTGACTATAACTTTGCTTTTATGACTTCCCAAGGTTGGTTGGACAGATATTTAGCAAGGTGTCATTATTGTCACCTTTAAAGGATTAAGTTGGTCATCCATTAAGTGAGAGAGCTTTTTGTCCACCTTATAGTTATATTTCCTTATATGTGGAGTATTTGAACACTCAATTGACCCTTCTTATACAATATGCGATACAAGAATTTTTTCGGTTAATGTGGATGGCTCCTTGTAAATTGGCTTTTCATTCTTGACATCTTTTGATGAGTTTGCTAGTTTTGGATATAAGGCATCATGTTGTCATTACGTAGGCCATATTGGCTAATATCTATAAAATAGTTAGCATTACCTATGAGGGGGATCAAGATTTTTGCTACCTCTATAGGATGGGTGCTATCAATGTAAGGACGTCAAAGGGTAGGCCTATCCTTATAAAAAGTGAAAGGGTAATTTTGTTTTTGTTTAACCCCTAAAGAGAAATGGCAATTGCTTTTAGCAATGGAAACTCGTTTAAAATGGTAGGTATGTCCCTTCACTAAAACCTTAAAAGGTGACGAGAGTAAAAGGATTGCTTAATTAAGTGTCTGCTCTGAGGGTGCTTTTAATGGTACTAAAGAAACCCTTTTTTCCCTTTCTTCTTTAGATAGTCAAGTATAGTTCAAGTTGATATGTTGAGAAGGAATTTCCATTGTTTGGAAACTTGTTCCAAACTTTAGTCTTAGTTGTTATGGGGGGGTGGGAGTCCATGAAATGCTAGAAATGTGGTTAGATGATCTAAATTTGGTTATGGTTAAGGTGCAAATACAATTTGATCAAATTGATCTTTCCAACTTCCCAACTTCTAGTTATTTAGTCAATTATTGTTAACCATTTTCATTTTCATTTTTGCATATATGTCCTCTCAAGCTTAATATAGTTTCAATTGAGGAATTGGTTCTTATGTTAATTAAGCAAAGAACCTCGATCTATGAGTTTTGGACATGTGCAGTGTCCTCACACTTAAAACCACTAATATGAAAAATCCTTTAGAAGATGCTAATTTAGGTGTCTCCAAGTGCTCTCATATGAAAGACAATCATTTTTTACTATATGATGGGGAATATCAATCATTTTACATCATAAGACAAATGTAATTGAAGGGCAAGTTAACCTTTTTTATTGAGATTCAGGATGTTAATTTGAATTCATTAGGTCAAATTGTTATCTCAAGTCAAACAAAAGAGGAAGTGAAGGGTGATGACTTATCTTAATATGAGAATTTATAGTCCCTTTCTCTTAGGTTGTTCTCCTCTTATCACAAAGGTAAACAACTTGTCACAGTATATGATTCAAAGAATAACTTTTATAAGGGTAATGAAACTAAAAGGGTGTCTTTTGATGCGCTATTTCCCCAAACTATTATGGATCTTTGCACTATAATTGTCAAGCTTAAGGGTAACCTCAACAAGTTAAAGATGTTGGATAATAAGTTAGCCAAGGTGACATAGTTGCAAAAGGAATGAGTTAAGACTCATAAGGCCTACTCAAAGCTTGATGGCCAAATTATTCAATTTCTTATATCAAAAAGCTACCTTAAGGCTTTAGTTACTTAGCTAAAGATAAAGCAAGAGAGAGTCCAGCAATAGGCGGCTGATTAGGATTTTTTAGTATTTACTATCATAAAGCATATTCAAGATCATAAGCAAAAGCTCAGTGAGGAAAGACCCCTTCAATAAAGATTGGAGGGCTTAGGATCTTATTCTTTAGTTTAAAGATCTCATCTTAAGGTTCACTTCATATATCTTATCACCCTTTTAGAAAAATTAACATTTCTTCCTTACAATCATCAATGTTCCCTTCCTTTTAAGATTGGATGCTTTGTCCCTTCCTTAGCCTTTTTCATATGCTTGTTTGCATAAGTGTTAATGTGTTTCTTAAGATTATGATTACTTTTTCCCCTTGTGTAAAACATATAGGATTTTCAGACAACCATAAGTTAAGAAATATGTTCATCATCTTTTCATGAGTTTGTTGGGTGATTGTAGTGTCAAGAAATCTAGGCCTTAAGAAAAATTATATGCCTTGAACGATCACAAGGTGTGGACTTGCAATTTTGGCAAGCCTATATAAACTTAGTGGTATGAGCATCACTAAGATATGAGGCATTCAATTTTTTTATACGCTTGGAATTGCTATTGTCATGGAAAGCCAATTTCTTAAAAATGAGCATATATTGGTCTAAAAGTGTTAATTCCCCTTAAGCTATCATTAGTGGACTTAGTCTATTTCTTTGGCAGGTCTTTTCTCAAGTGAGCTAAGCATTGTTTGAGGGTTTTGCCTTTTAGTATGAGTCTTAGTTTGTTGTTTTGTTCCCTAGGCCGAAGATCAAGCTCTCTCAACTTTCTTTCTCTTTGCCTATGAACTTGAGGATGATCATGTTGTTAAGAAAAGTTAAGTTATTCCACAAAGGAAGGATTTGGATTCCAATCTCATCCTTCGATTTTTTTTCTCCTTTTTATAACCCAATGACCAGAAAAAGCTACACCTTTCTGTATTTATTGAATGAACAAATGAAATTTTTATTTTATATTTTCCTGTGTTGTTTTTTATGCTAAGCTACAAATTATTTTGGCACTTTCTTTATGTCTTTAATCATAAGCCATAAGTTGTAGATTTTTCTTGCATATCTTTTTGCATCACATTTCTCATCTCCTTTTTATATTTTGTTTTATGCATTATTGAGAAATACTCTAGCTCTCTTTTTAAGTCATTAAGTAATGAGCTACTTTTTGCTTTATTTTTATTTTTGCACTTCTTTTGACACAATGAACTATAACATGTTATCATGTTTCCTTTTGTGCATTAAGCCATAACCCTTTTATGCATTTCTTTTTGTGCATTCGGTCTATGCGTTCCTCACATTTCTTTTTTATATGTTTAATAGTAGCTATACACTTCTCTTTTGTGTCATAAGTTGTATGTTGCGTTTAGTTTTACATGCTAGTCCAAGACCCTCTCTCAACCTTCTTTCAATGAGTTAAGTCATAAAACATGTCTTCTTTTTAGGGTGCAATTGCCACCTATTTGCGTGAAGCATAAGTTATATTCCTTTAAGCTCACATTTTCTTTGACTTGTTTCTAGCTTATTTCATCCATTTTTCAATTTTTCCACTTTGAAAGCTCATACGAGTCTTTTAGCACTTGGAGCATGCACTCAAAAGGCCATTTTTAAAGGGCCAACCCTTAAAAGATTTTTTTTCCCTTGCTCTGATGGTTCATACAAGTCCTTTAGATCACTAAGTGTTGGCTTAAAGGGCCTTTCTAAAGGGATTAGCCTTTAACCATTTTTTGGTTTTAATACTTTATGGACTCAAGTGCGTTCCTTAAGTCATTTAGTATTAATTTGAAGGGCTTATTGGAAGGGATTAACCTCTTAACTAGTTTTTTATTCTTATACTCCAAGGGTTCAAGTAAGTCTTTTAAACCACTCAACATTAACTCAAATGGCTTACTGGTAAGGCCTCTTAACCATTTTTTGTTTTTATAATCCAAGGGCTTAAACAAGTCTCTTAGGCCATTGAGTGTTGATTCAAAAGGCTTATTAGAAAAAGCTAACCTATCAACCATTTTTTTGGTTTTAACATCCTTAAGGCTTAAATGAGTTCCTTAAGCTACTACACATTAGCTCTATAAGTAAGTCATTACCCTTTTAAAGGCTTATTAAAAGGCGTTAAACCCTTTTAACTTTTTTTTTTTTAATACTCTCAAGGTATAAGCAAGTCTCTTAAATGGCTAAGTATTGACCTAAGGGCTTATTAGAAGGGGTCAATCTCATAACCATTTTTAATGTTTTATTATTCATCAAACAAATTAGGAACATCATATAATAGAACACTTTATCATTGATATCATATTACTAGCGGGGTACATATACTCTTAACAAAAAGAAAGGAAAAATATAAGGGTTTCTAAAAATAAAACTTCAAACTGGTTGACTCTTATACTTTTAAGATTGGAGATTCGTTTAGTTCCTTAAGTTTGTTGCTTCTATGTTGGATGCCCTTTGCTACTCTATATGGAAAGTTTTAGTTGTGTGCTAGCTTGGTACCATTATCACTTGTACTTAGTTTCCATTTTCATAGGATGAGGTTACATTTGATGAATGAGCACTCTTTAGCACTAAGTCATCTTTTACTAATAGAATGTTATGCTTATAAGGGCTTATCTCCTGAGTTCCCCTAAGAGGTTAAGATTACTCTAAACGCTAGGACAAAAGGGGTTTCTTTTGTGGCTATTCTTAAGGTGGTGTGATATTCCCACAAAATGTCAAATATTTCATCCATCTAGTACCATTTAGCTTTGCCTAATCATTTTTTAAGGCCTTGAATGATAGATCTCTTGGTGACCTCCACTTTCCCATTAGTCTGGAGATGTTTAATGACTGCAAATTTTAGGTGGATGCCTAATTCTTTGTAGAATTTCCTCAATTTGGCATTATCAAACTACCTTCAGTTGTTAAGGATGATGACTTGCAAGATGCCTAATCTACATATAATAGACTTTAAGACGAATTTTCTCACATTCTTAGTTACTGCTACATCTCTCTTACTTCTTATGACGTTGGGGATAGATCCATCGTGCAAATGGCCATGGAGTTGAGATGGGACTTAGCTAAGTGGTAGGTAGTTAGGGAAAACTTAGGAATGTTGGCAATTGTTTCACTTTTTTTTATGAGTTTCAGATAATTTTCTTCCATCATAGGCTAGTAAAAACCTTACCTTAATCCTTTCATGGTTTCCACATATTTTTTGATGTATATTAAACAAATAATTTACCTTTTTTCAAGTGAGGCACTTTAGTAGTAAAAGGATGAAGTATCTCTTTTATAACTTTCCTTTAAAGAACAAGTATTAGGTCATTTTGTACATGATACACCTTGCCACTTGTTATCTTATGGTAACTTTACAATTTGAAGAAATTAGATGATTAAGTCTATCTAAGATGGGTTTGATTGTATTATTGCTACTTTAGTGATTTCTACCTTGTTTTTGTTAATTCAAGGTTTCAATTATGTCTAGTTTTTCTACCTCTAATTTTTAAAAGGGTTGATATTTTGATAGCTACTTTGCACATACATTTTTTTTATAACCTCCAGATTAGGGTTTCTTTTTAGACTAAGACCAAGTTCACTACTAACAAACTTATATGAATAGCTCTTCTCCTAGGACCAACTTGTTGAGGAGTAAGAATAAGGCTAGGTACCTTTTCGACTTATTAAAGGATTTTTCGCAATTGTCATTCTAAGTAATCTAAATCCATTTTTTAAGAATTAGAAGAATTGCATTATTTTCCCTATATCTAAATTTAAATCTATTAAGATGAGTTATCACTTCAAGGAGGACTCGTACATCTCTGATACTTTTTAAGGGTAATAAGTTTAAACTGACCTCAATTTTCTTAAGGTTTGTCTCTATTCCTTGTTGGAAATAAGAAAACCTAGGAACTTGGGATTAAACTTCATGTTATATCTATTCAAGGTATTAAAAGTTTCTTATAGGTCATTTATATGGTCTAAAAAGGTACTTCTTTTAACGAGCATATACATTCTTTAAGATGAAAATAATCGTCTTTTGAGAACATAAAGGGGGAAGGAAAAAACTAAAAAATCAAACAATCACTTTAGAAGGAATTCATTTTTACCAAACATAGTTAAGTTCTTCAATAGTTTTAAGGGGTTTCAAAACTTTTGATATTTTAATGGTATAAATTATTTCATATGTTATTCTCTTTTCTTATGGAATTGTTAGGGTTATTCTAATTTAATGGTTGAATGAGTGTTTGTTAATTAATTTATTTAAACTTGTTGAATTAATGAAACAAAAATCAATTGTTAGAACTATGAGTTATAATTTGTTTTTATCTTCTTAATCACTGATTAGTGAATAATATTAAGAGACTATGGATAATTTTTAATATTATTGTTATGAATAATTCAAAGAAAATTAAATTATCTAATCTTGCGTGAATTACTTTAGAAAGTTTATTTTATAGGTATAATAGTTGAAATCTAAGTAAAAAGTTTGTTTTGCACAGTGAATATATAAGAAAATTTCGAGAAACAAAATTTGTTACCTAAGGTTGATAGTTTTGCTAAAATTAAGATGACATTATGAGTGATTAAAATCATTGAACATCATAGTTGCTTATAAACCTATAACTGAACTTTTATTATTTGATCTTTCTATAACTTACTTTTGTTAATTATTTTTTCATTTTATTTGTTAAAAAACTATAATTTAACTTTTCCCTCAATTTTATTAATGTCTTTCATCTTTAATTAATCAATAATGAATTTATTACACTACTTATAAGATTAACTCATGCTTGCACTATTTACTGTTGAATAATTGAAATTAAGGTATTAACTCTTTGGTATCTTAACAACAACTACCACTTCCCAATTCTTAGTTTTCTTTACAAGCATATCTCTTTAACATCTTGTGTTTGATTAGTTCTCTATTATATTTTTCAACTACCTACACTCATCTGTAGAGTGGTCATAGTCATTAGGGAATTACCAAATCTTGATTGGTTTCACTATGTAAAGAAGGACCTAAGTATAAATAACCATTTAAAGAAGTTTTTATCCTTTATTTCCATGATATTTTTCCTACAGGTCTTTGTAGGGAAATAGTGGTTATGTATGGGCTCTAACACTTTTTCTCTTTCATGTGTTATAAGGCAAGGCCCTACTTTACATTTTATTTTTTGGCCTCTTAATGGCAGCCTCCCTAATTTTCTTTTTAGTCCATTGGTTGATAATGTCCTTTTTGTAGTTAAACTCATCATCAATATGAATGAATTGTTACACTCACTGCATGACCTCATCAAGGTCTATAGGCAAATTTTTAAGTAGGGAATAGGTAAATAATACAAATTTTTCTTTTGATCCTTGTATATCTAATGTTTCCACATTAAAAAAGGTTACATAATCATAAAGTGACTCATCCTTTTGTTGCTAAAACCTAATCAAGGTTATTGGGTCTTTCTTGTGTATCTTACTCATGATGAAATGAGTCATAAATTCTTTGTTAAGTTACTTTAAAGTGGAAATGGAATAAGAAGAGATTTCCACGTACCATCTTTATGTTTCTTCAGTCAAAGTAATGGTAAAAATTTTGCATATTGTGGTGTTTAACACCCCTTAGAAAAATATCAAGGTTCAAAATTTGTTCCATTAGTCTATGGGATTGGTGGTTCCATCATAAACCTCCAAGTTAGAAAGTTTGAATTTTTCTTGAACCAATGTGTTCAAAATGTCTTTTAAGAAGGGTTTGTCAAAGGCATCCTACAAGTTTAAGGGGGTAACCCTTTTTCCACTTTGTAACAAAACAACTAAGTGTAAGAGTTGCTTAAGTTGTCTAGCCACCTCGTCATCTTTAAAAGTTTCTTACTAGTTTTTGGCTTAAGGTTGTTGCACTTATTGTCACATGGCTAGATGGGAACTTTTGGCCTATGATGTCAAAAGGCTATTGAAGAATGATCACAAGACCCCTTAATGGCAAGAAGGAAAGTCTCTAGCCTAAGACTTGTCTAAAGGAAGTGAGGCCGGCCACCCTAGTAACTTCTACTGAGGTGGTGTCAACACCTTTTGACCTTAAATGTACGATTCTTAACTTCTTTAAAGTTTCAATGACTAGGACCATTATTGGTCACCTCCTTTCTAGTTAGAGGGACTTTGGAATCCATGGTAAATTGCTTCTTTAGGTATTTTACCAAGGTCGCAATCATCATTGTGAGAAATTAGACCTAGTCTTGCATAGGTTGGAACTAGTTCATAAAAGTTAAAGCTTAGTTATTTGTGGTAAGGTTAAAGGTAACGAACAAAAAGGGTATGTTGTAGTCTTGTTAAGCTAAATCATCTACCATGTTATGGTTTTCTAAAGCTTGCAAGTATCATAAAAGGAAGAGATGAAACAAAGGTATTTCTTAAAGAAAATGAAAAAGCACATAACTTATCATTCCCATATGTGATACCGAATAATAAAGTTTTTAGTGAAAGGACTAAGTATTTGCAAAACTAAAGAAAGATTATAAGGTGTCAAACTAATACCCAACATAAGCATTCTAATGTCTAAATTAATGATAACTTTATAAAGTAATGAAAGGGCAGTGATGTCCTCGAGTGAAGATTACTTAAAAGTTATGAAAACATAGAGTATTTATAGGCTCACTTGAGATGTTTGATTGATTAATGGGTAAAAGAACCATCTAAGTTAGCATGTCAGATAGATACTCTTTTAAAATTAGTATGCAGTAATGCCATGTCAATGTAATAATTCTTAGTTTGAAATCCTTTTTCTTTGTATTGCAAACTATTGTATGTGGTATAGACCTCTTTTTAACATGACAAGACAACTAGAACCAATCTTTCCCAACCAACCATAGCAACAATAACACTTATAGTAACTATAACAATTGCAACACCACTATCACTACAAACAATAATAGCAACAACCAACCATCACCACTTTTTCCATCCCTAAAACCTATCAACAAATTTGAAAAAGTCAACTCTTACCCAATCATTTTTGTCTAAGCTACACTTCCTCCTTTAAACAGGTCGTCTAAGTGTTGACTACATCTTTAAGAACCACTATTATTGTCATCCAATCCCAACTAGACCCATCACCTAAATCCCACAGCCATAACAGTCCTCCCATCAAAAAAATACCCAAGAAAAACCAATCAACCATGTTTAAATTCTATTAATGTAGAGATTCTCTTAAAACCTTTAAGATCAAACCCGTAAACCTAATTTTTTCTCAACCTTCACCTTGAAAACCTAAGATTCTCTCTCATAACATCTGAACATTCTAACATTTTTCCTTAGCCTAGTCATTTGATAGAAAATTGAGAATAAAAAATAAAAAAAAAATTGTGGGAATAGGGAAATAAGGATTGATCTTTTCAATGGAATCAACCTCTAATGATTGCTTCCAAGGGATTAGCCTCTAATTTGTTAAAATAACTTTGATATGATTTTTATTGCTTGAATTCATAAGTCATAGGTTTTACATATATATATATAGTGTTTTGACTGACTCCTACTACCAAAATAATTATTAAATTTCATAAGTTAAAGAAATCCTATTATCACATAATTTAAGGGAATCTTATCATTACATAATTAAAGGAAATCTTATCATTCCACTACCCTTCAAGACAGCTTTGTCCTCAAGGATGATCAATAATAAATTTTGAAAATTTCTTTGGAAAAGAATGGAAAAACTTTGATGTTGCTTCCTTAATAGAAAGATTAGACCATTGAAGAAGAATCTAAGTAATAACTTAATTTCTACATTTGATGATTCATCAGTCCAAGATGATGTGCACTTGAACATTAATCTTTTTTGTAAAAGTGATGTCAGGTAGCTAGCTTTATGCAACCACATGCTCCGCTAACTTCCTCTTCAAGAAGGAGACATGAAAGACATAGTGTATTTTGGATCCTGCTAGTAAGTCAAGATGATAACCAACAAGACCAATGCACACAAAGACTTTGAATGGCCCAAAGAAGCAAGGAAATAATTTCATTGATGAGTGAACAGTGATATAAAACTATCGATATGGCTGAAGTTTGAGATAAACTCAATCTCTCTTTCAATGGCATATGTATCGATATGCTTCTTTAGTCAAACTTAGGTTGCTACAAGATCATCTTTTAGAAGTTGAAGCAACTTATCCTTATCCTGCAAGTCTCTATCAATTTGGTCTATGTGAGAAGACCTAGTTGTATACTTTGTAAGGGTTGGTGGAGCTCGACCATATTGAAATGGGGATAACTTGGTTGAAGAATGATAAATGGTATTGTACCACCACTCAGCCCAAGGAAGTCACTTCACCCAATCTTTTGGCTTGTCACTCACAAAACAACGAAGGTAGTTCTCCAAGCACTTGTTAACTATTTCAATATGTTCATCTATTTGTGGGTAATAAGCAATGCTCATATTCAACTGTGTCCATTGCAAACGAAATAGCTCCTTTTAGAAATTACTAATAAAGACTTTATCTCAGTCACTAACAATGGATTTAGTAATACCATGCAGCTTCACAATATTTTTGATAAGAACTTGCACAATAGTAATAGCAGTATATGGTTGACTAATAGCACAAAAATAAGCATATTTAGTCAATGGATTCATCACAACAAATAGAGTTGCTTTACCTTTAGACAATAAAAGTCTTTTAATAAAGTCCATAGAGATATCTATCCAAGCTTTCTCTAGAATAGGCAAAGGTTGCAAAAGATCAGGATACACCACAAATTCACTTTTATGATGTTGGTAAATATCACATTCAGCTACAAACTTTTTTATTTCACTCTTCATACCCTTCTAGTAAAACTCATGATAAAAACACTTATAAGTGTGAAGAAATCCCAAATGTCTAGTAGTTAGGAAGGCATGAAACTCTTGCAAGAGTGTGTCCTTGTAAGCAAAGTTAGAAACAAGTACTATCCTGTCTTTATAGCACAAATATGTAGAATCTCAAGTATAAGGAGTGATTGAATTAGGATCTTTTTGTAATTTTGCAATGATTTTTGGAGTTTCATGGTTATTCCATCGTTCGTTTTTTATTTGTGCAAGGATATTACAAACAGAGATAAAGATTTGCTACTAACTCAGCAAGTTTCAAAATGCAAGATAATGCATCAACAACAAGATTCCTGTCTCCTTTCTTATAAATAATTACGTAATCATATCCTAACAACTTGAAAATCCATTTTTGTTACTTCATAGAAGAGATCCGTTGCTTTAATAAATATTTTAAACTTTTATGATCTATTCAAATTTCAAAATGTCTCCCAATCAAGTAAGGATGCATAGACTACAGCTAACATCTTTTTGTCATATATAGACATACAAAGATGTTTTGGTGATAAAGTATTACTGGTCAAGGCTATATAGTGACCTTCCTACATTAATATTGCATCAATCCCAACTACAAAGACATCAAATTTAATAATAAATACCTTACTAAAATTAGGTAAGCCTAGAACTAGTATAATGGTTATAACTTGTTTGAGATGAGCAAATGCTTCCTCTACTTTGTCACTTCATTTGAATAAGTCCTTTGTTAAAAGAGCTATTAGATCGACACCAATCTTCCCATAATCATAGACAAACTTATAATAATAGTTAGTCAATCCTTATGATAATAGTTAGTTAATCCTTACGATAATAGTTAGTCAATCCCAAAAAGCCATATAATGCCTTTATTGTTTTCAGAATTGGTCAATCTAACATTACTTGAACTTTACAAGGATCAACTGTCTTACCTTCCTTAAAGACAATATGACCAATATACTTTACTATTTAGCTAACAAAACTACACTTTGACTTCTTAACAAACAATAAATTTTCACATATAATAGTTAACATAATTCATAAATGTAATAAATAAGTATCTAAAAATGAACTATATACCAAAATATCATAAAAAAATATTAAAATAAACTTATGCAAATATGTCCAAAATAAGTCGTTCATTAAGGTTTGGAATATCGAATGAGCATTGGTAAGTCCAAAAGGCATAACCAAAAAGTTATAATGGTCATCATGTCTTTGCTTTTGAGTCAAGCATCTAGTATTACTAGGATGATTTAAAGAGGATGAACCAATATTACCATTAATAGGTTTGTTAACTCCCTTAATAGTGGGGTGACAATTCTCAACATCTAACTTCTCCTCCTATAAGCAAGAAAAGGAGATAGTTGCTACCATTATTTATAGCTAGTGAACTTTGACTTCCCGTCAAATATCAGAAATAAGTCTTTCGATGAAAGTGCTTACCAATTGTCTTTCCAACCAGTTTTTAGCTTGATTAACAAGTTGCTCAAAATGACTTTGATACTCCATAATGGTTTACATCTAGTGAATTTTTGCAAACTCTCCATCAACATTGTGATATTCTAAAGGCTCAAATCGTACAAGAAGATCTTGGGTAAAATTAGCCTAAGTCAACTTCAACACAAGTTTCAAACTAATCATACCATTGGATAACATCACCTTCCAATTGAATAAAAGAAATTTCCACCTTAGAGTACTTTGTTATACAATGAAAACAAAAATATTTGTTAACCCTGAAAATCCAACCTGTTAGGTCATTCTCATCCCAACAAAAAAATTTCACCCTTATAAATGATTATGTATAGTCATAGTCAATGCGTACAAAGGATTCCCCCAATTCCTTTTATTTATTGGTAGACCCAGAAACATTGTCTTCCAATTAATTTTTTACTAGTATCGTAACTACTTATTCGAGTGTCTTTGTAAACTCTTACATAAGATATATTAATTTTTTGATATAAGATATTATAGTATTAAAATTTGATGAACTATGTGAACATATGATATAAAACGGTAAATTAATAATACTAATTTTTTTTTATGTCAAGTAAGGGGTATAAAATATTTTTTTATGGTAACTATAAAAATGTAGATAAAAGTGAAATTACTAAAATAATATATGATAAAAAACTAAAAATTAAAAATACAAAAAAAAAATTATTGGAATATACTCTTTAAAGAGATCAATTTTTCATGATTATTTTGAGAGAATCAAACTTTAATTAGTTAAAATAATTTTAATATAATTTTTATTATTTTAATTTATAAGTTATAAACTTTACATATATATATTAAATAACTAAAATTACAACAAAAATTATTAAATTGTATAAATTAAAAAAAATCTTATTATCATATAATTTTAAAAAATTCTAACAATGCATAATAATTAAAAGAAAAGTTAATATTTTTTTTGTCTTATTGCGATGAGTTGTATTGCAGTTGCACGTCTATAACTTTTTCGTGCTTGTAAATCACTCCCCCACAATTTTTTGTTAGATCCTCTTTTGCTTGGCTTGCTTTCTCCACATTCTTCTAGTTTTCACGAAATTTATGCCCATTATCTGGCTAACCATCTTGGCCGACAACCCCCCGTAATTGGCTAACAATCAGCCTAATTTCCTAGCATTGTGGTAAAACTGCTAGCCTATTGGCGAACTCCTAGTTTGTTAGCCCGGTGTTGTCTGCGTGCCAGCCTCATGCTACTTGCCGGGCAACCGAATGCTAACCTGCATGTCAGCCCACACACCCAACACGTACCTGCCTATCATGTTGTCCAAGCCTACGAAATCTTGCCTTCAATCTCATCACTTATAGTCTTAAGTTTCCGATTTATATGTTCTTAATTAAAGAATACTTGGTGAGTAAACTTACCTAAAATTCAACCTCTAATCTATACACCGAAAAAAAAAAAAGCAAAAAAAAAAAAGGAAATGTGGCCCTAACCAAAGATGAGACAAAGTTACTTCAACAACGTTTTTGGATTTTCCACATTTATTCTGAAAATCGAGTGGACCCATTTTAGCCAGCTATCTGGGTTTCTGATTGTACCGTGTAATTTCCTAGTTGATCCTTATCTACCAGGAGACGACCTGTTCCTTTGGTGTAGATAGTTAAATAATATCAACACGTCCATGGCACTGAGAGGAAGGTTGGCTTTCATTTACAAGAAGAGAAACACAACTGAATTTAGACAAGCATCAAAATTGACAATAGTCTGTAAGGTCCAACAAGTACATGGCAGACAACATAGCGAGAATCATATGCTAAAATTTTGTACAAATCAAGTTTCATTACAAGGTGTTTCCATCAAATAAATTTGTACAGAAGAAACATGCTCAATTTATCCGAAAAATGGTCTAGTTAGACAATTCTGTCTCTTGAGCACTGGTGCAATGAGCACTCAGGCATTCTTATTATCTGGTGCTTGGGTTCCATGTCTGGCGAGCTAAACATTTCAGGTTTCCATTATAGGACCAACAAGTGTGATCAATATGATTACACAGAAAGGAAATTAGCACCATACCATTTGCTTGGCATTTACAGTAAAATCCTTGTACTTACATGCAGACAAGATAAATCTGAGGTGACCTCAAGAATTCTCAATCAACACCTTGGTTCTTGCTTCAACTTGATCCCGCTATGTGAACCAAACATCGCTGACTAGCAATATAAAGGAAAAACAACAAAATAAATCGATTTCATAAAAGAAGCCACAAGTATTTTTCCATTTAAGCTGGCTATCTTAACTGCAGAATGGTAACAGACATATTTTCTATCAAAACATTAATGTTTAAACTCACATTGGATCACATGCCATGGTGACTTGAACAAAGCAAAAGTTTGATGATTTGACTTAGACAAGTATATGTAAAACTTTTTGATATACTGCAAATTGACAAGAATAAGGAGTAATTTCAAATGCCCGTATAACTCTAGCAAGAAGTTCTATTCATTATTGAGTTTTGTCACACTAAATTCGCAAAATTACATTAAATGTTTAACAAAGTATGGAAAAATTCCTACTTATAATTGTAGATTTTCACTTAAATTGGTTAGCAGAATGACAACAGCTAGATCTAAGTTAATTAGGTTCTTGATGCGTAACAGAGTCATGAGTAGGACGTATTGATGTGATAAATCATTGACAAATGTGAGATAACCAAAGATTAGATAGGAGGTTCAAGCCAGGTGTAGGTTATATTCACTCAGTACAAGAACATCTTGACAAGAGACTCACTGCAGACAAAATCCATAGAAGACAAAAAACTGAATATGATAATCAGTCATATTGTCATTCCCTATTTATTTATTTATTTATTTGAAAAAAAAAAAGGCAAAGACAAATCTGAATATTTTTCTTTCTTTGGGCCTTTTTTTTTTTTTTTTTTTGAGGAAGATGTATCCTCAATATTAGCAGTGTTGAAAGGTGTAACATCCATAACTTGCCGACAGGGCCAACTCTATCCCACCCAACATGCCACCATGCCATCATGCATGTATCATGTAAGGCTAAATGCAATCATAACACACAAAGAGTTAAAATTTCAGAGTTACCTGAGTTGCATCAGACAATATACTACTTGCAAGATCCTCGTCAAGGCACACAGGCAGAGGTGGCATTTGGCTCATTATGCCAGGCATGCCTCTCATGCTGCAGTAGTCACAGTAAAATTTTGGACAACATAAGCCACTCCAAAGGTAGCTATAGTTATTGGCAATCATCAGCATCAATCCATTCAAGAAATTGAGAACATTGACATACACATTCAGGATTGCAGTAATATTGTTCCTAGCATGGCAAAAGAGGTCAATATTATCCTGTAACTGTTGGCAAAGGCAACAAATTAATCACCCTCAGCAAACATAAATCAGCGCATATAACTAAAACTTATGCACACAAAAACAACGCTAACACATTCAAACCAATAGTTGTGCCATAAATAATTTGCAAACTCTACAGGCTAATAAGAAGCATTAATTCTGATGTGACAGCCAACAAGCATTCCAAAATAGTGTTGAAATGCACACCAAAGAGAAACAAAATAATATAATTTTGATCCTCAAACCAAGCATGACTCAAAGAACAACATAATATGGCAGAACAGAATCTAATAAATGCCACATATAGATGGACACAACAAAAATTGGTGCTACCAAACTGATTGAGGCCATTTCAAGCAAGCTGCTAGTAAACTACACTGA
Organism: Kandelia obovata; assembly: GCA_021464305.1. NCBI lineage: Eukaryota > Viridiplantae > Streptophyta > Magnoliopsida > Malpighiales > Rhizophoraceae > Kandelia > Kandelia obovata. The sequence continues at coordinate 4,858,307 of CM038488.1, forward strand.
CAATTGGTCAGAGGCTTTTATCTATACTGTCTTTATGATGCACTATCCTTTCATGAAAAGTAAAAATCATATTTTAAGGAACCATCAGTTTTTAACTTAGAGCCTTCAAAGGAAAGATGAATCGTGTCATACTAAAAATAATAATAAGAAGAAAAAACTTAAAGAGGATCATTAAAAACTTGAGAATTCTCTGTCGGAAGAAAAAATTGGGACTAGTGGAACATAGTGCAGACACTGATAGCAACAGAGGAAGAAGTGGCCAAGGCACAAGCATGAACATAAGCACAAGGGTAATATTTCATTTCTACCAACTGCTACTTTTGTTCAATCTAGGAAAATACAACAATTAAAAAGTCTTAGTCCCAAATTTAACTGGGAAAGGCTATATGAATCCTTTCTCATCTTTCCATCCTATCATAAAAGTTTGATGTGAGGTATACTTGGTCTAAATGATTCCTAACTAAAGATTTTCAAGTCAACTTAGGTTGCCCTCTCCGTCCTCTCTCACCATTCACATGGATTTGGTCTCCCCACTTAACTGGAGCATTTCTAGGTCTACATTGGACATGTCCAAACCAACACAAATGTCATTCCCTCAGCTAGTTTCCAATCAAAGCTTTACCTACTTTGCCAAAAATATCCTCATTTCTTATCTAGTTCTTCCTAAAGGAGCTACAAATCCATCTAAGCATTCTCATCTCCACCACAATCATTTTCTGGACATCATGTTTCTTAATAGCCCAACACTCCCGACCATACAGCATCCGTAGCCCAATCACTTTTCAGTAGAATTTATCCTTCAACTTAATGGGAATTTTGCAGTCATACAAAGCTCCTAATGGAATAAAAGGAACAAGATTATAATAAAATCAGCTTGTCCACAAGTAGGAAACAAGTTCATTATCTGTTCCAAAATAGTAGCTCAAAAATGTTTTGTATCAAAACCTTATTACTTCAACACTTCAAAGCTCCAAAACAAGTTTTACCAATTGGAGAATAATGAAGCAGTTATGAAATACTAAACACTGCTTTTCTTCATCAGCTAACATTGATAGTTTGAACCAACATAATAAATATCGGTATCTGGTGGTCACCTTGCGCGTAGAAAGGTTAGTTGTGATTTGGCTCAACACTTGAGCATTCTGTTCCAAGAGATGCTGAGTTGTACCACTTATTCCTGAAGCCACCCAAGTAATCAAACAGATCAGTGGAAGCAACATTCTTTTCAAACAAGCAATTTTCCAAAAGAAAGAAAAATTTACAAAGGGAATGGTCCACACAAGCCCAGAAAGATGAAAACAAAATAAATATACAACTTGTAGAAAAAATAACTGATTTCCAACAGCCATCAATACTTCTTCAATTCTCAAATCACTGTTAATATACTCTCGACCACCCTGGCAACATCCAATGAATTGCTGAAAACTTATAGGCCAGCTGCTGAAAAATGCCAACATCATTAATCATCTAAACTATGACTTTTGTATTTGTATGCATAACACAGAAAAATACCTTCATGCTGTATCACAATGAAGGAAAACAATTCATTTTCATAGAAATGCTTCCCAATGGAAATTATTTTCTCCAAACAAATTATTTTCTGTGAAATAATAGAAGCCCTGCACTCTTGAACAAATTCTTCTCAGTTCTTGTAATCCAGATCTCTAACACAATCTCTGACAGAATGCAATATTTTCTGCCTCACCTAGTATTGAGCATTAGAATTTCTTCATTCCAACTTCTCCACACCAGAGTTGCATTGTTTCCCAGCAAGACAGTGCACTGATTTATCAAGATTATCCTCCATCCCAAAAAAGTGCATTACATTACTTAGATCAAGGCAAAAATGCCGCCAACCTGATTTCAATTTGTTGTCCAGAGCCCCGACAAACTCATGCCAGATAACACAAACCATGATGCTAAAATTGGGACAATAAAAGCATTTTTATAACTCTACACAAAATTCAAAGAAGAAAATTTGATAAAGAGTTCATAAACAGAGTTTGTATCCACAGAACTAACTTCAAGTATCACTCTATCCAAAATAACAAGAAAAAGAGGCAGCACAAGAGAAGTAATAGTCTTTATGCACTATATATCATATTTAAATGTGCAATTATTTCCAATGGCATTTCATCACCCCACTGATTCATCAGAATTAAAGACCCATCCATAGAAAACTCCCAAACACTCAGCACATACACGCAGCAGGTGTGTGTCTCAGAGGCCCAAGAGGAGGGGGGTGACCAAGCAAGAGAATGTGTGTGCATGCATGTGTGTGTGTGTGAGAGAGAGAGAGAGAGAGTTCACAGGTACCTAAAGCAAAACAGAAAAATTATGTGAAACTTAACATTGAAAAGAATGTTCAGTTACAGCAATTAAATTTCTGACCTTCAAAAAGTAAAGGCTCACCCTGTGTCATTAGAGTATATCCAACCATGTTCTGTGACAGAGCAGAAGTTACATGTATCTTTGAGGATGATTCCACCGTCTTATCCTGAAGAAGCAAGATCTTTAGAATGCTGCTTCTTCAATCAATTACATCCAAAGGATGTTGATTGATTAATGAATATAAGCAAAAATCAAATATTCACTGATACAGTGAAAGGAAATTGGCCAAAAAACCAGTATTCACATAAAATAAAAAATGCACCCAAGAAGAAAATGCACCAAAAAAGACATCAAAAGCATCCATTAATATCTACTGCAGCAGTGCATAGATTACACCTTGTAACTATTACCACAAATAGTACAGAAACAATCATATCAAACTACCTAAAAGGGACTCCAAATACACGAGTATTGGTTCAATTATTCTGTAATACTGGGGGAACAAGTATTTTGTGATTTCCAGTAGGATGCTTGACACTATGAACAGTTAGATTAGAGAACATTTATGAGAGACTTTGTACACACAATTGTGGTTCATAGCCTTGGACATTAACAGGTCGTTTCACAAATTGTGCACAAGCTTTTGAAAAATTCTACACATATAATCTATTGAAGACTTCACATGCACAACTTTGGTTCAAAAGAATCTAATATAGAAAATGAGAAAAGATTTCATCTAACATTTCTGCTTATCCAAGCCCCAGACATTTAGAAGAGACATGTTTTGATTTAGAGACCAGCATGGAAATAAGGAAGTGTTATTTCTCAGTTCTCACCACACAAAACAGAACAACCAATACTTGGTGTCAAGCCCTGCAAGTTTTCTTTCTGTTCACATAAACTGAAAACCAACTAATTAATATAAGGCACATAAACCAAACATCCCCATCAAAAGGGCAAGTGTCGGACAACAGTCATCTTCCTAGTCCATTTAATTATGCATAGACCAACAAAAAGCGATCCTTCCCAAAATCAAAATGGCATCCCAGTGCAGGAGAGCCCCACTGCAATATTTGGGGTATGCATCCTTATCTTTGTTTTCACAAAGTGGTTGCTTAAGTGACTCAACTTAGTGACCTCCAAATCACAATGAAGTGACCTACCACTATAACAAGTCTCCTCATTCAACCTTTTCCAAAATTCTAGTAAAAACTTACTGAAGTAAGCACACGAAGAGGTACGCAGTAAAAAGCTAACTCAAGAGATGCCTTTTTGAAGCACAAGCCTAGGTAGAACAGTAAATTTACTTCATTGTGATTGGAAGGTCACAAGTTCAAGTAGCAGAAATAATCTTTTTGTGAAAACAAGGGTAAGGCTTTTGACCCTTTTACTAGACCTCACAGTATAAGAACCTATATCTCCCCCTAAAACCCTTTTCTTAAGAGATGCGTTTGTCATCTACTCTACTGCCAAGCAATAGGCTCACACTTGTTCTTAGTGTGTTCCACATTTGTACTTTTCAGCAAATTCTACATCACACTAATGCATAAATGTTCAGAAAAGAAGGGAGAATGAATTATGTAAACTGCAAACACAAAATGGCATTTTCAAATATCTTATCAGGTGAAACAATGCAGTGCACAACCAAGATATCCAAAGATGGGACAACTTTGCTAATACAATGTACCTTCCCATTGCTGGCCATCTTTCCCAAGTTGAATTCCTCTGCTTTTCTTCGCTTTCTCTGCAAAGGATTTCACAGGCACCTTTTTCATCAAATAAACAAGCACATACTCTTCAAACAAATAAATCTTTCACATTTTTTAATGAAAGAGATTCTATTCATCCAATGAAGAGTACTCTAAAAATTTGGCCACTACAAATGCTTTCTCACCAACTAAAACAGACAATTAATCATCAGGTAATACAAAATGAAAGGAGCACATATGCAACAAAAGAAAATAAACATAACCCTTCCAATTAATGACTTCCAAAAATAAGAAAAAAATAATTATAAGACCTTAAATGATTGCTACAAACCAAACTCCTTTCTAGGTGTATGTTTAGAACAATCTTCTCATGCATCCTCTACAAGTGCAGTTTTGGCAATGCAAGCGTCAAAAATAAAACATAATCCAATATAAAGGCAACTGAAATTAAATTCCCAATCCCTCAAATGTAATCAATGACAAACTTTAGGGACTCTTTTGTAATCTGCATTCTATTTAGATATCCAAAACAAAAACATAGCATCAATTATATTATTGCTAGAAAAAAGAGCATACCATCATCCACCTACACCTTAATGCAACATCACGTACAGTTTTGTCGCGTAATGTAGCCGCAATCTTTACGTATCTCATAATACTTGGCTCATCAGCGTATCTGGAAAATTAATTCAAGGAGAGGAGCACATGTAAACTAACCTACAAAGCAGTTATTTTAACCCACTTGGGAAACTAACATCCAGCATGACATCCAAAAACAGAGCGATTTAGACCACACACATTAATTTTCAATACAGGTAATTTAGCATAACCATTGAACACAAATATGTCAATTCTTGTAGAGATGAAACAATGATAGGTGAAAAGAAATCATCAATAACTGCAAACTGTAAGCCATGGCTGTATCCCTAAACTTAAACTTCAAGTACAGTTTCCAGTATTCATAATCTAACACCACTAGATGCCACATTTTTTTTTTCATTATAATTCTAGTATGTAGACATGTCAGATACTAGCAAATGTCCAGCGAAATGCAATAATACCATACAATAAAAATCCTCCATAAAAGAAACTGTCAACAAAATTACAAAACCTACATGATCTATGCAATGCTTTACTGTTGAACCAAATGAAGTTTGCATATGCCTAAAACCATCATACATATCCCCTGAACAGACCTACAAATGCTGTCACCATTGACAGAGTTTTCATAGTTGCAAACATTAATAAAAGGGTTGATGATAAAATAAAAATATAGAAAGGATGTTAAGGTGAAACAAATTTAAGAAACAAAGAAAAAATTCATAACAAAATAACAAGCTACCTACTTGACAAGGCCTTCCTCCAAGTTCAATTGTTCATCAACAGACCACTCGACAGCCAAGCCTGTGTCATGTTTTAGGCCAGGAGGAATGGAATCAATGACAAGCGAAGAAGAAGAAGCAGAAATTACAGGTTGAACCTGAACCATTCCAGGACTGCTGCCGATCATTCTAGGATTCCCAGGCATCATCATGATGGTCGAACTAGTGGCAGCAGCAGCAGCATTCACCCCAAAACAATCTCCCATATGAATCATCTCGGAACTGTTGTTTATGGCAGCAGATTCAAAGGATATATCCTGTCGATTGAGAGCAGAAGCTAAGGCTTTGTTGTCTCGATGAAACCCTGTGTTGGACGACTCGGCAGCCATTTTCTGCCCACTATAGAAACTCACTGCACCACCATAGCTCAAGAACATCAACACCCCACAACCCCCACACCAAAATTAACTTAATCTCACCATATTACTTCACTATTTTTGCTTCATAACTCTGCAAAATGACAGCCAAAAGAAGAAAAAGAAAGTAGGGAAATTTATGCCTTTGAGCTTATTCCTTCAATTAACATTAAAATCCATCCACTGCCTCTTAAAACCCTAGAATAGATTCCACACCGCACCCCCCCCAGGCCACAAAAAAAAGAAAAAAAAACCCGACAAAAGCTAAAAGAAATACATAAAAGAAGTGGGGTCGAGAGACAGAGACACAAACACAGATAGACCGAGAGAGATTGTATAGTTGAAATGGACAGAAGAGAGGAAAAAGCTCATACAGAACAAGAAACGGACGTGGCATAGAGAGAGAGTAATAGAAGAGAGAGAGAGTGTGTGTGGGGTTAGCTTTACCTTTTAAGTAAGAGTAAGAGTAAGAGTAAGAGTAGGAGGAGGAGGAGGAGGAGAAGGAGGAAGAGGAGCTTAGCTTATTACTTCCCCGACGGAGCTCAAGTTGTCTAGATTCGCCTTCCATAGTTGGGTAAATCAGCTTTCCCCCCACCTTTTTCTCTCTCTCACACACACCAACTAGTGCTTCTACACGCACACAAAGTTGTCACACACACACACACACACAAAGTGACAACAGTCAGTGTTGCTTTTGCTTACTTTAATGTTATTATTTGTGGGCTGCTACTCCTTACTGCCGCCCTTCTTTCTTTCCCTCTTTTCATCTCCTTCCTTGTGGACGGCGCCCTGCCTGCGTTTGCTTTCCTTGCCAATACATACTATTACTCTTAGCCAAATGGTTTTTCACATACAGCCTTACAACCACTCTGGCCGTTTCTTTCTCTCTCTCTCTTTTTTGTTTTCCCTTCGTCAGTCTCAAAGTTTGAAGCCACTGTATGAACAGAAGATTGATTGATGAATTTAAACAAATATAATAGTGCGAATCCCCATAACCATTCGATGCCCAATTATTATTGCGGACGGTGGGATGTGCCGGCTCTTTCTTTTTCTTTTTTCTTTTTTTGTTTTCTTTCTTATTATTTATAATTAATTAGTTTATTAAGCCAAAACTATACCTTTTCTTCTTCTTTTTTTCTACAATTCTTTTATTATTTATTATTTATCAATTCGGAGTCACAAATTCATTATTCACTTGTTAGACAATTAGTGTAGAAAAAAAATAATTTAGAATATACTAATTTTTCTTTTATAAAATTTGTTTAAGAAAATAATATCTTTTTTCTCATTTTTTTGTAATGAATTCTTTAAAAAAAATTATATTTTATAAAAATTGTGAAAATCGTTTCTTGGTTTGGACATGCTATAAATGAAACTTAAATATATATATATATATATATATAATAAATGAAAAATTATATATGAAAATGATGAATTGATTTTTTTTTTAAAGAATATTTTCACTTGATAATTTATAATTTTAAAATAATTTATTTTTTCAACGCATTACCAAATTTTTCAAAAAATCAAGAGATCAATCGGTCAATCAACACTCCTCGTTCTTTCGTTATGGAAGAAGTCCAAGCGCATGAGAAACTTTTCCTTTGTCCAAGTATTCGTTTAAAGACCACCAAATGACAAAAGAGCCCTCTAAACCAAAATTTTACCCATATTGGAAACGATGACATAGGCAAAAGTGGAATCGCATTCTTCCACTACAGTATACATGCTATGTGATGTAAGAGGAGGAATTAGATTCCAATGACAACAATCTAAATGTCGCTCACTTTTTGATCCCAATTGGTCGCCTTTCTCCCACTACTCCAGCACACGAGAGTTGTGGCCAAACCCAACACGTAAACTCCACTTGCTATAAGAGTGAGTTCCAACTTGTTTATTCATATAAATGAGTAATACTCATATTTTAATTTCAAATTTTATTTACTAAATGAGCTAAACTTGAATAAAGATACATTTGAATAATTTGGATTCGTAAATAATTTGTTTAAAAATTTGTATTATTACAAAAAAAAAAAAAAAAACTTATTAAATGAAGGTCGGATATAGAGATTGACAGGCGGAGAGAGAGACAAGCACTCGGCGTAGTCTGATCGTTTGGCAAGGATTGTCTATTAGCGAAGTGGGTCGAACTAAGTGCCCTGGAGAGATCATATTTGAAAAACATTTGACAACCCTTTCGTTTCATATTTGGAAGCAGAAACGCACCCATCGCACTTCTCATTAAAATTTAAGACAACCTACAGTACAGCGCAAAAGCAACGCACATGCAAAAACTTCCAAAGGTCATACAAGAACACACAAACTTGTCATAATTAGAAACAAGGCCTACTACATCCTAAGACTGAAAACGGGCCTACTACTACTTTGAGTTCATTCCTTCTACGCAACAACTCATTGTGGTCTCGGATAGAATCTCTTATTGGGCCCTAATATACAAGTAGAAATGGAAACCGATGCCAAACCTTGTGCAATGGGCTGACAACATATATAACACCAATGAATGAATAACGGATATTATTTTCTTCCAAAAAAGTATCTATTAGTTACGAAGGATTTCTCATTTTTTAAAAAGTATGAGAGTTGGGTAAAGTACACCTATCACACACGTGTCTGGAGAAACAATGCAGAGCCAGATTCTATGAACGGCGTATATATTTAAAACGTTGGTGACCCTTCATAAGATATCTTAACCATGAAGACATCATTTTTTCACTCCATGCAGTAAACCTTCTTCCTTACTTGGTCGAGTACGCTGCCCTTTCATCACGAAGGAATCCAATGGACACTGAAGCCGTTTCCTTTGCATGATTTTGCAGGCACGGCGTGCCTTCATGACCGCAGAATTGACCAATTCCTTGGACATGGCTTCATATAATTTTTGTTCATATCACAGATTAAAATTAAAAATTACGTATATATACAAGTAACCACGGTGTAAATCAAAAGCAAAGGTCAGGTGTACGTGCATATGTAAGTCATACGGTTGGACCAAAAGTCGATTCATGTTCTCCTCTCTCGATTATAAAAAAAACTGTAATATATATAATAATTTAAAATTTATTTAACTAAAAAATTTCTTGAATTCAATAAATATATAATTTTTAATATATATTATAAAAATATATTTTTCTATAATTATTAAATAAACAAAAGATATATTTAATTTTTATTTTAAAAATTTTCCAACATTAACTTAATAGGTAAAATGTTGGTAGTTAGTCACCCTTTTCAGTAGTCAACCTCTAACGCCCTTTGAAAAATTTCAAGCCATACACACTGAAAACTCCTGCCAATTTGAATCAACCATGAAACTGGAAATTGAATGGGGAAAAATGGAAGTTGAGGAGGAGAAAAGGTGAACAACTTTACACATCAATGAACTCTACAAGACTTTGTGGAAAAATTTAATTTTGAATACTAAAGAGAAAATGGGTCAAAATGAGAGCAGGACACATTCATGAAAGCCACCTGAAGTGCTAACTCAAATGCTGGAATGTTCTTCTCTAGGCAAGCTCTGGACCGTATCCGACCATCGTCCAGGAGAATGGTCACTACTATTGGATGAAACTTGTGCCTCTGCCCTTGCATCTCTTATCATCTTCAGAACTTCCCTCATTGAGGGGCGGTTATCTGGCGTGAGTGAGACACAAGCCATAGCAATGTTTACAAGGGCCTGAAGTTTCTCTTCAGCAGCCTCATTGCTTGAGGCAGGCTCATCCCCAGACTCTGTCTCTTCCTCACGTACTGACCTCACCCACCGAGGAATATCTGAGCCATGTTCTTGAACAAGATCTTGGAATGGAGTTTTTCCAGTAAGAAGTTCCAAAAGAAGCACACCAAAGCTGTAGACATCAGATTGCTGGTTGGGTGGTTTTCGCGTGTCACGGCTTTCAGGGGCTCGGTAGAAGAGGGAAGTAGCACTCGGTTCATCCAGTGAACCTGGATCTCGGAATGTGGTCAGGCCATAATCTGTTAGGCAGGACTCAAATTCAGGGCCTAAAAGAACATTGGAGGATTTCAAATTTCCGTGGGTTAAGCCAGGGTTCTGGTGTATGTAGAGCAGCCCTGTTGCCAAGTCCTCAGCTATTTTCAGGCAGGAAGTCCAGTGAAGAGGCTTTCCACCACCTGAAGTTCTTGTCCCTGCAAAGATTTAAAAAGAATGTCACAAAGCACAAGATGCAGGCAGCAAAGTTGTGCTAGTTGTCCTGTTAACCTAGGCCCAGAATTTTAGACACAGGTTATTTATTGTGGCAACCAACAAGATATGAGACACCATTTAAATTGATGAATTCTCTATGAAGAAACATCATGTCTTATATTAATTCTCATATGCTGCATTTTACAACAATAGATACTGTCCATCCTTAAATCCAGTCAAAAGCTGCCAATGTCATCTTTCCACGGTCATTGGTGTGTAAAATATGGTTTCAGACAGAGCTTGGAAACTAATACTTTTTGCCTTCTAGAGCTTGGTAAGAAAGGAATTCAAAGTAAACAAGATATGCAAAGAGATAGATTTCACATCTAAAACAAAGGAAATCTATTTGCACCCTAACCATAGAATGCAATCTGGTAATTGGACAAGATGAAATCCTTAATCAAGCCGATGTTGGACAGGTAGCAAGGCACAATAATCTACAGGTAAACCCACAAGAGGCACAAAAACACTCTTCATGTTACGGACCAGGTGTGTCTCAGTAATCCACACTGATAATAGTGGTTGAAGATATGTATACATGTTGTATCAGCTTGGCCATGCCTCTCAGCTATCAGTTATGCTAATAAATAGGCCAGCAAGCTTTTAAGCACTTCTGTAGGGGGTCAATTTCATTGAAAATCTCCATACTATCTTCTCAAGAAAGCAACAAAGACATCCAAACTTTAACCTGTAACTACTCATACTAAAAGACAATTAACAGTTTTGGAATCGTGGCTCAGTAACACTAACCACATTGCTTACTTCGATTGGATATTTCACAACCCACTTGCTCACAATATTTATCCATTTTTCTGTAGAATGAAGCTTTAAAAAAACTTGAAATTCAAGATGCCACAATCGGAATGGAATGGAGTCATGCAAAAAGATGAAAGTTTACACTATATTTACTACAAATAATTGAAACCAAAACTGAAAAATTGCAATTTCAGTTGCAATTGCATGGTATGCATATTTCTTGTATTAAAGTAAAAAAGCTAGTATTATGTGATCATCTGACCTCGGCAATTTAAGTGATTTATGTGAATTGTTGTAACAATATTTTATCTGATAGTGGTAAGAACATTATTATGTCAGGCCTCAGATTTGAATGGGCTAGGGCTCCTATGACTGAATACACCTGAGCCCACATCGATACCCCCAGAACGGCTAACCTGTTTCCTTTGACTTCCATTCGCTTAGAAATCAAAATGTATCATCGGGTTTCAACCTCACACTTCATAGTCTTTACTGATTTTCAAGTATTTATTCTATCCAAACACTAAGGAGCAATATTCTGATGATTTAAGATTAGCTGACACCATAATGTAGTCCATAAGACTTGTGTGAATTGATAATATGGTCTCTGGCTACAGAAATTTCTCTTAGAATGGACGATTACTACAAGATTAAAGCATTTTTCGAAAGGATTCCGTGACCCAAAGTTCCTAGGCCTCCGTGAAAAATGTTGACGTTTTTAAGAGGGCAAAGGAAAGTTACTTAGAAAACTGTGCTTTTTTTGTTCAGCTTTTTTCGCATCCCTTGAAGAGTCTTTTTCAAGAGCTTTGTTTTCTACGTTCCAAAAAAGAGGTTGAAAAAGATTGGCAGAGGAAGATCAAAACAAAAATAAAGTTAGACACAATTGGTTACCCGAGCGGTCCACAGTCAACCATCGTTCCAATCTGCTGATGTGCACTTCGTTGTTTGACCAACAGTAACACAGGCTGACTTCAAAATATATATCATTATGAGGTGCTTTACTGCAATTTTGCCATTGGGGTGTCTTTTTTCTTTCATTTACCACGTATACATTGTTTGGCTTTAAAAATTACACAAGGACATTTAGATCACACCAACACAATTTTTCCCTATACATTATTTCAATGATTTTAATTTTGAATATTTTTTTCAAAAAAAAAAAAAAAAAAGAAAAAAAAGAAGAAAAGTTTCTGTGGCATCTTTTGATCATAACAACCCTTTCAATCACTTCAGCTACCATGAGACCCTACCTATTTTGAAATGTAGGGATGTACGGTGATGTCTATAATTGAATGCAGATAGGAATGGGCACATGGCCTGGGGTTCGTGGATGGGAGCATGCTGACCCATTGCACTTTTGTCTCAACCGATCCAGCTACCTTGGCCACATCCCCAAAATTTTATTAGCTAAACTGAATCACTCACGTGACATGACGGTCTTGACTAATATTTTGTTGTACTATTATTTGTTTTCAAATATATTATAGTTTTACTAGTAATGCCCTATTGGGGGTGTAATGTTCCTGTCTCACGTTCATCATCGCAGTTAATTTGACAAGTTTCTAAGATGTGATGTTTTTTTTCAGTGAATATGTGTCAATGATGTAGCAAAAGTTTTGAAGAACAATTAAAAAGTACACATGTTAATTATAATCGTTGATTATCAATCACATGCAACCAATTATTCTATCATGCTATCTCAATTATCGACCAACCAACACTCGTTGCCGTGGCATTGTGTTAATGAAAGTAATAATAAAACCAAACAAAATCAAACACAAAGTAAATAAATAAATATAAGAAGAAGAAAGAGAGAGGGAGAGAGAGGGGAGGGGCTGCTTTTCACAGACATACCGTGCAAGAGAGAGAAAAGGCTGCCGTTGGGGAAGTAATCATAGACAAGAAGCCGTTCCTCCTTGGCCTGGAAGTAAGCCCTGAGTGGGACCAGGTTTGGATGCCTCAGCCTACCAATCAGATCCATGTGTCTCCTAAATTCCTCCAGCCTCGGATAACTTGCATCCTTCAGCCTTTTAACGGTCACGATGTACCCAGACTCCATCACAGCTTTATAGGTGCTCCCCAGCGTACCTCTCCCCAGAGTTTCGGCCGATGCCTTCAATAAATCTTCCAAGCTGTAGCTCATCTGCTGATCCCCTGCACCCAAGAACACCAGAGTCCCCAATCCCTCACTTTCCCACGAAAACCCACCTTGTTTTCTCCCAGAATTACCACCCATGCCACTGTGGGTGCCTCCGGATCCAGGAAAGCCGCTCCTCCTCTCCGATCTATCTGATCGAACGGCTGAGGCTTTACTTCTTCCTTCCCCGGGTGGGCCAACAGCCCCACCACCCACTTTCCTGCCACGCTGCTTTTTCTTGCAAACCAAACATACCAACAGCACACAAGCCACAAGAAACAAGACCCCACCCACAATGGGTACGACCAGTTTTACTAACTTGCCCCTAGATAGCTTGGACTTGGAGGATGTTGTTGGCCCTGTCGGATAAGTAGGACTCAATGACGGTCGCTGCTGACCTGTGCTGTTGCAAGGATTTTGTACTTTCTCGCCGCAGAGATCAATGTTTCCGGTAAACGAGGACCTGTTGAACCGAATCAGTGCCGGGGACGCCGGAATCGGGCCGGAGAGCTTGTTGTTAGAGACATTCAAGTGTCTTAGATTGGCTTGGTTTAAAGGAGGGATTGATCCTGTCAACAAGTTGTCTTGCAGGTAGAGAACATAGAGCCGTCTCAGTTTGAGGAGTGACATTGGGATTGGACCTGAGATATGGTTAGCGGAAAAAACTATGACCTTCAGACGATGTAGTCCTGTAATAGATTCTGGGAAACCGCCGGAGAAATTGTTGTTGTTGAGGAAGAGAGATTTGAGATTGATGAGGCCCGAGAGATCGGGAATTTGTCCGGAGATTGAGTTTCCTTTGAAGCTTAAGACTCGGATTTGATCCAACTGGTTCAGGCCTTTGCCGTCTATGGTGCCACTCAGGTTCAGATGCTCCACCACAAGCTTTGAGACCCTTCCATTCAGGCACTCCTTGACCCCTTGCCATTTGCACACATCGGCTCCTTGTGGCCATGGCATCGAGTTCAAAGGATCAATGGATGATTTCAGGGTCAGCAAGGCCTCGGCATCGCCTGATCTAACTGGAGAAATGAGAGAGATGGCATTGACAGAGAACAGAAGAAATGACAGGAAAAAATGGCACCCTGAACTTGAACTTGGAATAACCTGCAATTTCATCCTCCAAAAACCACCAAATCTTTGGAGGGCTAGAAATTGTTACAGAATGAAAAGATCAAAAGAGTGGGATCTTTCAAATCATGGGTTTTGTAATAGAAATAATGTTGATATGATTGGATTTTGATTTGTGTGGCACTACAAGCTCCCAAACAGGGAATCCCCTCATGCGTAAATCTCTGGAAGACCACCGCCCAAAAAGGCCAAACCCACTTTATATGTCTGAAGCCCTGTTTATTCTGCTCCCTGTCTTTGGCGCTTCTAAACACCAATCACTTTCAAAGCCTTTCAAATCCTCTCATCTACCATTTTGCCCGCACAAAGACATCACAATGCAAAAACATCTGAATCAATGAGTCTGAAGCACACATACATACTTGGAGACCCAAAATACCCAAAAAAAAAAAAAAAAAAAAGGCCCTTTCGGTGGTGGTCAATCTTTTAGGTGTGTATATATATATATATATATATATATATATATTTCTTTCCCTGCCCCCCGCGCTCCCCACTCTAGCTGAAAAGTTAAATTTTCTATAATGCTAGGCACTAAAGGAGGCTAATCTACTCACTCCAATGGACTGAATAGGCAGTTGGAGATCCATTAAAGGCCGAAGAGAGAAAACCCATTTTGCCACTGGGAACTTCCACTGGCACCGGCATCGTTTCTCCAACTCTTTGCTAGCAAAACTCACGGACGTCACTGTACTCCCATCACGTGAACCCACCTCAGAATTTGCAGGAGGAGAAAAATTATAAAATGCTTATTTTCTCCTATCTATGATTTTTTATATTCTCACACTGCAGGCATTATTGAAGAAGATAAATTTACTATTATTTATCTCTTTCTTTGTTTCTCTTTCTTTTTTATTATTTTTTTAAAAGAAATTTCTTGAGCTGTTCGATGCTCTCAAATTTTCGTTGTTTTTAACCCCCCCCCCCCGCACACCCTCCCGCTGCCTGTGGAACTTTTGACTACATTATTACATATACATGGGAGCCAATTAATACTCCATCACTGTGGTGGATCACCGGCAGCTGCTTCATCAATGATTACTCTCTTGACTTTAGCTTGAACTCGGTAAATAATTCAAAGGCAGGGTTTACTTCTATGTTATTTTATTTCTATCTCCTTTTTCTTTTCTTCTCTTTTAACAATTATATATATTATATATAAACAATGTGCATATTCTATCCATTGTACCACAGTAAAAAGAAATAGTTGGAGGGAATTGAAGGCAGAAGAGGGAAGCTTGGAGTTTGTAATAAATGGGAGCTTTCTACACTTGGCGAGAGGAACGTGTCGGTCTTAAATGTCCACGCACGTGGCCCTCTGTGTTTGGTACTGTGTGGTTGCGCCCTAGTTTAAGAAGGCCGATTGCTCTGCATGTTGCCGTCGACTCTTTTCTTCTCTCTTTTTTTTTTTTTTCACCTCTTATTAATGGCCAGCGAGCCAGACCTGTCTCCGTATTTATTAGGATAGTGCCCCGTTAGAGTTATATATATATATATATATATATATAATTATTAACATAATTTTAGTAAAATGGAATGTGTTAAATTTTAATCAAGATATTTTAATTATTGAAAATTTTACTATTTTAGATCAATAAATAATTTCTGTGCATAAAATTAATCATAATAAAAATTTTACAAAGAATTAACTTTTATTATTCTTAAAATATAAGATAAATTACGTGAAAAGAATAAATAAGAAAGATAAGAGAAATAATAACACAAAAAGTTATGTTATTATATATTTTTTTATTAGATTGTATATCTCACCTAATACATGAAATTTCAATTTATATAACAAAGATTATTTTACAAATAAGGTAATTATATTACAATAATATTAAGAATTTTGTGAAATTATTAATTAATTATTAAAATATTATCAATTATATTGATTCATACATAAAATGCTATTTTAATTTTAATTAATTCTACGATTATAAAAATTCATAGCTATTTGTAGTAAAACCTCAATCTAAAATTAAGATACATCATAAGTAGTCCGTAAAATTTGGTGACTTGGGACAAAAAGGATTGAAATAGATCCCGGAGAGGAAAGATCAAATCTAAAAAAGAAATGAACAGAAAAAATGGCCAACAAATTATATATCTAGTGAAAATAGATAGGAAATTTACCTAAAACTACATCAATTATATCTTTTTTATTCAATTGTGTATCTCACATGGCATATGAATTTTGATATATCTTAATATTGATTAATTGTAGAAAGTTTTATTTAATTACAATTAAATCCATTTTAATTTATTCATAAAATTTTATTTTAATTATAATCAAATATCCATAATTATATGATTTTCTAATAATTATAAATCTGTACACATTTTGAGGATTCTATTGGACTTTTTTTTTTTTTTCTATTTATTTATTTATTTCCTATTGACATCTCGTAACCTCTTTGGGCTCGTTTAGGACAATAGATCTGCTTTCTCGTGATTTGCTTGATTTGGGAGAGATGAAAATAATAGTAACTTGATTGGGTGTGTAAGTTTTCTGTTGGTTTAGAGTGAAGCAAGCATTGTTAGTGTGTCGCTTTCGCTGCTGCCAACGTTTTTAAGTTTCCAAGTTGGCCAGGATGGTGTATTATTCAATGCATTCTTATGTTCTTCAATCCGCACCGAAGTTGACCTGTCTTTTTAGCTTCATTTGTGTTTTCGATCTCTTACAAGAAAGTGTTGAGAATCTTGTATTTAGTATGTCTATATATATTATGATGTAGGAGCGACTTTTTTCACAGTTAGTTGGAAAATTGTTCACAATTATCGTTCATATATTACACTCCAAACTTTCTTTTTTCTTAAGAAAATGTGTCACAAGATGTCCAAAATATCTGAAATTCAATACATGTTGCATGCGCCTATTATTGTCTTCTAATATTAGTATTTAAAAAATTAGGATCATTTAAATTTATGTTAATAATTTAATTGCATTCATCATATAACCCACAATAAAAAGAAAAGACGAACCTTTTATCTTATGTTAGTTGTGATATGCATTGGATTGCTTCTTAAATATTTTTATGTAAAATTTATTTATTTTTACATAATATTATGTTTAGTCTGTTTAGAATTTTTTTTTTAAAAAAAATATATTTTATTTTCAATCAAAAACTTAAGAGCAGTTGATAATAATTTTTTAAGAAAAAAATAGTTTTTAAAAACAAATAAGTTAATTTGAATTTTTTTTTCTTATTGATTCTTTTAAGAAAACAATGAAAGGATTTTGGAAGTAATTGTTTTTCCTTTTTTTTCTTAATTTTTTATTTTAAAAAATTAACAAATAAATAATCATAGATTTATTTTTCTCTTATTTATATATGTACTAATACTATGTTTGAAATCATGGGTTGTGTAGTTTTAAGATTTTTAATAAGATGTATTAAAATATATATATATATATATATATAGTAAAATTAATAGAATTTAATTTAAGTTAAGTTGATTTTTATAGTTAAATTAGATTTGAAAAAAAAAATAGTTAGTGTAATTTAATTGCTTTTAGGAGAATTTTTTTTCTCTTTTTTTTTGAAGAAGACAAAAATAAGAATTTAATAGATTTTTTTTAAAATAAAAAGAAACTTAAACTATAACTACCTTTTAATAAAAAAATTTAGTTGTAGTTATTTTTTTAAATAAAAAAAGATTTAAATCATAAGCATTTCTTTCTTTTTTTTATCTTTTCAAAAACCAAAAGTTAAAATTTGGGTTTTTTTCTTTTTTTTTCTCTTTCTGACAAATCAAAGAACAAGAATTGGATAGTAATTTTTTTTCTTCTTTTTCATTGTTAAAAAAAAAAAGAAAATTTGAGAAAATGATTTTCCATTTTTAAGAAAATAAATAGAAATATTTAAGAATAATTTTTCCTATTCTTATTTTTATTTTCTTTAATGTAAAAATCAATGAAAAACTATCATAAAAGCAATAATGATTATTTTTGCTCACATACACACAAAGTTTATACCTATATTATATGCAATATTACTATATACTTATTGCAAAAATTATAAATTTAATTAACTTATAACCAAAATCTAAAATTAAAATTAATTTTAATTGAATTATTTCTTTCTAAAAAAATAAATTTGTGAGTAATTTTTTCCTTTAAAAAATAAAAAATATAGTAGAAAATTTTAAATATAATTTTTTTTAAGAAAATAAAAATAAAATTTTGGGAGCAATTTTTTTGAAGAAAATAAAAGAAATATTTGAAATTATATATTCTTTTTTTTTCTCTTCTTAAGAAAAATTGGTGAATTTGCAAAATAGAAAAATTTTAAAATAATTTTTTTATTTTCTTTTCTCTCCCTTTTATTTCCTCTTTGTAACTTAATAAAGTCGTCATATAAATAAAATCAATAATTTAATTAAAGAATAATAAACTGAATTTCTTTCAATTTTATCAATTTATATGAATACTAAGATTTATCCCACATACTACATAAATTTTATATGTATATAAATAATTATTAATAAGAATTAAATAAAATAGCATTATGAATATTCCAATTGATGCTTATGCATAATTCTCAACATTTGAATCATTTATCAAGCTTATAACTTAGCTAATGAAAATTCAATTGTAGGATCAAAGTAATATAAAAAGCCTTAATAAATCAATCTACTATAAAGTCTTACCCCTAAAGGAATATATTTTATTCTTTTTTTTCATTCTTAAGAAAGTTTAACAATGAGAAAAGTTGTATAGACACTAAGTAAATTGTTATACTTTCATAAATTTGTTTTTTATTTTGAAACCTATCAACTAAATTGGGATAAGATGTCAAGAATGTTTCATATATAATGTAGTAGAAACAAACAAAGGTAGGTCACCCCATCATATACATCTATCAAAACTAATATATGATAATTGGGCAAGCTTACGTGCAATCTTGCTAGTAATTCAACAAGTGTGCTTAAACTTAATCTTATAAATTGTAGTAGAAATGCTCCCAAATGTCAATGGCAAGTTGTTGCATCAAGAAAGTTTCATCTTTAAGGTTTATGGATGGCAAGAATTGCATTAAGGGAATCACACTCCTTAATTACATGATCCATGGAAAAGATGTAACTAGTCATAAATGTTGAGATTTTAGGTTTGAATTTATGTGGTTAAGAAATTTTACATCAAAAAGAAGAGGGAAAAGTAAATAATATATATATATATAAAGTCATAAATCCTATGTCTTAAAGTTTTGGATTAATATATGATATCAAATCTGCAAATCTATTGTTTATTTGGACTTTACTAAAAAATCTCCCTAATTTGGGCTCTTATGTTTTTCCAATAAATGGTATCAAAGTTAATGGTTTGGTAAGGGATAAGGATGAAACATGTTTCCTATGGTTGTTGTCCTTATAAGGAAGGAAAAGATGTATTACATTTACCAAAATTAAAACCTAAGTGGAGTGATAAGGCATAGCTCCAAAAAAAAAGAATGGTGACATTCCAAATCAGGTGAAGTAAGGTTGGCTTGTGAATAGGTTTGGTGGAGTGTTAATTGCTCTTAATGTGTTTAAGGAGAACAAACCTGATTTGCAAGAGATTCACACTTAAAAGGAGATTGTTAGGATCTCAAGTGTAATTTATGTGATTAAGAAATCTTACATTGGAAATGAAAGGGAAAAGTAAACAATATATAAATGGAAAAGATCGATAAACTTAATACCTCAAGGTTTTGGGTTAAGATGTGGTGTCAAACACACTAGTCTGTTGTTTACTTGGACCTTACTCAGAAATCTTTCTAATTTGGGCTATTGTGTTTCCCCAACAATAGACCTAATCTCAAGACTAATAATTCAATACAAAAAGCAAATCACTATTTTGTTATGGTCCTTAATAGCAATGTCTATGCCATTATAGTGAAAGAATAAAGTTACATCTATATTTTACCTTAAAAAACATACTAGTGGTGGTACCCATTTTATAATAGATGATGATGTAAGCATAATAGGAGGAGAAACAACTTTTTGGTTAGTGATAAAGGCAATAAAGCTATACGGTCATATCAAATGATTTGCTAGAGTGAAAGATCTTATTTTCTTGAATCCTTAAGTTTTGAGACCTCTTAATTTCCCAAGAAAGCATAAATACCATATCAAAATGCTTTTTCTTCAACACCTTAGCAAGTTTTTTAAGCCATGACCTAAAAAGAATCTTGCAACTTGACATACACACAAAGATACAGAGAGGGTAAAGGAGCCAAATCCTAGTGATAATGGAGTAATCCAATAATGCATAAGAGATGAATTCATTCTTTTTATCACATAGATCACACACTTATCCAAACACAATCCTTATTAAGACAAAGAATTACGAGATTTAATAGCCTTTTAAGCAAAATGTATTACCTTGTTAGACACCTTTGATTTCCAAAATGATTTGTAGATGTTCTAAATTATTGTATTTTTTAAGGTTAGTTAACATATTTTTAGATTTAGTCAACTAATCGTTTTATGACCATTAATCTAGTTATTATATAATCGTTAAACTAGTCATTATATGTCTATTATTACTTGTTATATATAGATCACAATAGCCTTATTTATAATTATTGAAATTTATGTTTAACGTTATTACATTTTATGAATTATTAAATTATGACTAATATAAATTAGAGCCTTTACTTTTTGTTGCAAGAAAATAGACATCATTTACTACAATCTATGATCTACTATTGGATTAATTAAAAAATTGAAATGCTTATACTACTTTTCTATTTAAAGTTCAAATTAGTAATAATGTTTATCGTATTTTAAAAGGATAGGGAAAAACTATTTTTAAGGACAACACATATCACGTTTTAGACTTGATATAATTGTAGGTCAATTTACTTTTTTCGCAACATTATGCTATTTTATTGGTTATTTTTCCAATAATCTTACAAATAATTTCAGCTCTGTTAGACAAATTGTTTTAATGCAATAGGTTATAATGACTATTTTCCTATAATACAACAAATTTTTTTACTAATGTGCACTTTAAAATAGTGAAATAATAGAAACAGTTCAATCTTTTAATTAACCTAATTGTAGGTTATAAATTATTATAAATGATGTTTACTTTCTTACAATAATAAGATGAATACTTTAATTTTTATTAGTCATAATTTAATAACTCATAAAATGTAATAATATTGAATATAAATTTTAATGATAGTAAATGACTAACATTGTTATATGTTATAACCATTAGTAACAAACACATAACGACTAATCCAATAGTTATTTGACGGCTAGGTCAAATGGTCATAAAATGACTAGTTGATCAAGTTTTAAAACATATTAATTAGTTTTTGAAAATACACTAATTTATAATATTTGATGACCTATTGTTGGGTTAATTTACAACAACTATTGTTGTAAATTAATGTATTTTTAAAAGCTAATTAATATGGTTTTAGACTTGGTCAACTAACCATTATATAGCCATTGGATTTGCCATTATGTGTTTATTGCTAGTTGTTGTGGATTGTAATAACACTAGTTATTTATTATCGCTAGAATTTATATTCAGCATTATTACATTTTATAAGTTATTAAGTCATGACTAATATAAATTAGTTTCTTATCTTATTTTTAAAAGAAAGTAGACACAAATTACAACAATAGATGACCTACTGTTAGGTTAATCAAAAGATTAAACTATTTTTATTGTCTCATTATTTAAAGTGTATATTGGTGAAAATGTTTGTTGTATCACAATAGAATAACCATTATAACCTATTATATTTAGACAATTTATTTACGAGAATGAAAACTATTCTTAAGGATAGTGTCTAGTACACTTTAAACATGATATCATTTTTTGTTAATTTACTTTTATTGCAACATTATGTTATGTTATTAATTATTTTTTCAACATTACCACCCATATTCCTTATTAAGTTCAAAGTGAGAACTTTAGGCCTTATACACATATGCCTAAAAATAAGCTAAGAGATATGTCATCTTAATGGTAAAGCAACCTATGTGGTTACAATGTCGCCTTAAGCCATGTTTAAGAGCACAAAAGTATAACAGAATTGAAATGATTTACTTAATCTCAGACTTCATAAGGAGTGATACCATTAAGTCTCTATTCTATACCTTTATATTAATATCAATCAAATTAACCATAAATGCATAAGGTGAAGGCCTTGGCAAGGATAGAATCTAAATGTCATTTTTACCCAGTAAACATATATTTTCCTAAATACATATATGTTGTCGATCTCATACTTACCAACATAAACTCCTTTGAAAAAATAAGCAAGATAATAAAATATTATGCTAAGTATAGATTGGATAGTAACCAACCATGAGGATAATACTTACCACCAAAGACTTGCAAAAACTAAGGATGCTTTATTAATAGCTAGCCACTAAGCTTGTTTAATAAGTAATGAAATATTAAAGCATAGGAAATCATGAAAACTAAAACCCTTGTAGTCCTTTAAATCACATATTTGTTGCCAAAAAGACCAATAAAGCTTCCTTTTTACTCGAAGCTGCCCACCAAACTTCATTTATAAGAGCCTTTAACTCTTGACATAATGTGACTAACAATTTAAAATGACTTATAAAATAAGTAAGAATAGCTTGAATCATCATTTAAATAAGAATCTCTTTCTTAACCTTGGAAATAAAATTTTATTCCTTCCATCCTACCAACTTTTTCTACAACTAATTCACTATCATACTAAAATCATTATTCTTTAAATAACCAATTATCTTTGGAAGACCTAGATAGTGTTTCAGATTCGAAGTTATTGTTATACTCATCCATGCCTGTAGTGCATTTCTTTCGTTAGACTACACATTATAGTTGACAAAAAAAATTAGTTTTATTCGTAGTAATTTTCTCATTAAAAGGATTCCCATAAAGGAAAATAATAGGTTTGAAATGAAATTTCTCTTTATCATAGGAATGATAAAATAAGAAATAATTTACAAATATAACTTAAGAAGAAAAGTGACTTTAATCATAATCCTTATAATCATAACTAAAATCCCTTAACATTAAGATGTAATCACAATCCCTATAACCATGACCATAATTTTTAGACATTAGGAAACCAATCCCTTTAAATTGAGATTATGATTGACATTTCAATAATCCCTTTTAAGCTAGTGAATAGATATCAATAATTCATTACTTGCTTACAATTGCATCAAATCTCAATTTTAATGGGGATCTTGTAAGTATATCTGTTTCTTGAGATTTGGTTGAAATATAAGATAATCTAATGTTTCCACTTTCAACCTTAGCCTTGATGAAGTTCCTATCAATTCTCACACGTATCATTCTATTATTTTGGATAAAATTGTGAACTATGTTATTAGTTAACTTGGTTTCATTATGTCATTCCATAGGCCCAAACATCTATATACTAATATCCTTAAGGACTATTTCAAGCTAAATTAGGTCACATATACCTTAAACTATAGCTTGATATTTAGCTTCCACACTACTCCTTGCCATTACTATTTGTTTTTTGCTTTTCTAGATTAGTAAATTGCCCTTTAACTTAGTGTAACCTCTTGTAGTTAACATAGAATCCTTAACTAAACCAGCCTAACTGACATTAACAATGCTTTCAACATTTCTTTGACTGGTTTTCTAAAATAACAATGCCTTATCGTTCCTTTAAGATATTGAAATATTTGATTAATAGCCTTGAGGTGTCTCATTGAAAGAGAATACAAAAACTAACTCATAACATTAACATTATAGGCAAACCTTATTAGTGACAGATATATAAGCTTTCTCACTAAGTGTTAGTACATTTCTTTATTAAATGGAGGGTTCTCTTTAGTGACTTTATGCTTTCAATTTTTTTCCAAAGGTGTTTATATAGGGTTGCATCCAATTTTTCCAATTTCTTTTTGAAGATTAAAAGTATACTTTCTTTGAGAATTACAAAGTTCCTTCTTACTCTTAATTATTTCCATCCTAAGGAAGTATTGAAATATCCCTTTATCTTGAACTTTGAATTTTGATTACAACAGTCTCTTTAACCTATCAATCTCTTGAATGTCATCACTAGTCAATATTATATAATCAACATATACTATTAAAATGAAGTTCTTTCCATTTGCAACTAGTTTCACAAAGAGAGTGCAATTGACTTGACCTTGTTGATAGCCAAATTGTTTCATAATTGTGTTGAATTGAGTAAATCATGCTTTAGGTAATTGTTTCAAGCCATATAAAGACTTCTTTAGCTTTCATACCTTGCCTATAGCTTTTTGCTTCTCAAATCCATATGGCATCTTCTTTCACACTTCCTTTTCTAGTTTTCCATTTAAGAATGCATTTGTTACATCTACTTGGTGTAATTCTCAATCAAGATTGGCAAAAATAGATAAAAGTACTCTAAAATTGTTTAATTTTGCCATAAGAGTAAGAGTTTCTTCATAATCTATGCCATATGTTCAAATGCATCCTTGGATGACTAACCTTGCTTTGTAGGAATTTATGTTACCATTTGCATTATACCTCATAATGAAAATCCTTATACACCCTACTAGTTTCTTCCCTTTTGGAAAATCAATAGCGTTTTAAGTCTTATTTTCCATTAGAGTTTTCATCTCTTCTAGGACTACTCCTCTTTATCTATAATCTTGTATTGCCCTTTGGATATCTTTGGGAATCTCTACTTTATCCACCATAGAGGTAAATGCCCTATATTTTAGAGATAATTTGGAATAGGTTAAGTAATTTGAGATGGAAGATTAAGTCCATGATCTTACCCCATTTTGAATGGCAATGGGGACATTAAGATCATTAACTTTAGTATCATATTCCATGTTCCCCTATGTATATTATGTTGGACTTGACTCTAGTTCTAATGGTTGGCTTTGCTTTGGAACTAGTCATCTTTATAAATAAATTAAAATATGGTTTTGTTCTTAAGTTGGTTCCAAATTTCCCCTTGATCCATTGCTTGGGTAAGTACAATTAGACTTTGATGTAGGAAAATGTTGACACATTGTAAGGAATAAGATGAAAAGATAGGTTATGAGGAAGGAGATGGAAAGGATAAAGGTAGTGAAATGGTGGTATCCCAATGATTTTCTTCAATAAATTACTCCCCTTTAAGAGAATTGTAGGGATAAAACATTTATTCTTTAAGAAAGTTAACATCATAAGAGACATAAACATTCTTTATGAAAGGAGAATAACTTTTGTGGCCTTTTAAAGTCAAAGAGTAACCAAGGAAAACATAGTTTATGACATTGGCATCAAGTATATCACAAAAGGGATTTATGTTATAAACAAAATAGCACAACCAAAAACATAAGATGGAAGTGAATTCAAGATACCTACCTATGGAAAAAAAAATGAAAAAAGCAATCAAAATGTGTTTAAAGGGAAGCTAATTGATAAGGTAAGTGGCAGTTAATATGACATTACCCAAAAAAGAGTTAGGAACAATACTAACAAGCATAAGAAAGCAAACTACTTCAAGAAGATGACAATTCTTTCATTCAATAATTCCATTATATTGAGGAGTATAAGTACATGAACTTTGATGAAAAATTTCATTTTCAACAAGGTAATTATTAGGCTTATGTGAAAAATAGTCCATTCCATTGCTAGTTCAAGGATGTGAATTAAGGATTGAATAAAATTGGTTACTAATATATGAAATTGGTGAACTATAGAGCTAGCTTTGGATTATTATTATTTTTTTCATAAGGTAAATTGAACATATTTATGTCTGGTCATCAATAAAGGTTATAAACCAACAATTTCTTATCAAGTTTAAGTAAAAGCAAGACCATAAATATTATTATGTACAAAGTGGGAAGATTTTGAAGATTGATATGAATAATGTTGAAAGGGTTGTTTGGCAAGGATGTAGTGTTAAACATTGAAAAAAAGAAATGTCTTCATTGATGAATAATTTGAGATACAAACATTTAAGATAAGTAAAACTTGGATGGCCAAGACGTTTGTGCTAAAACATAATTTCAAAATTAAAAATTGTGGACAAGGAAATAAAATTGAGTGCCTATGATTTGAAGACAAAACCAACACTAAACAAGTAAAAGAGACCATTTTGTTCCTCAATATTGTTACTCATCTTCCTTGAAGTCAAATATTGAAATACATAATAAGAAGGAAAAAATATTATTGTACAATTCAAAGGCCAATTGAGTTTACTAACAAAAAGAACATTGTATTTAAAAGTCAAAACATGAATTGTAAAATGTAGTTAAAGGCCATAAATGTTAATGTCCCCTTCATTAGCAACCTTAAAAAGTATACCATATGCAACTATTACTTTAAAGTTATAATTACACTTTTCATTAAACAAAAGACTTATGGGGGAACTTGTCATATGGTTAAAGGTCTATATGTTAATTATCCAATAGGTACCTATAACTTTTTAGGTTAGAAAAAAAAATGCTTGTAGGTTATTTTTAGGAACCATAAAAGTAGTGGCTTTTATTCATTCATGAGAATTTTCAATATCTTCATTTATTTTGTAGTGAATGGAAGAGGGCTTGGATTTATTGAATCAACTAAAGACTTAATGACAAAGGTTTATTGAGTTGAATGTCACTAACTTTGTGGCTTTGAATTGGCTAGTTTACCATGAATATCCTATCAAGTTTCCTTGGTGTGATATAGGTTTTTACAATGGTTATGCCAAGGGGCATTCTTCTTTGATCATTTTCCCTTAGAGTTGGATAAGTCTATGTAGAATTTTGAAGAATGTCATATGTTATAGGGTTGGATAATGTGTGATGTATAACTCATTTATGACTATCTTCTGGTAAAACTTATGCAAACATTTCTTAGATAATAGGAAGTGGTTTTGTGCCAAAAAGTCTTCCCCTAACCTTATATAGGTCATTATTAAGGTCTCAAAGGAAGTCAAAGATGCGTTCTTGTTCAAACATCTTATTATATTTTATCATATCATCAAGGCACTTCTAGTTTTTATCATGAAATATTTCCATCTCTTGCCAAAATTCATTATGCTTATCGTGATATTTAGTAACATATATTATACCTTGTTCAATACTGTAAATAGTAGATTGTACTTTAAAATATTGGTAGAATTCTCTAAGTTAGAATACATCTCCTAAATTGTGTTCCAAATTTCTTTTGTTGTTTTTCAAAATAAGTAGGTTCGACTTATTCTGGGCTTCATGAAATTGATCAGTTAAGCCATGATAATGAAGTTCTCAATTTTATTGTTTATGGCAGTTTGGGATGGCGTAGGAAGGTCATTATTGAGGTAGCTTATCTTTCCTTTTCTTTTAATCAAAAAAAAAAAAGAAAAAAATGGATTGAAACCATTTTTAAAAATCTAACCCATTTAGTTTACATTGGGTTATTTGAAAAAAAGGGAGTTAAGATGGAAGGATTTAGGGTAGTTAAAGGTATTGGTAAGCAGTTGGAAATAGAGAGAACAACAAAGAACTCTTTTGTTAAAGAAGAAATAGTCCTTGCCATTATACTAGTGTTGTAATTAGCGTTGTATCAATGTCCAACGAAATGTTATAGTCTACATAATTGTCAAGCTCTAATACCATGAAACCATAGGTTATGAGATAAAATTTTTCTACATCCAATTCATTGTTAGTTATTATACAATATATATAAAGTTTACAATTATCAATCATCATAATCATAAAGATGATAAAATATGAAATAATCTATAAACATAACCTAGAAAGAAAGTTGACTATAATCACAATCCCTATAATCATTACCATAATCCCTTGACATTAGGATGTAATTATAATTCCCACTATACCATAAAACACTCATAATAATAGTCAAAACCCACTAATTAAACGTGTTAAACCATTGACTAATATTGAAGCTAATGATTTTTTAGCACAACATTTGATAAGCATTATAATAGCTTTTATGAAATAATTTTAAAGGTTATTATCACAGAAAAAAAAAACCATTTCACTAAAGATTTAACATAATGGTTCTTGACGTGAGTAACATCAATTTTATAGAATTTTACACATCGCTTCATAGGTGTATAGGTAACAATTGGTTAGCCAGTGAGGGTGACTTAATTTTCCATTACAGTGGTTTTAGGTTGCAAAAGCAATGATGCTAGTACCAAAAAGTAACATTTTTGACATGAAATAATAGTGTTTTTGAGATTTAAAGGCATTAATTTTATGGCAAAAAGACATCAATGTTGATACTTGAAAGCAAAAATTGTGAAACATTAAGATAATAGTTATAAGCAATAAAGGTCGTGGTTTTAAGTAATAAAGGAAGCAGTGTTGAGACCTATAAGCATCAATTTTAAGACCTTAAAGTAGTGTTTTTAAACTTAATGGTAACAGTTTTGAGTAATAAGTGCATCAATTTTAAATTGTTTATGTTAATTTCTTGCTTTACGTACTCACAATTGATATATAATTTTTACAATAATAATTGCTTTATCCATTCGCCAATCATCCAATCAAATATAAAAGGTCTACAAGTATAAAATTTGTAAAATAGTATCATCATATGCACACGTTTAATAGAATTTATAAGATAATTAACTGATCAAATAAAGAACTTAATTCATAACATATCTACTCAACAAACATTATTATTATGAACATTGTCATCATCTTAGAAAAAAGAAAATAATTAAATGAGTATGTATATATATATCAATTTAAATATAACAAATTTAAAAACACAAGACATTATCATGATTGAAGTATTTTCAACATAGATGAAAATCAAATAGCTTGAATAAAGATAGAAACATACATATAAAAAAACTAAAATAAAAACATATTGCTTATAACAACATCAATCTTGGCTTTAAGGTCATATATATTACTTAAAAGTTAGTAAAAAAAAAAACACTAGAGGCATATTTGGCGAAGTAATTAATATTGTAATTTATCAAACATTTTTCCACTCTTATCATTACAACCACTAAGATGTCATTTTTTTCTTCAAATTCTTCTAAACTTGCATTTAAGAAAAAAGCAATGAAGTAGACTAATGAAATAAGACTCATTATTCAATAAAGAAGTAATTTATAGTATTTACCCTAAAATACATCAAATAGACTCATTATTCAATAGAGAAGCAAAATATAGAATGAAGTAAACTAGTAAAATGAAAACATCATAAAATTCAATAACATTCTTTAATATGCCAAGTTAATATTTATATCATTTAAAAGACAATAATGAAAAGCTGGTTTCTTTATATTTGAATCAATGATAGAAGTAAGATATTTTTCTTTTTTGTGAGGTCATTTCTAAGTGGTTAAAGTTCATTTGCTATAATGGAAGCAAGGTAGTTTCACACAAACAGATGCAAGATTATGTTGAGAACTTTCAAAAGTTCAAAGTGATATCATCATTATCGAAGAAGCCTTGCCTTAGTAGCTTTAAGGTATAAGACATAATGACATATAAAACATGATAATCATAATAATTAAGTGGGAAATAACAAAAAAAAAACATAAATAATAGCTTAATTGACTAGTCTTTAACCTATTGACTTTCTTCTTTTGGCACAAGTAGACATTAAATGAGGAAACTAATTGGTCTCTTATTTATTAAATTGTTGTAATTTCTTACTAAATCGTTAATTGAGGTGTTGTGCAAAGAATCACTTGTTGTAGCTAAATTACAATGATCACCTCTTGGTTGCTTCAACTAAATTTCAAATAACTAAAAAATTAAAAAAGTGCATTATCTACCAACACAGATAATAGGACATATAAGCTAAATCCATTCACATACAAGAATTTTAACACATAAAAATGGATCAATTGCTAGTATAACTCATTATTATGCCATGTATACCAAGAAATGGCCAAAAAAAAAGAATAAAAAATGAAAAGAAAATGTACTTGCATATGAAACTAGATCCTAAAATTGATTGACCAAGAGAGATAAGGATGAACTAAGAGATACATGGAAACCAAATTAGTAACAAAATTAAAAAAAAATAGAAACTAAATGGAGAAGTAAAGATATAGACTTATAATTTAAGACTAATAAAGTCAAAATTAGAGTAGTTAGGGTTTGAAACTAAGTGGAGAATGTGGGAGAGGGAGCACAATAGCAAATGGAGAGGAACAATTAGGGTTTTAGATTTTTTAGGGTTTTAAACTAAGTGGAAAGGAGTAAATTGAGAGATTGTTTAGGGTTAAAGAGATCATTTCACGGGTAGCTCAAATTGAGAGGAGCAATTGAGAGATCGTTTAATCGTGAAATCAAGTGATCATTTCAAATTGTTTGCAAACACCTTGCTAGAACTTAGGGATTCAGGATATAAGAGTTAATCAGTAAAGGATTAAACAATGTAGTTTGAGAGTTTTAAAAACTGTTATATTATTCTTTCAAAGTCGTTAGGAAACCTTGACTCAGAAAAAGCTAGTGAAATCCTTCTAACACTTTTATGTTTAAACACATAAGGTAGGGATTTAGTACCACTAAATTAAAACTCTTGCCTTAAATTGTCATGCAGTATAAGTAATTACTTAACCCATTGAAAATTATTGCGTAAACATACAAATGACATCAACTTTATTTCATTACGTTAAAACCGCTAGATAAGAGTAGCATGGGTTGGAAACTATTATTATAAACGACTGCTTTTGACATATATTAGATTAATTTTTAATTGCTGTTGAGAAAATATCATATTATTGCTATGTATTATGAAGATAAATTTATGCAAAAGTTATAATCTTATGAATATTTTAAGAATAAATTTAACTCACTTATAAATAATTGTTATTATAAATATTTTATAATATACTACCCTATAACCATGATCACACTTTTTTTATCTTAAAAAACCAAAATTTCTAAATTAAGATTATGATCGACTTTCCAACAACGCATAGGAAGCCGTTTTACATAGTCACACTCTTCCACAGTTGCAGAAAAAAGTAGGCCATCATCTACGAAAAAAAAAAATTGTGTGACTGGTATAGCATGTTTGCTTAACCCGCATATCATGTCGTAGACTCTTGGAACGAGCATCATGTATCAACGATGAGAAGTCCTCAGCACAAAGAAGAAATAAATATCGGGACAAAAGTTTATCCTGACGAAGGCTTCTAGAAAGATAAAAAGCTCTTTCTGGCTTACCAATGATGACAAATGCCTCACGGCCAGCTCTACCCATAAAGAATCAAATCAAATCCCATTTGCATTATAACTCTTTAAAAAATAAAAATAAAAATTCATTCAACTCTATCAGAAACTTTAGCCATATCCAATTTCGATGCAATAAACTTGTTCTGGCCACGGCAACCTGACTGCAAATAGTGAAAACACTCCTGGGTACTTAATGCATTGTCTATAATCAACCTGTCGTGAACAAAAGCACTTTGTTGAACTAAGATAAGTTGCAGCATAATGGTTTTGAGTCTATTTGCCAAAGCCATCGTAACCAATTTTAAATTTATGTTACAAAGACTAATGGAACAATAATATTTTCGAGCTTCAGGTGACGAAACCTTTGAAATGAGGCAAATATATATGTGATTTTAGAGGCTTTGGATCACCCTTATTAAAAATATTGAGTACGGTATCCTTCATATTAACCATGGGCCAAAGGGTTTGGATGAACAAAGCAGGCATATCATCTGGTCTCGGCACTTTGTCTTATACATTTGTTGAAGAGCCTCAGAGACCGCTTGCCGTAGATGTCGCTGTGAGAAAAAGTTTCATATCCTCTGTCACCCTTCTCGGCATCACATCAAGAACAGGCTCGATATCTGGAGTGGCTTGGAAGGCGAACAAAGTCTCCTAGTATGTGTTGAAAATAGCAGCAACATCTCCTTTATTGTGACGCCACACTCCATCTTGATCCATAATTAGATAAATAGCAGTACACTTCATATAGATACCATTATTCATCTATTCTTGACTCATTTGTAATTTATATGTAAAGTGATGTAATTCAAGTTTGGCTATTTGAACAGTAAGATCAAAAAATGACTTATAAACACAAAAATTTAATCGCAAAATTGAGTAAAAATTTCAATTGTATACTTATTTATAAAAATAGACGTAACTTGTTTAATACATATCAGAATGACCTAATTCTAAAACCAAAAGTTTAAAGACTCTTTGATTTACAATTTTGTTGTTTTGAGTTTTCCTAAATGAACACTTTAAGGGAGTCAAAATAAGGGTAAAAGTGGAGATTTGCAAGAGTATTAAATTATGAATTAACAAAATTTCGATGGTTGCTCTTGTTGGCCTTTAAGGAAGTTGAAATGACGTCAATTTTTCTAGATTAATGGCTACAACTCTTAATGGAATGTAGACTTTAAAAACACTCAAACTCTTTAAGGAAAGAGTAAAAATTGTTTTAGATTTTCAAGGGAATGCATTTAGGCAAATTTCATTCATTTATTCATTTAATCTTGTTTTTTACATAAACTTGATGGTATTTTATAAATGAAGCAAAATGAAAACCAAAAGAATTAAATCAAATTTAAAAACTATAAACTAATAAAAATGCAATATTTTCTAATGTTTATGGTTGTTTTAAGAATATGCATGAAAAGGTGTGGTAGATTGGAAATAACAAAGTCAAAGATGAGACTTGAGATGGTTCTTAGTCTTAAATGTGGGTTGCATCATTCTCCCCTTCTTTAAAAGAATTTGTCCTCGAATTTAAATCACCATTATTGGAAGAATCGCTAATATTAGGTGTTAAATATTAGACGTTGAACATATCATGTATCTTCTTATAGAAAGGAAGCTTTAACTGATATGCATTAGGATTGATGTGCTCAATTACTTCAATCACTAAGTTTGTTGCAACTTGTAACGAGATGTTACTCCAGTGGTAAATAAGCCCAAACAATATCTCCAAGTTCAAAGATGACTTCACATTGTGACTTATCAACATTTTTTTTATAAGATTTGGCTTTACTCTCTAGCCTTTGGCTCATATCTTCATGGATTACTTTCATTTGAGAAACAGTTGTGTAAAAGGGATAAGTGTCAAATCAGGACCAATCTTTGGTTGACATCCACATATAATCATAAATGGGTTGTATCTAGTGGTATATTTCATCAAACAATTGTGTGCAAATCTCTCCAAGTGATAATCATGACTCTTAAAAGTGAAGGTTATCATCAATCAAAGTTCCGAATAGATTTCCCAAAAACTAATTGACAATTTCAATTTGTCCATCCATTTCAGGGTGAAACACCATACTATATGGTAGTTTAGTGTTAATATTCTTCTATAGTTTCCACCAAAAGTGGTTGAGAAACTTGGTTTCCTGGTAAAAAATAATGGTTTTAGGAAGGTCATACAACTTATAGACTTTGTTTTTTTTTTTTGAAGAATAATTTAGCAATGTGTAAGACACCCATAACCTTACAACAAGGAATAAAATGTACCATTTTTAAAAACCTATCAACAATCACAAAGAATGAATCTATACCCTTAAATGTGCACGGTTGTCCAAGGATAAAATCTATAGAGATATCTTCCCAAAAGGCTTATGGTAATGACAATGACAAATAAAGGCTAGCATTGGTAGCTTGTCACTTTCCTTCTTGGCTACTTCAATAACTCGTCACATGAAAATGTACATCACGTTTTAGATAGGGCAAAAAATATTTTGCTGAAACAAGTTTCATAGTCTTGCCATGCCCAAAATGTCCATTTTGGTCAATTTCCTTAATCACCCTTTGTCAAAAAGAGTGATTTGGCACTTATAGACAATTTTCTTTGAAAAGAAAGTCACCATATAAAGGAATATCAGCAAGCTTCTTATGTTTCTGAAATGATCATTGAGAAGTAAAAGTTCTTGGTACTCTTGAAAAGAGTCAAATCCAAGAATGATAGAGAGCAGAGTATAAAGCACGCTCTTTTTTTAGCTAAAAGCATCAACAACCTAATTTTAAGCTCTAGCTTTATGCTTGATGTTGAATGTAAATTCTTAGAGATATTTAGTGCAATTTGTGCACCTAGAATTGAGCCTTTTTTTACCTAAAATATACTTAAGAGCTTTATGGTCAATGTACAAAATAAACTCCCTATGAATAAGATATTTCCTTTAATGTTTAAATATGTGAAATAATACACAAAACTTAAAATTATAAGTGTTGTAATGAAGTTTTGTACCATTCAATTTCTCACTAAAGAAGGTAATGAATAAGATATTACCTTTAATAATTGCTTTATCATTAGATTTTATCTTTTAACATCTTGTAAGAACGTAAATTGCGAAGGGATTTTGGTTGATGCATTGTTTCATATGTACTAAATTATTAAAACTATACGTAGAGGCCCAACAAGCAACAATCAACAACGTTTCCATCTTATGTGAGAAGCAATATGTAATGTTAAACAAGATCCTTAGTGGAATCACTTAATTTTGTAGCTTAGGGTAGTTATAACCATGACATTTATGTTGTGATTGTCCTAGAAAGTGGTATAAATTTAAGGCAAGCAAATACCTTGTTTAAGGTTAATGGGTTTGTCTACAAGTTAACAATAGTTGCATCTATTTAATTTTTATACGTTATACCTTTATTTTTATTTAATTTAATTGAGAAATTACACCTTTTCTCTCTCTTTCTCTCTTTCACACACATTGTATTTATCTCTTTGGCTAATTAATTTCTAGTTTAATTACAATAAATTTTTATTTGAATTGCAATTAGAGTTGTATTTATTATGACAAAAGAATGGAGAGAACAAATAAATGTTTTACAACCTCAAGGCATAGTATCATAAGATGAATGTTACTGCGTCAAGTTACAAAAGAAAGTCTATAACCAAAATACATAAAAAAAAACCCCATATGAGAAAATCAATAACACATTGGATCATTTTTAATACCTACTTTTATGGACTTTTTTGGGTCCACTATTTTTAAACTTAAGACCAAAATGTCCAATAAAAACTTCAAGAGGTCCAATAAATTTTAGCAAAACTCCAACAAATCTAGCAAAGGCCATAATAAGTCTAATAAGCTCTAAAAAAAACTCAAACATGCCCAACTAGCCAAATACCTAGTTAAGAAAAAAAAAAAGAGGCTCACATTATGAGTGCACTATTTTCAATAGTGCTTGAAGTATTATTTCAATAATAAAAGATTCAACTGATTTAATTAACTAATAAAATGGAGTTAGTTTTTCTATCAAAAAGATGAGGAGAGAAAAAGATAGTCAGTAGAGGAGAGAGAAAAATATTACATATAATTTAGTAAATGTGTAAGAAAAAGATAAGCAATAAAAGAAAAGTTCCCAACATTGTTGTCATGTAAAAACCCTTTTTCTTTTAATTTTTTTTAATAAGAGTGAGAAAAAAGTAATTGTAAAGAATTTTTACCCAAACTAAAAGAGTAAAACAACAATAATAGTTAAAATCTCGTATGCATTCAAGAAAGTAATATACAAGATATTACAATATTTACCAATCATGTTTTTTCTTTTTGATTTTTTGCATGTATCATTAAGGATGTCATAAAAGGCATATTGAGTAATTTTTCATATTTAACATATATCTACTATATACAGAAAAGGTTGAAAAACACTCTTTTAAGGAGCAATTATTTTTCTTTATGTCATTCACATATACATGGATTTCTATTTTTATTTAGATTTTTTGGTTGGTTTTCACTTGTTTGGTTGATTATTTATATAACATCTCTTGCTGACTTTGTGAATAATTTTTGTAGCCTTTTTATTGTTTTCTATATTAAGATGGTTTAAAATAGTCTAAATGAAACAACATAAAGCCACAAGAAAGATTAGTCTTTGCCATGCAATTTAGTTCATTTTGGGTACCATTTATTACCATATGATTATTTCATTACCTAATCAGGAAGCATGAAGCTCATTACTTACAAACGTTTTTTTGGAAAATCTATCATAATAAGCAAACTGATATATCTTAAGTAAATAGAGCACACTACAAATAATATTTAACAAACTTAAAACTTTAAATAAAGAAAAACACACATAATAATGTTGTTCCTTTAAATACCTATGACGAGAATAAATTGGGTTGATAGAGAACATGAGATATAATGTGTGTAATAAAAAAATTGAAATAATAATTATTTCAGCAAATAAAAATATAATATAGTATGCAAATAAATTAATACAATTTAATAATTCAAATGTTGATTAAAACAAGAAAATAACTTAAACAAATTTAATTTGTAAAACCAATAACCAACTTGCATAAGAAAAAAAATATTAATATGAGTAATGGTAAAAACTTGCTTAATGTGTGAGCTTGTACCAAAAAAAAATTAAGGAAAATAAGACACAATAATTTGTAGAGATTTGGAACTTTTATTCTTACGTCCTCTTCCTAAAATCATTGTCTTGGGAAATTCAAATTCATTATCAAGCTGATTACTGACCCAATCAGAGTCTAAGTAACCCATAAAATTGAATGTCTTTCATCTAGGATACCAAAGACCTAAGTTGGTAAACTCTTTAACATAATTAAGTATCATTTTTAATGCAACTAAATGTGACTCTTTAAGGTATTATTAAAAATGAGCACATGAGCACATAATAATAATAATATCAAGCCTATTAGTAGTAAGGAAAATAAGGCTTCTAATCATACCTCAATATAATGCCTTATTTACCTTCCTACAAATTTCATCCTTATCAAGTTTCATGGATGTCAATATTGGTATACAACAAGGCTTTGAATCCTTAATTTCAAGCTTTTTAAATATTTCTCTCTCATATTTGGTTTGGTTGATAAGAATTCCATCAATTCTTTGTTTGATATTTGGGCCCAAGAAGAAACTAAATTCTCCTATCACGCTCATTTTAAATTCTTTCTCCATTTAATAAGCCTTTACATAGATAATCATTAGTAGCATTAAAAATAATGTTGTCAACATAAATTTGTAAAATCAATAAATTTTTTTCTCTTACCTTTTTAAACAATATGGTGTCCACTTTACCTTTTACAAAAGCTTTTTGAATTAAAACGATGCTAAGTCACTTATATCAAACTCAAGGTGTTTGTTTCAATTCGTATAAAGATTTAGAGAGCTTAAATCTATGATTAGGAAATTTAGTATTCTTAAAACTTAAAGACTATTTAACATATACTTTTTTAATGATAATACCATTAATAAATGCATTATTCACATTCATCCATTTAATATAACATGAAATTCATTAATGATGCAAATGCTAGTAAGATGTGAATGACTTCTAATTGACTCACTAGTGCAAACATCTCATTGTAGTATATTCCCTCTTTTTGATTGTATCCCTTGGCCACTAGTCTAACTTTGTTTCAAACTATCTTCTCATTCTCATTTAATTTGTTGTGAAATACCCACTTTATGCTTATGATAAGAGAGTCTTGAGCTCTAGAGACTAAGGTCCACTCTTGGTTGCTCTTAAATTGTTTGAACTTATCTTCTAACTTGCATCTAAAATTCATCACTCAATGCTTCTTTTACATGTGTGGGTTTTATTTAAGAAATGAATGTTAAGTTGGTGTACAAGTGCCTAGATGATGATTTAGTCCTAAAATGATTAAAAATATTACTAATAATATGATTTTGGAATGATTTATCCATATGCTTCCATTCTCTTAGCACTTTACGAATCACATTTTGCAAGCTACTTAATTTTTTGAGTTTTTAATTGCTTGGCTTGAGTTGTTTTTTTTTTTAATGTTATTGCTTTTACTTTGAGTTTTATGTTTGGTGAATCAATTAAATTTGTCCATGCATTTTTTTGAAGCATCATTCATTTTTAAGTAAAAAGGGTTCATTTCACCAAAATTAATATGCATGAACTTTTCTACTATCAATGATCTCTTATTAAAAACTTTACATATTGTATTAGAGGAAGAATATCTTACTGAGATACCTTTACTAGCCTTTAAATCAAAATTTTCAAGATTCTTTTTAATGTTTAAGATAAAACACTTCCATTTAAAAACCTTGAAATAATTGGTTAATGGCTTTCTCCCATTCCATAACTCATAAGGAGTATTTTTGAGTAAAGGATGAATTAGAGTTTAATTTAAAACATAACATGTCATATGGATAGTTTTGACTCAAAAATATTTAGACAACCTAAATTCATTTAACATTGTTTGAGTTGTCTCTTGTAAGGTTTCATTTTTTTGATTTAGCCACCCTATTTTGTTGAGGTGTTCTTGGGGCTAAAATATTGTGAGAAATTCACGAGCATCACAAAATTTTTCAAAGACCTAATCTTAAATTCTCCTTTATAGTCATTTATAATTGAAGTGAGCATCCTTTCTCCTTCTATAATTGCTTGCAAAGTCTCTCAAATGCTTTTAAAGTATTATCCTTATGTGTGCAAAACAAAACCCATGCAAATTTAATGTAATCATCTATTATGAAGAATGCATAATGCTTGCCATCTAATGTGAAGACTCTAAATGAACCAAAAAGATCCATATGTAATAATTGAAAAGGGTTAGAAGTAAACAATACCTTTTTTGTTTGGAAATGACCTTTTACCTAATTACACATCTAATAATCATCGTAGAGTTTATCTTTCCCAAATTTTAACTCAAGTACCCCTTCTATGAGATCATGATTGTTGAGCTTAAATAACAATTTCATGCTTATATGTCCTAAGTGTCTATGTTATATCCATGACACTTTATTTATAGAAGATAAACACTTAACATTTTGGTCAGTGAGGGAATGAATATCAATGACAAAAATATTATTATATCTATTTGTAGTGAACAAAGTTTCGTTTAATTTGGAATTGAACACAACACATGCATTGGGCTAAAAAAAAACTTTATAACCACTATCACAAAGTTAACTAATGCTAAGTAAATTAAATTTAAGATCATCAACTAATGAGACATTATCAATAGTAGGAGAACTTTTGTTACTAATCTTTTCATTGCCAATTATCTTACCTTTGATGTTGTCTCTTAATGTTGCATTTTATTTGTTAATGATTTTAAGAGAAAGAAATTTTTTTGCATTGTTGCTCATATATCTGGAGTATGCTCCATCTAAGTACCTTTTGTTTCCTCATATGATTTTTCAAACATACTTGTATAAATTTTGTTTAATTTTAGATACCTAAATTTGTTTGGGTCCTTTTGGGTAAGTTTGGAACTTTTTGCATTACCATAAAAATTTCTTATGTCATAAATGCTTTTTCTAATGCTACATGCATGAATCATATATCCAAAATCACTACAACAATGACATCTAATATGATATTTATCATATAAAAATGAACATGACACTTTAATGGAATTATGTATATGCGGTTAAGAAGCATGAGAAAAGGTATTACTTGTACCATTATGTGCATGGTGGTTATGCCAAAATGATTTTTTAGTTGAACTATAAGGAGTTTTATATTACTGCGATACATGTCCATACATAAATATATGATTTTTACTTCTAAATGATGAGGATGAATATAATGTTGTATGGGCAATTATGACTTAAATTTTACATGGATGATACGAGTGATTAAATGCCAATCCAGATTTATCATTGATTGGTTTATAAAAATAAGGTGATGAGTTGAGTTTTTCTTTCCCTTAAACATGCTTTGAAAGGGAATATTAGAGGTTTTCATTTTCCTTTTTTAAATGAAGATTTTCATCCTTAAACTTGTTCAAAGCAACGTTAAGTGTTTTGTAAATGCTCATTATTTTGTATCAGTGATTCATTTTACTTTTCAAGATCTTATTTTCATGATTTATTACTTTAAGCGAGTATTAAGATCGCTAAATTTGGTTTTTTGTTTGAACGTTTCTTTGTTAATACATTCAAGCGTGTCAATCATCATAGTATCATCACATAAGTCATAGTTAAAATTTAACTCATTGTATTTTCCCATGCAACACATGTAATATACTTCATCACTAAAGAATTCGTCATATGAATCACTAGAATCATCCTAAGTGGCCTTGTATGCTTTCCTAGTTGGCTTTTTCCCCTTTTTCTTGATAGGACAATTTGCCACAATATGTTTAGATTTGTTAAACTTGTGACAAAAAATTTTCTTATTTTGTTATGCATTATTTTCCATG
This sequence comes from Kandelia obovata, assembly GCA_021464305.1. Taxonomy (NCBI): domain Eukaryota; kingdom Viridiplantae; phylum Streptophyta; class Magnoliopsida; order Malpighiales; family Rhizophoraceae; genus Kandelia; species Kandelia obovata. The sequence goes on from CM038488.1 coordinate 4,898,348, forward strand.
AATCGTCTAACTCACTTTTTACTACGTTGCTTTTTTTTTTCTTTAAAAATTTAGTAAATTTTCTTGCAAACATTACAAACTCTTATTGATCTTGTTCACTAAATGAACTATCATTCTCATCATTTTCTTCATCAACTTTAGCAACTCTTCTTGTTGAGGTAAAGGCCTTAAATGCCACATTTTTTTTTTCTCCATAACTTTCTTTTCGAATATCATTTCATATGTGAGTAATGAACCCACTAGTTTATTGAGGAGCAACATGTTCAGATCCTTTAATTCTAAAATTGTAATTGTATTTGGGTTCAACCATTCTGTGAGTAATTTAAGTAACATTTTTATGACTTTTACATTATTAAGATTTTTTTTCAAGATTCATAAAAAAATAAACAATGTTAGTAAACCTTAAATAGATTTCAATAATTTTTCTTCATTGCTCATTTTAAATCATTTATATCCATGCATTAAAATATTAATCCTAGTGATCTTAACTTAGGTGGTTCCTTTATATGTCAACATAAGATTGTCTCATATCTTTTTAGCTAACTAACAACAAGAGATATAATTATATTTCTTTGAGATCACGACATAATAAAGTAACTATTTTGCTTTGGAGTTAAAATTTTGGTTTTTGAAGCCTTCTAAGGTATACTCACTTTTAGGTTTATCAACAATGACTCCATTTTCAGTTTTGGTAATTCTTTTAGAACCATGAGAAATAATTGATCAAACAATAAAGTCATAACATTGAAGGTATAGGGTTATTTTATTTTTCCAGTTATTGAAATTTGTGTCATTAGAGATAGGATACTTAAGAGGGTTACTGCCCTTAAAGTGATACATACGTGGGAAAAAAAAAACCATGGATCAACTTTAGGTGGTAAGGTCAATGATTTAGAAACCAAGATTTTATACCAATTGTTGGTTCCAAAAACTACTAAGAAGAGCGATAAATTGGGTTGAAGAAGGACATGAAACTATATTACATGTAGTAAAAAAATTAAAATGACAATTATCACAACAAATAAAAATATAATATAGTATGCAAATAAATTAATACAATTTTAATAATACAAATGTCGATTAAAATAAGAAAATAATATAATCAAATTTAATTTGAAAAATCAATAACTAACTTACATAAAAAAAATATTAATATGTGATATAGTAAAAACTTACTGAGTGTGTCAACTTATACAAAATAATAACAATAATAATAAGTTTAAGGAGAATAAGAAACAATAATTCATAAAGGTTTGGAACTTCTGTTCATACATCCTCTCCTTAAGATCACTGTCTTGAAATTTCAAATTCATTATAAAACTTCCCAATGAGGAAATCAAATATACAAATAATATGATCATTGATCATAACCATATAAAGGTCTACGACATTGTTACAACATAGTCACACAATTGTATTTCTCAAACTTTGATCTCTTAATCTTACAACCTCGAGAGCTCACAATTTTTTTTTAAGAATTTTACCCACTCTTAATAAATATACTCTTACAATACATAACTTCTTATAAGATCTTTTGTGCGTATTGCTTTTTCTTCTGCTACAAATGGGCTTACATAGGCCTAAAAGGAGATGTTAGAATTTTAGAAAAATGTCCATTGGTTCATTGAAAAAAATAATGTTTATTAAGATATTTCTATATCCAAAATTTGTCCATCGGTAATTTTTATTTTCACGTTAGAACAATTTTTCATTGGTGATCTTTATTTTCATACCAAAATAAACAACATCTTTAATAAAAATAATTTCCAACAAGGATTTACCTTGTACCACATTTCATTTAAAAATAATTTCATAGAAAAAATGTATAATCTTAATTAAAGGTTAATAAAAATAATTTTTAAAACTAATTATACATAAATCAATTTGATGGTTATAAAAGATCATATAAATCACTTACCAAACAAACAATAGAATTTCAAAATTCAGTCATGCATAACTAACAAAAATATATTATACCTCAAATAATTCATTTGTCATAAATATATAAATTTAAATATTTTCAACACATATGGTAAAGATAAAAAATAATTATGTTAGTATATTAAAAAATATAGCTAATAGCACATAATCTAACAAATAATACTTCTTTAAACTCCAAACTACTAATCACTTTCCTTAATACTTATATTTTCCTCTCCTTGCTCTTTTCCCTTGCAAAAGAAGACTTAAAGGTTAGGTTTTCTCTATTTCCTTTTGTTTTGTAAATACAAATTAGTCAATATTCTTTTGTGTGATTTATTAACAATTAAATAAATTGGGAAAAAAGACTCTTCCTAAACCCCTTTTTTTTGGCCTTTCAGCAACTCATATTGAAGTTCCAACATTAGAACTATTCTTTATCATGGCTAATGGTCATTTACCCATGGTTAAGTCTTTGACAAATTACTCATCTTTTCCTTTGAACTATACTTTTTTACAATAATTAAATAAAATGAATTAAGTTTACAAAGCCAAAAAATTTGTTTGACAGTAAAACTAAGTCGATTTGATCCAATTATGATACGCAATCTTATTTTCTCTTTAGGACCAAACATGGGTTGAATCTTGGATTTATATCCTAATCCACAACCCATAAACATAGCTTAAGCCACCAAACACACACTTTTTAGATTAAACCACCACTCTTCTTGTAGGCCCATAAATTGAAAACTAGTGCTCAAACCAATTTATTATAAAAGATTAAAGCAAATGTATAATAGATAAAGTTCATTAGAGTTCACCTTCACCTTACCTAAAGCTTCAATTTGAGTCATTTTGAATTTTTTTAAAAATAAATAGAGGAAGAGAGAGAGAGAGAGAGAGAGAGAGAGAAATGCAATGAAAGACAATTAGACTATAAAAAATTGAAAGTTTTTTATTTAAATAGTTTTAAAAGATCAAATCAAGCAAACAAAGGGGAGCAATAAGTTCAAAAAACTCCAAATCAAAACCAAGACCATGCTTTTTAAGCCATAAAATTTCTAGATTATGAACTTATTAAGATAAAACACATAAATATGAAACTCTTAGGTCCTTAATTTGCCAAAAAAAAAAAAAGGAATAAAAATTAAAGAAATTGAAATTTTTAAGGGTGGTCCAGTATGAAGAAGCTATAAACCAAGAAAACAATCATGGAAAAAAATCAAAATGTGTGGGTAAGAACAAAGAAAAAATCAAAGAAAACAAGGAAAATTCCAAAAGAAATAAATAGGACAAGAAAGAGATGGTTAAGAGAGAAAGAAAGAAAGGTAAAGTTGAATGCAAAAATTTCATATATATTACACTTACAAAGTGATGCCATTTTGACCACATAAAAAAAGAAATAGGAGGGAAGGGTCAATTATAGTTGTTAAAGGGACAAGGAAAATATATGTGTGTCCAAAACACCAAATGGTGTTGTTTTGGAGCACAAGGATATTAATTTTGCTTTTAATGGGTTTAAATACGTGTTTGACAAATTTAATAGTCCAACATTATACTAAGATTGGAAGCCAAAACATAAAGCGTCATTCTTAGGCTTTTAACACTTGCTTTTAGGATAATTTTCAAGTTTATATTGATCTCTCCATTGACTAGAGTTTAAGGCTTCAATGGTAAGTTTCTTGGATATTCATTGACTTAGTCTCCATTTTTCTTTTTTCATAAGAGGAGCTAAAATGGTAAAAGAATAAGATGAAATTATAGGGAAAAAAATGAAAATAGAGCAATGGCGTGAAATGGGGTAAGGCATCAGCAACTAGGTTTTTAAACCAAAAAAGATGTTCTTAAATGACCATGAAATATTACCTTTTTGGGCAATAAAAGGGCAACTTGAGTGGATTTTGCTAAATTAAACTTTCTTAATTTGTGATCCCAAGCCTTAATTTTTGGATTAAGTTTTCTTAATTTTTTAGTTGAATATCTAAATCCAAATTCACACTCATTTGACCTTGTTGGCAATGTTTGAATTCCTACTATTTAGGTTTTAAAGTTCACTTTTGTCATGTTTTAATTATTTGTAATTTATTACTCATTTGATTAACTTTCGGTGTTGTTGTGTCAATAACCCAATAAGTCCTATTGAACATACCTAATTTTTTTATGCCAACAATTCCCTTAAAGTTTTCAATTTTTTTTTTCTCTAGGAATCAAGAATCATTGTTCAAGAATTTTTCAATTTAAAAATTTAAGTCTAGTCATTAGGTTGCAAAAGATAAGAAAAAATTTTCAAACTCTTTAAGTTTCCAATTTGAGTTCATTTAAGATTTCAAACTTAAAAAATGAATTGACCGAGGAAAACTCACTTGAGGAAGTAAACTACCTAACTAATCTCTATTGTCCAAATTTCCTTTTAAAAGAAAATTTTTAATTCTAAGTGATTTTTTCAAAAATAAAACCTCATTACATTTTGAAATTTTGATCCAAAAATTTAAGGAAATCACAACAAGTTCCCTAATCGTTTCGATATCATGGATCACTGTTAAAATCATCCTACTTTTTTCCAAAATAAATTCTAATATGAATGAAATACTTTTAAAAATAGAAAACTTATAAGAAAATCTCGTTCTCATTATCAGTGCGAAGGATCACAGTTAAAATCATTCTTAACCCATCAAAACTAAGGATCTGTATTAAAAATATTTCTTTGCGTTAACAAATTTCTAATTAGAGCATAAGGTTTTCATAAAGTGTGTTTCTCCTTCTTTTATCCTTAAATTCTCCAAGACTCTAATGTGTGTGGTTTTATGACAAGTTTTACATGCTAAAGAGAGAAATAAATAAATAAAGTACAAGTACGAAGAAGCACAAAGGTAAAAACAAGTGATAAATGGTGTTGTCACTTATGACTAATATATAAGTTAGTTATGGCCTCCATCAGTTATAACTGTCCTATTGAAATCTAGTGAATCCTAATCTAGTAGACCAAGTTTTGTTGATTCAGAAGATAAGGTAGTCTTCAAAAATTGATAGTTTACAATGTTCTAATTACATCTAAAATTACTGGTAACAATTCAAAGTCAATCAATAAAAAGACCCAAGTCACATTCCAAGCCTAAAGTCTAAGCAGACACATCTGTTATGTGTTAGTCGAGTTTCCTCTCTTTAGGACATGTCAAGAGTACTTAGTGTCTCCACTTAGGGCCTTACAAAAGTCATGTTACTATAACTTTCTTTTATTTCTAATAATTTTTATTTATCTCTTGCTCAACATTATATTTATTTATCTTTATTATTTTAACATTTATAACTGTCATACACATCATAATCTTAATTACACACACTTATAAAAGCTTTGTAACCAAGCTTATACCTTAGTTAGCTTAGATGACAACAAGTATTAGTTTTTCATGTAACCTATGCCTTCTATATAAGATAATCCCAAAATCTCTTATCTAGAAAAATATTTCTTCTTAAGTCTCAAATGGTGAGGAAGGGAACCCTCTAGGAACCTTTGACTTAGTTATAAATTCGTTAAACTATACACCTTATTATTACACCAATAACGTTGTCCACCTATTAAATTCATCCCTTATAGAACAAAAAGTCTAAGATATTCCACCCTATTCATTACATCATACATCACTTTACCATTTTTTTTTTCAGTCTTTACCAAATTACTTTACCATTTATAATTTATTTTTGTAATCTTTATATTGGCATATTTCCTATGTATTCCTTTGTTGTTTTCCTTATGGTTTTTTATGGCACCTATTTAGGTATTATTCTTTACCTAAAGTGTTAGCTATTATCTCTAAACATATAGTTAGTTAGAGATTATTATGACAATCTTTAAAAATAATTAAGGGATTTTACTCCATCAAATCTTATAAAGATCCTAAAGAATTTCAATGTAAGATAATTAGAATTCTTTATTCTTAAACAAATATGAGATACTTAGAGTCCTACAAGATGACAGGCATTTCAAGAAACCTATGAAAACATTGGTTATCTACTAAATGTTAATATCCAGGTAGAAATGTTAAAGTTGCTATACATTTTTAGGACCTAGCATATTGATATTTTGTTTTTCCAAATGCACATAAAGTCCCTTTAGTGGAGGAAATTGAAAACCTATTGAACGAGTCAATCCCTATTAATAGAGATGTTTGTTCTTCAAGTCCTAATACAAATCATGTGAAGAAGTTGTGAAAATTAATAGAATAGAAGCAGAAAAAGAACTATATTGTGTTTAAAGCGCAACAACATAAGACGTGTATTCTAGTTAATTATATTATCAAGCATATGATGGAATACCCTTAATTTGAATTTGTTCATATGAAATTACTCATATATGGCTTAATATTGCTCCCGAGAGTCATGAGGCCAATCTAATTCCCACTATAATAGTTAAAATCATCCTATCTTTGAATTAACATATCCTTGGAAAGGGATAGTTCAGGGGAATTTCAACATGGTTATATGTATGGCTTATAAGATACATGGATACTTCTTTGCACAAATTCACTTATCCCATGTGCTATAAGAATATAAATCCACTTAAAGAGTTTTTCAAGATTGAATGACCTTGTAAATATGATATTCCAAAATGAATGACACATTTTAGAGAAAAGGACTGTCAATTTTGCACCAATGGTAGAGGAAAGATTCAATTTTATACAAATATAAGAGATTATGATGCAGAAAACCCCAAAAAGACGTGGCTTAAAGACTCAATGCACACAATGAATCAAAGAATAACCAGGAAAGCTAAACCAGAGTTAAATAACACAAACCCTAGACCTAACATTTAAAGGAACATGAACCTAGGGTATTTAAGAAGGATATGGACGTCACACTCTAGAAAAGAAAAGAATTGGGAGTAATAAGTCGATTGGAATGTCATAAAGAGAAATACCTCTTAATAAATTTTTTAGTTCTCAAAAGAACCAAGGGAGAAAACCTTTACTTTCTATTTCACTCAAAGTTGTCTGATCTTTTCAGAACTTACAAAGGGTGCCTATTTATAGGCTAAGATAGCAATTTTAAAGAGACACAAATTCCTACTTAGGAAAAATCCTTATTTGGAGAAATTGCTAACAATGAACAAATTTCAACACAGACAATAAACTCTTATTTAGGAGTGAATGTTATTACTTAGTATGAGTCATCAAGTACTCCAATTATATTAATTAGGCCTCTAATCTTTGTCAAACTTGAATTCGCACCATTTGAAGCTTGGTTGTCCTGAATATCCTCAATCAGCCCATTTAGTGCTTCTTTAATCTTTTTGGCTCTAGCTCGTGTTATTGGACCTTCTAGAATGTGCAATGGACCTCTTACATCAACTGAAACTCTAACTTATGTTATTGAGCCTTCTGAAATGTGCAATGGACCTCTTACGTCCATTGGAGCCTTCCACCCATCATCTCTACGGTTCTTATCATATTAATGGGTTTCCCTTGTATGAATAACTGGATTCATTACTTATGGCCCACTAATAGCTATCAAACAAAAGGGATCAAAGAGTTTTGTTTTCCAGTCACCTATGGAATTGAAGTTGTCCACTTTGATTATAGGAATCCTAACAATTATGAATATCTTTATCCCATCATACGAAAAAACGTCATAAAGACCACTTTTGGAGGTCTTATTCACCCTTCCTCTAAGTGTTATGAATTTATGACACGTATCTCAAGGCCACGACATTTATATTCTTGATGAGTTAATAATCCATGTTATTTCTAAGGAAAAATTCAAAGTTGAGGATGATCAAGTGTCATACCCACCAATCTTAGAAGAGTGTGATTTTATGGTGGAAAATAAAATGTTGCTAGAAGAGTTTACTACTTCACATTATGATGAATTGGGTTCCTTATAAAATCTTGGTCAAAGTTTCATCATCAAAACAACTCATTAAAGAATTAGAGTTATCTCAAATAAGGAACAACAAGTTGGCTTTTCAACTTTCTATAGCAAACTAGTGGCTCCAAAATATATGTATAATGAGTCCGACTATGGTTAATTACAAAATGTTCTTCATTGTACTTTTAATCAAAATGAAGTTCTTTAACAAGAGAATATTCACCACTACGGATAATTGAATGATAATGTCACTTTTTGTTAAGTGAAAGATTCATACCATGCAAATAAATCTACTTATTGATGAAAAACAAAGTTAGATGCAATGAGTGGCAACTCAAGATACTCAAATCTATGAGCTAATTACCTAAGTTTAACAACTGACAACCCTTAACCAAGGACATGAATCTCAAGTGTCATAGTGGACTAAAAGGTTGGTAGGGAGGGCCCAATATATGGCAGATGAAGCAAGAAAGCTGCATGTTAAAATTCCACTATTGTATCCGTTTAACAAATATCTTATTTGCTTATTGGATGAGTCCTCCAAATATTATGAGTTTATTGCCCGCTTTACATAAAAACTTGTTATTTATACCTCATGATGTAATTATTACTATATATTTGACCAAAAAAAAATTCCTTTTGGTTTTTTAGATTATAAATTTAATAAAGAGATGTTTTCCTTAACTTTTTAAGTTGTAGGATAAACTTAATAAAAGGAAATACTCCTTGACCTTTGGCCTTTGTAATGTAAACCTAACAAGGAGACATATCTCTTAATCCTTTAATGTATAAATATGAATATAATTTAACGTATTATTATATTTATTACATGAAGTAACATTATATGAGATGAATTATGTTTGCTTATATATCATAAAATTTTGATCAATATATATACATGGTCGCTTAAAAATGCATATTTAAGGCTATATAATTAAACTTTTTTGCTTCAAATGAAAAATTAGTCTTCAAGTAGCTTATGTGATGATAGGTTGGGTGTGTAACAAAGGATTTCTCAACGGGATAGTTATGACTAATCATATTTACAAAGAGATGTACTGCACAGGTGTCATTTTTATCCAGTAAGAGAAGATGATCGTTATGGGTAGAACATGATAAAGTTACACACTACTTATGAGTGCGAAAGGTTTCAACCATTTCTAAAAGAGGGTTCTTATGACTCCAAACCAATGCACTTAGATATTCAACCATATGAGTTGGGGAAGTTGCAACTTCCATACAAGAAAGTTATGGCAACTCCCTTTCATTTGCCTACAATTTTCTATATTCTAGAATCTGAGTACTTAAAAGTCTGATTTTAAAGAAGAAGAAGAAGATCCTCTTGAGTTACTAGAAATTGATCTTACTATGATGAGCAAACTCCACCTTTACCTAACCTTACAAACATTCTTCTGATGGTATTAGTGAGACGATTGCAAGTGATGCTTTTAAAGACGTGAGACTTTCGTAATAAACAAATCGTAAAGGCTTTTTCTTAGACAATATAGAATCACCAATGCTCCCATCAAGTTTATGGACTTCCATTCATTAACTGTTTTTTTATCTCTCCATTACACTTCACTAGCTTCCCTAACACTTGCTTTTGTTCCTAATTTCTCTTCTCTAGTGTAAGAAAACATATTCACTTTACTATACGTTACAGTTTCCTTTTTCCTTCCATAAAATAGCTCATTCACGAAACTACTTCACTCAAAATTGTCTAATAAATACTCTTAACAATAGCTCATATTTAGAATAAAAATTAAGTATCTTGGCTGCAATGCTTATTCTCATTCTCAGTTGGGCCTCTCGAATTGATTTTATTATTGCTTCCCTTTCTTTCCAAAATTTCTTCGTTCTCTACCGACCACCAGCTCCTATTTATGGGCTCTTTCCTGCTCATTGCCTTTTCATGGTCAGATTTCCCCTTTTATTAAAAATAAAAAATAAAAATTATTATTTAAATTTTAATCCTGTAGCTCTTAGCCTTTTTCCTCAATTTTATGAAAATGAAACTAAAAACAAAGAAATAATTACATGACATGCACTGTTCATTATTTTATGCTTTGCATTCATTGGTGTCCTCGAGAATGAGTCGGGGTAATAGTTTTCTTCATAATTATGAAAAATTCTCAAATATAATATCAATATATTATATATTACATAATATAAATGCATGTTATCGAATATATTTTATAAGCAGAACATACATGCATATTAACATGTACAACAATGATAGCCCCAATGTCTTTTTTTTTTTTTTTTATGTTTGTTTGTTTGTTATGATTATTTTTGGTCTAGTTATGCTTTGGTTCTAGACTAGTGTTCTTTTAACCACTCCGACTTACGTAAAACTTAATTTGGCAAACTTTTGTCCAAACAAATATTGAAGTTTTCTAGACCCTAAAGCTACGAATTCCATGAAGGCCTCATCAGTCCAATATGCATCAATCAGACCAAATCAAGAAAAGCCTCGTCATGCAGTATCTACGCATTGGGCAACAAAACAATCCTATTGACCCTCACAATTATGCATCATGGACATAGATTTGAATAACACAATCAAATTCAATGGAGTGAGCCACTCCGAGCTGCAGCTTTTTCCAGCGCCCTCAACCTGTTAGCTTCCATGCGAACTTGTTGTTCATCTGTGATCTGAACATCTGTGGAAATAGATCCTACATTCTGGTTTGGCAGCATCGTGCCACTGCCTGAGGCTTGAGATGTTTCCTAAAGCATAAATAAACAGAAACCAATGATTAAGTAATATGCAACAGTTAAAACATAAAAAGCGTTCCAGTGCATAAGGTTCCCATGTCGTGAAATTTGGAAAAGATTAAATAGACGCAACTTTAACCTTGCTTTTACTAATATACTGTTTTATGACTCGAATCTGTGACCTTTGATTCAAACGGAGTACCATACTGTTCTCGCCCTTCAAAGAATTCAACCATGATGTGCTCATTTTTATTTCCTTTTAATTTTTGTTATAATTTAGCTTAGAAACAGCATCTAGAAGATCAAGGAACACAAAAACAGAGAATGATCCTCATTCTCAAGAAGAACAAGGTGGAGGTGATACAAGGAAGAAGGTAACGATGATGAAGATGATGGTTATTGCAAGAGACTAGATGACTGGGTGTGCATAGGTGTAAAATGGAAAAGAATGATTGCAAGAGAAACTAGATGAAGGGAACTCAAGAGAAAATAAAATAAACAAAGCATACAAATTCAGGAAGAAGTAAGAGGATGGAATACTTTCTTGGGCAAAGTTCATATAACACATATTGTACATTCCTTAGAAAACTTTGAGCTTGTATTTTTGTGTTTTCCAATCCTAAGATCAAGCAGTTCAGTTCTTCTGTGGGAAAATGCTTATAGATTATTGAAACTTTTAAGAGCATTAATCACTTAACATACATGCCAATATATTGATGCATGGGAATTGAAGCCATGAGTACAAAGAGTTGAGAATGGATAAAAAGAAAAATGCATTTGCATTTTAACACATGTATTGTATGTTTCTTAAAGCTATTATTACTTCAATCACATGAAACTTTGGGCATACAAATACTTCATACAAGTGACTGAAAACCATTAGAAACCACCTAACCAAGCCCTTGTCATTACTTCCCCGAAAGATATCTAAGTGGCACTGTTTGTAAGATAACTTGACTAGTCCACATTTTCTGACAATTTGATGGAACAGAAGCACAGCAGAAAACAAAAACTTGAGGAAACTTATTGGAAAGAATGAATACTTACTCCAGTGGCCATCTCATAAATTTTGTGAAGCATGTCTTCTTGTGTAACATCTGCACCATGGTTCTGTGTTGATAGATCTCTCATATGGAGAGGTTCTTCAGTGTTCATGGCCTCGCCAGGAGTTAGAAGATCTAAAAGAAATCAACAAAGCTACAATAAGAGAAAAATGAAGACTACAGTGTAGGCAAGGCAAAGAGAACAATAGCTGATGGTTAGTGGTAATAATAAATGGATAGAATGTGGAAGCCAGCTATTATCAGCCATTAATTACAACAATGAAGGGATCTTTTTTTATCAGAAAGAACAAGTCTAAAAATTTTCTGTGTTATTTCAACAAAGCCTTGACATCTTACATAAATAGAAAAATTAGTAAGCCACCTTAAGCCAAGGAATCAGCAACTTAAGTGCAAAAACTCAAAAAGTGAATGAGTAAAACTACCTTGTGATTTTTTCTACAACTAATTAGCATAAGAAGAGCACTATTTCAGAGTCAGTTACCAGTACAACATACAACATATACTATGCTGTAAATCATTATTTCTGCGAAGCATATAGCATGATATACCTTAGCACTTCCACTGGCAGAAATGGACATCATAAAGTAAAATCCACAAACTTATGCAACTTGGATTAGGCCAATTTAAGGGTAAAATTTGCTTTTCATACCACAGGCTAATCTAGTCCCATTCGTACTTTGTGTGATAAACATAAAAACTCATTAAGTTATTACTCAGGTTTCCACAAATTATTTAGCTAAAACATTTTTCTTTTCCCTTCACCTATATAAAGCACCTTTATTGCTACACTAAGTGCCATTGTTATCGTGTAGTTTTCTCTTAAATCTCATCCTTTACTCCTCTCTATACCCTCTAAACTTCTCTCATTTATTATTGCTACTCCAACTTTTCTCATTTCTTTATTTGCTCTAAATTACCATAGTGGGGCCACACAGATTCTTTATTCAAGCATAGGCAGTTTTTCATGAGAAGCAGAAGAAAGGAGTAGCCATGTGGATAGCATGCAGAGGAGCTAAGGAAGAAGGCAGTTAAAACCATCATAGCTGTTACAATTTTTGAATTTTCATTTTGGATGAAAGTGAGAAATGGGAATTTGTAGTTTTGTGTAACAGAACACATTTTGCTTGATTGGATCATGTGCATAAGTTTGTTTAGGATTGGTAGATCGATCCATGTGCTTTGTTTAACTCCTTTATTGATCAATCAAATTCCTCTTTTTCTCTCTCCTTAAGCTCTGTTTTAGTCTTCTTTTTCTCAAACCATATTCTCCTTCCCTGTTAATCACTCAAAACTGATTCTTAACCAAACATTCGCTTTCAAGAGTGATTTCTCATGGCTCATACCTGTAACACAGTATCTGGATGGTGAGATGTTTCCTTGGACTAGAAGTTGCTACATCTGATAAGGGAATATTTATCTGTCAAAGGAAATTTATTCTAGATCTTCTAGGATAGACAAGTATGTTGGGTTGTAAGCCAGCAGATTCCCCTCCTGAAGCCAGTCAATAAATTACAAGGTGGTTTTGGCAAACCTGTTGACATTGGCTGATATCAAAGACTGGTCAGAAGATTAATATATCTTTCTCACACTAGGCCAAATAAGCCTCTTCTGTAAGTGTGGTGAGTCAATTTATGAAGGATCCTTGGCATTCAGATCTAGAAGAAGTTCTTCATATCCTAAGAAACCTAGAGCATACATCAGGAAAGGGATTGCTCTTCTCTAAACATGGCCACCTAAAAATATAAGGCTTTACAGGTGCAAACTGGCCTGTATCCCCCGATGACATGAGGTCTGCATCAGGCTCTTACACATTTGCAGGCAGAATTTTGGTTACTTGGAGAAGCAAAAGACAGAGTGCAGAAGAATAATCAATTGCCAAGGCTGAATATGAGCTGTCTCCTAGGGTGTTTGCAAACCTTTGTGTCTCCAAACATTAACGTAAACATTTACAGTGTCAGAAGAGAAAAATCTTTCTTCATACTGTGTTAACTTGGCTGCTATTACTATTGCTCATAATCCAGTTCAGCATGATCCAATAAAACACATTGAACTTGATTGACATTTTATCAAGAAATAGTTTTTCTCATATTCTTTCAGAAAATCAGCTAGGTGATGTTTGTACTAAGGGAATTGGTAATAAGCCTTCCCATGTTTGGTTGCAAGATGGGCAAGTGAGAAATCTTCACACCATCTTAAGTGTTAACAGCTATATTAGGTTCCTCGCTACTTAACGCAACAGGGTTTGAAGTAGAAATTTTAGATGCAAGATTATCAACATTGGAAAGGCAATTGCAGTCCCTTGTGACAGATTTATTGGGAAGGCTTAGTAAGTTCAACATGACAAAGTTGCATGCTTATCCACAACAGAATCAGTAAGTCAACTCATGAATACAAGGCATCTTTCTGTAATTGACTTTTACTTATTTATTTAATTATTTGCTCATTTACTGGTTCATTAAACATGATGCATAGCATATTACACATTTGGCAGATCATAAAACCATAGCCAACAGGCATGATCATCCACACAGCCAAAATTGAGAAAATACATTGTTCCTTAAGAAATCATTTTCAGAGTACAATTCTTCCAGTAACAAACACAATCAAAATGCATAACATGGAATATTCTGGATACTCTTCAACAAGAGAACCGGCATACCTTTTTTGTTATCTGGGTTGACAAGTGCAGTTGGTAATTCATGCAACTTTGTAGGATCTCCACCACTGGCAACTTTCTCTCGTAAGTCTCTAATACATGTCTGATTAAAAGCATGTAGTCATATATGCAACACAGATTCATTGTCATCATGTGGAAGAATGTTATTTATGTAAATTTCATGAGTACATATAAATGTTAGAAATATTAAAATAGAAGTTGTAAATTACAAATCATGTTTATAGACTAAGTTTAAGCATGCTGGTAGCTGAAGAATCAATGAAAGTTCATAGGAAGCAAATAACAGATGCAGATATAATGGTGCTACCAAAGGCCTTCAGCTAAATGATCTTGGAAAAGAGAGGGTCTAGTGCTTTGGAAAATTGCATAGATGTCACACTAGATTTCTCATAGCTATAATTTGAGCCTCATTTCCTTCTTTTAGTACTTTAGCCACTAAATTTTAAACACGAAACTGCAATATATTTCATTTAGATAGGTCACTGCATATGTATATCTTCAGATCTGATAATTTGAGCCTCAACTTCTTTTGGACATTTTTATTATAGTGATTCTTCAAACCTAAAGCTGAACAAGACAATTACACCCTCCTTCAGGAAAGAGCAGTGGCATGTAAATGGAAACCTTCTTCCATTTGCACTGAGTTGGCTAACTAGCATAACAGTGAAAAGTGCTCCATGTAAGAACATCTGAGGCCTTTTAAATTGGGCAATCATGCATTTATGTACCCTGTTTAGCTATGCAATGATTCCATCTATCCTCCTATCAAAGCACAACTGATGACTTCTAATCAAAACCAGTTTCCACCTGAGGGAAGAGATAAATTTAACAGATTCACTAGAAATGATAACAAGCAATGGATGGGCATCAAACAATAGAAGTAGGGGCTACCATAATAAAAAGTGGCAGGTTGTTGGAAGCAGTAGTTCATAAATTCAAAGGGAAGAGAAGGAAAAAGCTGTTGTGAAGTGGAATTGTAACTGTTTTAGGCATGCTACCATTTTACGAAAATAGTATAATCATTTCCAAGACCATAGTTGGGTGGAACCAAACATTTCCAGACTGACTAGAAGATTATGCTTTTAATGGTGATCAAGATAAATATATTAAAAGCAATGCACTCTGCATGTTAATTTTTACTATTAAAATCGAGACACTGAAATCATTTCAACTAGTTTTGATAGCCCTCATTCTTAACTCTTAAAGAAGATTCATCTATGATCTATTCAATTCATTATTTTCTCCATCAGTTAATTCTCGCTAAGCTACGCAGACACACCTTATGCACTCCTTAAAATACAAATCTACTGCAATGCATCCAGACTTGAATGTGATTAGATTGGAGTAATATTCTCAGCTCCAATGAACAGAACAGAATACAAGTATTAGAACATCTTCAGGCATCATATAGCTCGTGCAGTATCCTATTTTCAATCAGCTGCAATACTAGTTCACCATCATATTTTCCAAAGGAGAAGGCATGGATAATACAATTTCAATTTCAATAATACGTCATATAGCATGAGCTTATCATACCATGCATCATCTTTGCTGGTTTTACCATGCAAATCCCAGCAGTAATCAATTAATAATTAATATGCACATGTGGACTATATTGCCTTTTATTTCGCCCGGTTATGAAACGTTAGGTAGTGCTCAAGCCCATTGAAAGACGATCCAAAGCCTATGTTAACCACATAAAAAGGAAGATCAAGTAATAAATGTTTAACTGTTTCACCTTTACGCGTTTTGTTGCAGCAACTTGTTCCACCTTATGCACAAATTGATCAAACAAGTAGTTCGGGAGCAAATGAGAGTGCCATTCACTGTACAAGCTTATCAAGTTCCCCAAGTTGCTAACCTACAAAGTGCAAAATTGATGAATAAATAAAATGACAAGACATGAAAAAGAAAATGTAGTTTTCATGGACATTAGAGCATTGGAGCAAAGAGTAGACAGGAACAAGTAGAAGCTAAATTCCATCTCCTTTCCGTGTTTGAGTTATGTTTAGATACAATTGATTACTTAGATTTATGTTTGGTGAGATCTTCATCTGTCTAGCAAATGTTAATAATAGATGCTTATGAACTGAGCAGCTCTTAAATGTATTGCCTGATGCTTAAAAGGTGCCTATATTGCCTAATGCTTCCCAAGAATCAATGTTGAATAGATGCTTAGGTTTAGATAAATGTATTTTTTCCATGTCAAGCATCTATTAGCATTTGCTAGATAGATAGGAAAAAACTTGAGCAGCTATCTGCATAATATGGAAAATATACATAAGCAGCAGGCAGCTGTGTACCATGCTGTGCCTTCATGCAAAATGTTGTGAATTTTTCTATGCCAAAATGATGCTTGGATTTCTCAGTTCATTATTTGCTCGACTTATGTATGGCGATTAGAAAAGCCACATGGAAAATGAAGAGATAAAATCTAATCAGTGAAAGAATCAGAAGAATAGAAAAGCAATGAGTCAACCTTTTAACCATTTTCCTCTGGATATTTCAGACTAGTTTGTTATTTTCAAATCATTCATCTGAACATATTTTGAGTCGGTACTCTCCCATCCAATATTTTGCATAATCTTAAGACCGTAGCGGACCAGAGGCTTTCCAGATTTTATACAGTAGATGTAATAAGCTGAGCTCTAAACTTTAAAAAAAAAAAAAAACAAGAAGAAAAAAGGGGTTTGCATCCAGAATCCTTAGTTATCCCCGCAAATGAAAAATGATTTTGAGACATCAGAGCATGTTTAATTCATATATAGACACTATGAACTCCCCAGTCGAACTGGCCAAACAAAATTCTTAGGCAAGCAGGTCCATTTCTTTCAGCTGTAGGCGGAGAAAACCCAAAACTCCACACTTAAACCCTATTCATTTGTTCTGATCTATCGTGCTCAATAACTAACCAAAAGAAAAAAGAATTGTACCAAAGACTTGTAGTGGGCTCAAAATGTTTACCGAACATAGAATTTGGAAAATTGGAAAGGAAATTCATGCAATTACCTCGTGCCCACGGCCGCCATACTTAAAATGACGAGGAAAGTAACGAAGAACATAGCCGAGGCCATCGTCTCCGAGAAGAAGCTCCGGGGTGAGCTTCGGCCGGATTCTCGGCACCTTCTTGGGCTTTTCCGCCGAAGACTTGGAATTATTACCATAACCAGGTTTAAACGACAAAGCTTTCGAAGAAGAAGAAGAGGGAATTGAATTGTCAGGATTCCCAGAATCAGGGTTGGAGTTAGGGTTAGAAACGGGGCAGTCGCGAGACCAGTGGCCTGGACGGCCGCACTTGTAGCATCCTGTTGCCGCTGCCTTTGTCGTCTCCATTTCTCCTCTCTCTCTCTCTCTCTCTCTTCTTTTTCACCTCCCTCCCACTGGTACTTTTTTTCGGGTAATTTCTAGCGTCAGCTGCTTTCTCCTCCTTTTGGCGGGAAAACAAGGAGGGAATTATAACAATCTGGCCCACTGCGCGCCAAATTTAAAAATAATAACTTACATTTTATTTGAATCAAAGTAGAGTATAAAAGAAAAATGTGTGAAAATTTTTGTGAAAAAAAAAATCATTAGTTATTTGAATAATAAATAAGGAAAAAATAAAAAATTAATTTTTTTAATATTTTCAAAAAATTAAAAATATATATTTATAAAATAATAATTATATCTCAAAGTAAAAATTAAAATTACCTTTTATCTAATTAAATATTTATTGTAGGCGAAACCTTTATACAAAAAAAAAAAACGGTTTTTTCTTTGATTTAAGAGGCCTTGTCACGAGAGTCAAAACAAAATGTAAAAATACATTTTTCCTTTAAAATAAAAGATCTTTTTTTTTTTTTCCTAATCACTTCCCAAATAATAGAAAATTCTTTTTTGTCCATCATATTCCTTTTTTATCCTTTTCTTTCCCATCATTTTTATAGAATCTTAAAAAAGGCTAAGTCGGTAAAGTTGTGGACTTTGATCCAATTTCATTTTGTTTCGGGCTAAAAAAATAATTTCATAATTTAAAACCATCTAGCTCTATAAGGCTACGCAGAATTCTCTTTCACTTTGCAATCTAGTCCTTGAACCTTTTCTTTTCTTCAATAGATATATATATTTTTTTTTTTTTTTTTTTTTGTGTGTCCAAATTGCTATCCCACTTTCATTTTGAAAATTGTATTTAATTTTTTCTATTTATCTACAAAAATATAGCAATCATGTTTTTTCTAAGAAATCTCCAAGTTTTATATATATTTAGAATTATGACATTTTATTTTTTTAGAATTAATCTTTTTTCTATAAGTGACAAGAAATTTGGTCAAATTCGTAACTAGATAATAAGAAACTTCAAATATATAAAAACATTGTGAAAGTATGTTATTTATCCATTGGAAAAACCTTGAGTTGTAAAAAAATTTTAAAAATTAAAATATGTTTACTTTCAAAAACTCTTAAACTATTATATTTAGAAGTTGCTAAGAAGGTTACCATATAAAATTATTGTGAGATTACCCTTTCTCGTCTAATATTTAGTTCTGTCTCCAAAAGTCACTGACATTTGTGTCATTTTGAGGCTCCATACAATTACGTGATAAAATATTGGTTGTCATGGATGGGCAAATTAAGAAGTATTTGATTTACAATGAAGCATCTCCACCTGCGCTAGCATCTGTATATTTTTATGATGTAGGCACTGGCTTCATAAGTAATACATACGAGACAACTTTATTTCCATACATTATACATCTTGCAACTTCAAGAAAGCCTTGAAACATTGATTAAAGTGATTAACTATTTCTGTTTGGAATGGACTCTTAAAGTTTTACATAAATGGCCAAAATGATTAAAATAATCCAACTTGGAAATAAAACATGGACGGGACACAAATGGCCACATAAACAGTTAATACTAAATTCAAAACATGTTATATACTACACAGATAGTATTATTACATGGCAACATAAAAATGTTAACAAGTATATTTATACTATATCAAAATGAATATATATATATATATATATTTTTATGCTGTAATTAAATTTAATCGATTAGAATACACTGTATCACATTAGGTATAAACAATTTAGTGGCCTATTGTGTCTAGGAACACTTTTCCTTTCACACGTATATGTCATTCTTACTTAGTTACCAGTATATTAACTACTGAGAACACAACACATCCCTCCTTGCGGTATGAATAACTTCTAATTACAAAAACTAATATGGCTTTACCAAAGATGCAGACCATATGTCGAATTGCTTAATGTCGGAGTACTGTGATTGCATTTTTGGTAAGCGAGAATGTAGGTTGACACAGTAATTGTGCCTGCAAGTGGACACATATGATTGTTATACTACACTGTTATGGTATGCTATAAGACTTTCCCATTGTGGGAATTGTCTTGCTCCACACAAATTTCGTGGATACAAGTAGCCACAAAAAACAATGCACTCTAGCTTTAAGTTGACCGTTAGTTTGGCCCAATGTTTCAGTATTGTATAATGTTTGGATGGTCGCGACCCATATGGTCACCAATGATAGATTTGATAGAGAATATGATACAAACACATAATGATAAGACAGGGCACGACACAATTTTATTTATCTTTATTTCTACATAAAAACAGGTTATGCAGTTTTATACAACACTATAGAAGAAGTCTTGCACTGCACTAGGTTTAATTTAACAGAAGTCTTCCCATGCAAAGTTGACGGTCATGGTTACATATTGGGGTTTTGGGAAGGCTTCATATTTGCATTGCGTTGCGCAACCATGTGGACGTATTAACTCATTAATTGGTTAGAGAGAAATGTCCATGATGCCAATGCATGGCATTGTCCCGAAACACTACCCATGCAACACTAACGAATGACAGCACGTCCAAATGGTTTGCCACTATTAGGGATGACAGGCAGAAAGAGTGTGAGACCTAATATATCTTGACAATCCACAACATGGAGCTCTGTCCCATTAGGCAGTCAACGCATTGGAAACTCATGAATCGTGTTCTCGAGGATGTTCCTGGGCCTGGGGATGTAATTACTTTAACTTTTACCTCAGTTGTCAAAAAAAGTAACGTGGTCGCCATTAGCATTAATGGAAGTGTCCACGACTATTATTTAAGCTTTAAATAAGGTTGATGTGAGTATCGATTTCATACTTGGGTTGCTAAGAACACAAAGAGGAAAGGATTCAATTATGGTGGTTGTTGATAGCTTCTCAAAGATATCTCACTTTGTACCTTGTTATAAAACTAATGAGGCTTATCATATGACATATTTGTTTTTTTAAGAAATTATGAGATTGCATGGAATATCAAAGAGCATAGTGTCTAATTAGGATGTCAAATTCTTAAATTACTTTTGGAAGACATTTGTAAAAGAAGCTTGACATGAGGTTGCTCTTTAGCATCACTCATCATCTCCAAACAAATGGAAAAAGTAAAATGATATACCATATACTTTCTTCTCCACTTAAAACTGTTGTTAATAAGAATTTTAAAAATTGAAATAATTGCTTCACTTTTGTTGCATTTGTATATGATAGAAGTGTGCATAGTACAACTAAACATTCTTCCTTTAAGTGGTTTATGGATTTAATCTAATTACTCTACTTGATTTAATAACGCTTCCAACCATAAACTAAGTATATTTGGATGGAGAAAAGAAGACTTAATTAATTAAAAATTTGCCTTAAGTGTTAAATAGCAAATAAAAAAACAAAATGTAGTTTATAAGAGAGTGACTAAAGAAAACAAATTCAGTTTTTTTTTCAAGTAATCTTATGTGGATTCATCTTTGAAAAGAAAGATTTCCAAACAAAAAAAAAAGTTCATAATTTATACTTAGAGCATATGGTTCTTTCAAAGTGCTAGAAAAAGTTAATGATAATGTTTACAAGATTGATTTGTCAAGTGCATATGATGTATCATCCACATTTAATGTGAGGAATCTATTGCCTTACTTGAAGGACATTAAAGAGTTTGATTTAAGGACAAATCTTATTCAACCTAAGGAAGATGATGTGATCTATAGTGATATAAGAGCTTTCTAAGATTGTGTGATTTATAATTTTAGGTCAAATTACTTCATAAGAAGAATGCATCATGTTTAGAAAGTATAAAAGCCAAAGCAAAGAAGTTAAAGCTTTTATTTATCACATTGTTTATTTACTTAAAGAATTAGACATGATTGGGCTTATTAAATTAAAATACTTGAAGTAGTTTATTTCTAACTTATTTCTTTTTATTTAAATTAATTTATATTAATTTAAACTCTTCATTGATAAAGGAATGAAATTCAACTTACATGTGTTTATTTATTATATTTTATAGCCCAATTTATTACTCATTGTAATCTCGATTCTTCTATTTTTTAGTTATCTTAACTACTTTTTAGTATTATTTTCATATTTAAGAGATTGGAAAACTTTCATATTGCAAAATAAGGTCATTATGCTCTTCTTGCATTTCATACTTTTAATTACTAAATATATATTTAAATTAAATAAATAATTAAATTGAAAAATCTCACTATTGTCTCTGCACTTCAACTCTTAAAGATGATGCAAAAGAAGATGGTTCCAAAAATGCCACTAACCTCTGTTACAGCCATCAACCACCAACACCAACATCTTCAATTTCTCTTACGAAAGAAATTTGAAGAAGAGGGAGAAAGCAAAAAAGAAAGAAAGAGTTACCCAACTCCTCTATCATTAACATTAACTTGCCCTCTCTGTATGCTACCCCTAACTTCCTAGTTGTTATCACCAGTGGCAATATCATCTTTAACCCTTCCACCATGGCTTTTGTCAATGATCCCAAACTTGAAGAGTGTGCTTGCCCCACTGCCACTAACTTGTCCTGTAAAAAGGTCATTTGACTATATCCTACCAAGATCATGTTGTATTTCTATTTTGTCCAGTTAAGGTCATATCTTGTATTTAGTAGAATTCTATTTTATTTATTCATTTTAAAAAATAAATAATAATATTACTAAAAATTTATTTACATTATTAATTGAGTTTTGAGCTTAATATAATTCATTTAATAATATAATAAGTTAACCTATATTGGTAATATATGTTTCTTTATTTCAAGTCTTGTTAAGACTTTAGTCCAATAGTCTACCATTCTTACAAGCCTTCAAGTTCATCTTCTATAAGGCCTTACTTAATCCATTAGTCCTTTAAGTTCATAGTCCCTAATAAATGTCAACAATAAATTAAAATATAACTAAACCAAATCAAATATATATCTAAATTATCCCTCAGTGACTAAAAGTAATCATTACCTTTTTTCAAGTAGTCAATAATAAAAAAGCAATGATGAAAGAAGATATATCCAACTAACCAATCACATGAAAATTCCTAATCATTGGAAGGGTCTATAAAAAAAAGACAATTTCTTGATGAAAGGGACCAAAAAGAAAAAACAAAGGCCAAAAAGAAGACTAATAGAAAAACAAAAACAGATGACAAAAAATCACTTATCTTGCTAAAATAGTGGGTGTTACTTCCTTACAATCAAACTCAAGTTTGTCACCATGTTGTAACCTTACAAAACAACAAAAAAGGTTCAAAAGAAACAAGTCAGTGTTACATTCCAAACATTAAGTTAATTTTAAATAAATACATTTTAATATTGTATTTTATGTTTTTTTAGTATGCATATTTTCTTTTTAATAACTAACTTTATTATTTAATTTTCGTCATTCAAGACATGCACTTAACTTTTAATAGGCATAATCATACTTCTGAACCCTAACAAAATTGGTAAAGTAGATCAAGTCACTATAGAGTTTCAATCACACCTAAAATGATTGATGATAACTCTGAAATCAATCAATGAACATCCCTACACCCTCTTTCCTTAACGCATCATTGTTTTTAAAAGTATAAGGAAAAGTAAGGTTCCCCACATTGTATGCCAAATTTTCTTGTCATGCTAGGTGATGACAGATCATTATCAAGCTCCTCAAATGTAAAAATTCATTTAGCTTATTAGAATTTTAGTCCTAACTTGTTTGTATTTTCTTAAGTTTATAACTTTATATAGATTTAATCAATCAAGGGTTTTGCTCTACTTCTAGTCATTTGGTGAATATTAAGATTTCACATATGAATTGTATGGTTAAAAAATTTCATATTAAAAAAAAAAAAGAAAAGGAGAAATAAGTATTATATAAGTGTGAATAACCCATAAATTTAGTATTTTAAGGTTTTAAGTTAAAATGTGGTTTTAAATTTGCGAACCTATTATTTACTTTACTTGAACAAATCTCACACCATGTTAAATATTAATTTTTTTTTTAATTTAGTACAAAATATTATTTAAGATGAATAATTTTATTAATATTAAGTATAATGTTACGATGATAAGTTAAAAAATAATTGTGATATAGAACATTATTATAATACTTAATAATTAAAATTAGCGTTTTAAAGATTATCAATCTATTTGTATCGAACAATTTTATTGATGAAAAATTATTTATTTTATTAAAAATAATATATTTATGAGAAACAAAAAAAATTATAACATTTAATATTATCCTAATAATTAATGACTAAAGTTAACATTTTAAATAATATTGTCCTATTTTTTTTTTCTTTTTTTCAAGATGCTGATTATTAATTAAAATTTTTAAAAATAAAAGTTATTAAGCCGATGATAAACTTATCTCTCTCTTTATCCTTACACTCTTGAAGCATGCAATAACATTTCATTTATACCTTTGATTTTTAGGGATGGAAACCATCATTGTTGGACATCCCAAAGGTTTTTGCATGTGCATTTCATCATTTTAATCAAACCCAATTATCATTTTGGTTTATTTAATCCATTTTTTTACTTTATATTAATCTTTTGTGTAAGCTAAGGGAAAGGGAGAAGCTATAAAGACATTATAGAAATTTTATTTTATGTTAGTCCGTCAATTTCTTTCTTTTTTTCTTCCTCATCATTATTTTTCATAACACCCAAACTTTAGCTGTAAGAGTGCATGCATTTTTCTATTTATAATTTTTTTAAGATTTTTTTCTTATATTTATTTCCAAAACTTTTTTTTTCTTTTCCTTAAATAATGTAAAGGGATCTATACAATATATCTATTCTTGTAACATAAAGTTGTGTTTTATATTCCAATTAAATTTCACATTGCGTAGAAAGGCAAAAAAGATAAAGAAATCTGATCTCTTGACCTTCTTAAGATACAAAATTTTAGTGACAACTTTAACAGATTAAGTAATTACATCTTTTTTTTTCTTTTATCTCATTTTGAGTGTATATAATTCATCTTTCAAATAAAAATCTACATTATTCATTAAGGCTTTATGACCCCTTTCTTACTATTTCAATACTCATTTCCTTACTTGTTTTTTTGAATATTGCTAATAAATTTTCAAAGCCTTCAGAGAATTCTCACAACCTTCACTA
This sequence comes from Kandelia obovata, assembly GCA_021464305.1. Lineage (NCBI taxonomy): Eukaryota > Viridiplantae > Streptophyta > Magnoliopsida > Malpighiales > Rhizophoraceae > Kandelia > Kandelia obovata. The sequence goes on from CM038488.1 coordinate 4,923,014, forward strand.
ATTGAATCTACCAACATAAACACATAATCTACATTGTCCATTTTCCACCTTATATATCAGTCTAATACAACACAAACTCGATCTACACAATTAACATTGTTGCATTCTTAAATGACTTACAAGTCTTTTTGAATTAACTTATTTATATGACACCCAAACTCTTTTCATTCCCTTCATTTCTTCAATAATGTCATGATTGATTTTGTGACCAAATTTTCGTATAAAGTAAAATATTTAAGTTTTATATTGATTTTTTTCTCATTAATTGTTATTGTTGGAAATTCTCTTTTTTTACTTTCTTTTCACATCTGATTGACATAAAATGTAATTTTAATGATCTTGCTTACCTTTTTTTTTTTAAGATATCAAGACAAAAAGTTGTTACAAACATTTGACATTGTAAAAAGACATTGCAATGACAAAATGCCTCACATAGAGAGAAAAGTAAGTTTGAGGTTGATATAAGCAAAAATTGATGACAATGGGTAGATTTTCCTTTAGTCGGTCTAAAATTTAAGTGATGGTACTTTTCCACTACTTCTTACTTTCACAAGTTTTATTTTATTTTATTTTATTACTATAGTTCTTTGTTTTTTTTTTTCATGAATAAAATTTGAAAAAAGTTCTTTAATATAAATAATTTGTCGAGAGAATTTATACATTAATGATGAAATTAACCCACATTTTAGCACTTATATTATGAATGGTTTTATTGCAAAAATGAAACTCAATTTTCTTTGAAAATTTTTAATAAAAATTAGAAAACTTAAACACTAGTATTAAATATTCATGTAACCAATTTCATATATACTCTTATTTATTGTGATTAATTTAAATTATAAATTATAATCAAGTCATTAATAGTTTAATTTAATTTTGGTTGAATTGAATGATTTAGACGGATTGGGGGGCTTGATATACACTCCTATCAACTAAAATGCTCTGTTAAAATTCAGCTAATTGGGGTCTTCGTTTGGCTGTTTATAGAAAAAATAAAATTAAAAAAAAACAAAAAGAAGAAAACAAATGCAAAGGGCTTGTTTGGTCTTTTTAACCTTGCAGATCAAGCCAAGCGAGCCGACCTGCTTGGGTGGCGAGTGCCCAACTTGGCCTTAATAGACTTGAGGCGCTTTGAGGTGGTCCTGCGTAGCAGCACAGTACAGGCGGTGCTCTGAGTTATTAAACAATCTGATTTTTGAGAAGGAAGAAAGGAAAGAAGGAAGCTTGGGGATAGGATAGAAATGGAGTCATCCATCTCCAAACGACACTACCGTCGCCTCGTTTTTGATCGCCGTTATGGTTTTGTGTAATTTTCGGTTTCACTCCCTCTCTCTCTCTCTCTCTATATATATATTGCTTGGAGTGTGAACAGGGATGAATCAATTGAACTGCTGTAACGCTGCTTCTTGTCTTGTAGGATTGATGACTGGAAAGACCCATCTGAGGAAGCTCTAGCCGGTGGCCGTGGAATGTAAGTTTTAAGTTTTCCCTCCCTTGCTTCGTCACTGATGCCTGTGTTTGTATTCTTGCAAATAACCCCTCCACGCCCACCCCTGCCACCCCCAAATCCATATCAAAGTCGGGTGGTTAAGTATATAGCTCTATCAAAATAAGAGCTGTTACAATAATAACAGATTCTTATTACATGAATCTTTTCTCGTTATATAAAGATTCCCAAGTATAAAATATTTAAACTCTGGGTCAGAATGCAAGGCCTAACCTTGTGTTCTTTCTTTGACTCGAGTTTTTCATTCTCTCTCAATAGGTTTTGCGTACTGCCCCTTGCGAAAAGTATCTTGAAGGCAGCTACAGAGTCGGTAATGTTGCTTTTGACCCATACACATGTTTATTGTTTATCTAACTTCTTGTGCTTTACGATTTTGATTTAGTTTTCCTTTTACTTTTAATGGTTCTTTGTCATGTTTTGTTAATTATGCAGATGATTTTTAATCGTTGTTGAATTCTTTGAGTGAAAATGGAATTGCTTTTGCCTCATAAGAATTTGTATTTCATCTATGCTTTTAAATTTATTTACTTTATGGGTGGGCTTTGGCTATTTTATTTTGCTGTTTTTTCTTTGCTGACCCAATAGCCATTTGGAAACTTTTGTTTGTTGTTGTTAATGATTGGCCTCAATGTTCATTCTTGTCTTTTGATGCATGTGCCTGTCTTACAACTCGATCTTATTGTTACAATAAAATCCACATGGGGCTGGAGAGGTCAACCTTTGATTACAGGCTAAAGTTCCTGAACCAAGGAATTGTTGAAGAAGATGTTTGGGAAAAACTTGTTTAGGGTGGGCTCAGCACATCCTGTGTAAACCTAGAGATGCACCATATTGAAGGCATGATTCAACTAGACAGAAAAGAAAGAAAACAAATAGATCTTCAACTTGCCCTGAAGTTAACCAATTCCCCAAAAAATTTGATCATTAATTTAATGTGAGTGAACTAGAAAAAGAGTGTGTGCGTGTGTCTGAACCTATGGAATCACCATGTAGTTTGGGTTTAAGTTTGACTTGAGTAGAGTTGTTGGATGAGGTTCTATGTGTTTTTAGAGCATGGATGGGTGCTCATGAATCTAAACTTATTCTCAGTGAGAGATGCTTAAAAGGGTTGAAGAGAGAAGTATACAGAGAGAGAGGGAGAGAGAGAGAGAGAAAAGGCCTAAAGGGAGGGAGATTAATCTTTGAATTTTATCCTCTGTTTCATGCATCTTTTGTAGCTGATGACTCGTGGCTTGAAAAAAACAAAAGCAGTGTCTTTGATAAACTCTTTGTTTTCATTATTTCTAAAATGACAGTGAATTCAATAACTGGTGTCACAAGATAACTATAAAGAAAATGCTTCTAATAAGCCTGCATTTCTTTGTTGGATACCGAGACCTGCCTGACATGCCTTAGAACATTTGCTAGACACTTGAAAACATATTGGTGTAGACACCCCATTTTTATCAATTATGAAGAATACCTTGTGATTGATGGCAGTGGACTTTAGTTGGGCTTAAAGACTTGAATTTGGGTTTGAATGTTTGAAATTTGGAAGCCAATTACTCACAGGTTTTGAGTTGTCAAACTTGACCTATGTGCAATTAAACTTTAATTTTTTTGACTTAAGGATGGGCCTTTTGAGTGAGCTTAGTGGCGAATGAGACTAAGCCTGCAAGGCTTTCAGACTTTTTGATTTCATACTTTAGATGGATTAATTGAGAGGCACGACCTTCTAAAGTCAAACTTCATGAATGAGCAGATTGCATTCTGATAGTCTACTCCTTTAGGCATAACGCCCAAATGAAATTGAATTAGAGTGCAAGCCTTCTATGTTCAGAAACTAAATTTCATAAGCTTTTCAAGGGTATATTGCTGGCCCAATTTAGGGTTTAATGGGCGAGATACAAACTACCGAAGTTGTGCAAAAGAATTATAGTGCCCATATGGGCTGTCAATACATATTACCAGTCCATTCCAGGCAAGCAGTACATTCTGCTGGCCAAGCCCAGGCTGGGAATGCTTTATGTTGGTCTAGGTTCATGTTTTCTGCTCTGTTGTGGGCTCCTACTCGGACAGAATATGTTTTTTTTTATCCAGTTTGGCCTGAAACTCTTCCAAACCTATTCTAATCCCCCCCTCTTTTTATAACTTTAATGACAACCTTTTTAGGCATTTCATGTTTCTTTATAAATAGATAGTCCCTTTGTCGATCAAAATTCAAATAGGAGTTTTATAGGTTGAAAGTTTTGTTCTCGAGGAGACTTTAAGTTTCTTCCCCTCTTTCCAGGTAATTGTTTATGGTTCAAAAGCTTGTCAAAACCCTCCATAATTTCCTCCTTGATACCTAGATTAATTTCCTTCAACCTATGATCAATCGAAGAGCTTTCCATGAAGTTCTCAATTACTATTTCTTTTTCCTTCTCCAATTTTGTTGTGATTTTCCCTTAGCTTAAGGTCCATTTCCTTTTGTTTGAAGCCCTTAAATTCACCGAAAAACCTTTCAAATTCAGCCCTAAATCACCTCTAACCTGTCCTCCTCAATCCTTGATCAATTGAGTTGCTTAGCTTCAAAGCTCTCAATTGGTTTTTCTCTTTACCTTTCATGTTTGTCTCCTCTTTTTGGAATCCTTTAAAACCATCAAAAAACTCCCAAGATCCTCCTAAGTTCGCCTTAGATGTCCTCCAAATCCTCCATTCTCAGCCAAGAGAGCTAGTGCCACCTCATTAGCGATCTTTCCTCAGTTCTTAAGCATGTTATTGGTGTATACATGCAAGTTCTTAAGGTGTTTCCAGCAACTTTACTTGTTGTACAGAACATGATTCAAGAAGTTTCCTTGTCAATTGAGTGGAAATGTGCAGGGACTGGAAATATACCGGAATTCATAGAACATGGGCTATGGCTAAAAATGTGACTACAAGATTCCCATTAAGAATGGTAAATTCTATCAAACATTGATTAGACTAGTGATGTTATACAGTTATGAGAATTGAGTTGTCAAGAAACATCTATAAATTGAGTGTAATGATGAGGAGAATGCATGGATGGATGGATGGATGGATTTGTGGCCACTCTAGAAATGATCAATTAAAAAACAAGGACTTAGTATCAATTGGAGATAAATTGAGGGAGTGGTGTTTGCATTGGTTTGAATATGTCTAACATATACCAACAAATGCTTGTACACTTTAAACTTACTTCATAATAGAGCAAAATGACACAAAAAAAATTCATGTAGCAGATCCCAATTGAACTTGAGATTAAGGCTTGCTGTTCCTGTATTTTCAGTCAGTAGATTGTCCTTCTTATTAACCTTATCTCCAATTTCATTGCAGGTAAGTGTGGCAGCAAACTTTGCTGTTGAAGTTTTTGAGAGGCCAGATATTTTCTCTCCCCAGGCACTGCAGGCAATCCTTGATAAGCCACTTAACAAATTAATGTCTTCAATACAGAAAAGGCAGATCTTAGCTGTTTTTCCTTCAAAGGAAACCTTTCATTGAATGTCACAGCTGCCCCTTCCCATCTATAAGTTGGATCTAGAGAATCACAGATTACTTGAAGCTCTTGGATTTCATCTGACAATGTACTTATTGTTGTTGATTTGTGGGAAAATGTATGAAATTTTACTGCTGATGTACATTCTTGATGGCCATGTTCATCATTATGGCATTTACTTGTAATGCTTTATTTGATTACTACTATTCGCAATTCAGGAATTCTGAATTTTGCAAATTTTTGAGTTTTATGTTTGAAGGTTTGTGGATATTGATCTTCATGAATGGAGCTAATCAGCATACAAGAAACTACCAACTGAACTAGAAGAGACACGATAACTTAACACGAAGTGCAGTCTACGGGCTTGATGAACTGGTTTGTGATATTACCCAGCGATAGGAGGATGCTTATTTAACTGGCTGTATGCCTGGATTGTTGTGTATCATATGCTGTAGCTGATGCCCATGTGTAACCTGGTTGCTTTTAAGTCATAATGCTCTAGGATTTTATCTTTCAAGGCTAACTGGTTTTGAACTTGTCAATGCCTCTATTTACATTACTTCATTCCTGCTGGATTGTTATAGGATACAACTAATGTCTCTGATGATGGGTACTCTTTCAGATTTCTTGAAGTTCATCCAACAATATGCTAACCCTTAATAATCTCGATAGTTGCGGATGAATGCAGGCATTGTTGTGGAGTCTTATCATGATATGTGTGCATTCTTCATGGCCGTGTTCATCAATGTGGTATTGATTGGAAATGCTTTGTTTGATTATTACCATCTGGCATTCAGTAATTGTGTGTTCTTGTGAACTTTGATACATGTATTTGAAGGTTTGGATATTTTATCTTGCCGAATTGTATGAAAGCTATGCAGTGCACAGGAAATTACCAAATTAACTAGAAGGGCATTATGGGGTAAACCATCACAAACTGCTGTCTATGAACTTCACAAACTGATCTGTGAATATTACAGGGCAATATAACGATGCTTATGTAGCAATCTGTTTGCCTGAGTTGTTGTCTCTTATAGGCTATGGGTGATGCATAATTGTAATCCGCTTGCTTGAAGTTTTAATCCCTTGGGCCTAATCATGTATGAAGACATTCGTGCCTCTTTGCTGATATGGCTAATTCCTACTTCATTGCCACAGACTAGAACTAATAACTATGATGATGGGTTCTCTTTCTTCCGTTTGGTCGTGTGGCCATACACATACATAAATTGCAAGCATTAGTTGAACTGCTATAATAATAATAATATTTGTTGTTAATCGCATTCAATATGCATGGCTAGGCCAAAGCCGATTGTATGAGTAGTCCCTACAGGGAAAAAAAAAATTGTGACGGGTGTAAGAAAGAGCTGTATGTCTGTACATGAAATGAGATCAGAATCAGAGTAACCCCAGATAAGGCTGTCCCGTGGGATTATTGTTCGAATAGGCAGGAAATTATTCAGTTGAACTTTCAAACCACTGAATTCTATTTAACAATTTATAAGGTGTTCCTGGCTGTAAGATTGCAGTGCAGGTTCAAGAACATGAGCAATTTGCATAATGGGTACAATAGAGTTGAAATTCGATCGATAGTTAGGCTCTTGGAAGTTTTATTTTGGAGCCACTGGCCGTGTGATCTTGTAGTAAGGCTTTTTCTACTCTTATACCTGTCTGGATAAAAGGTCAGGAGAGATGAATATGTAGGAATGGAAAGTGAAATGAATCAAGAGTGACAAAAAATTTTCATCATCGTTATATTTTAATAAGATTAATGGGAGTAAAGAAAATTAGAAAATTTTGTTTTCAAAGAGGTGAAAAGTTGAGAAAAAATAGTATACATATTATAATATCAATTTTCTTTATACTAGAGTCAACGAGTGTTGATAATCTTCCTAATTAATTTGATGGATAGGGAAAAATAAAAGAAAAAAGAAACTTTCCTCCCCTTCCCCAATTCATAAAACTTTAAACAAATAAAAGTAAATCAAATATAAAATAATTTTTAATTAAAAATATTTACAAATTTTAGTCTTTATTAAGGTGAAATAAAATTTTAAGTCAATTTTAATTTAAATTAATATGAACGATTGCAATACATTAAAAATTATGTAAAATTTAAGATATTTTAGATACAAATTATTTTAATTTTAGGTTGAGAAAAATTATAGGTTATTAACTTTTTAATTAAAACATATCAACTCAAATTAAGTTTCATATAAATTAAATCGAGTTATTCAAATTGAGTTAACTTTTGTCACCCTTAATTTTTCCTTTTTACTTTCCTAAGAAAGTATATAATTTGGAAACTAGATTTCCAATCCTAAAAATGTTACGTTTTGAATAAGCAAGATTAATAATGTTGTATGTTATCAAATTTCACCATGGATTTATTTATTTCAAAGTATATTATTTAATGAATAATATTCATTTGATAATGTTAATTATGGGTTTTATTCATTTAATGTTAATATTAATGAATAATATTCATTTAATGATTCATTCTGGTAGAAAGTTTTATTCTTTAAATGAGGCGTGTTCTTGATATTTGTCTTTCCATGGTGTTAATCAGTATCTATATTTGTTGACCTTTATTTTATTTTATTTTTTTCCTGAATATATTTTCATGGAATGTCGATGGCATCAAATCAGATTCTGACCTCTGGTACTGCTAAAATATATATTCACTGACCCTGCTGTTTTGAACAGACATTCATCCATTCTTTCGCCGATGATCTTCTTTACTGCGTGTGTTAATGGAAGTCTTGTCCCATGTCAACGTTCTGCTTCAGAAACTGGAAAACCCTGGACAAGGCATTGGCCATCCACCACTTCTTTTGTTGTGATGTTTACAAACAGCGTATGAATTGTGATGTTTTGGAAGTTCAAATCGTATTGACACATTATTTGCTAAGATATTTTATTTTCATTGCTCGGTGGTAAGTTAGCAATGTCACACACACACACACATGTTGTTTAAATAATCTAATACTTTGGGAATGTCTTGTCTGGTAGGGTTCGGGAGGGCCTTTCTAAAGGAAACTTTTGCAACAAAATCAGAGAGAAGGGGGTGTGTCGTTTTCGGCCAGAAAAAAGTAGAATAGAGGCTCTGCTTGAAGAGATTCGACTCTAGTAGTTGTGAGTCACTGAACTCCACTCTCTCATTATGTAGTCTATTCTGGTAGGATTCGGGAGGGTGAAGGGTGGGTGATTTATTCCATCGCCATGGGTTACTTGGACTTCATACTTTCTAGAACAAAGTCTGCTTCAGACAAACCTGACCAACTGTTTGGCAGGTGTCCATTCCGGCCCCAATAGTGAGAGCTTGGACTTGTACTTCTTGGAAAACGAATGCAACTTTATTGGCCAAAGTAAGCATTATTTTATTTTGATTGGTTGCAAGCAGTTGCTCTAACTTAATGTGAGTTTTGTTGGAAAAAAAATCAAATAAAATCTTATAATGTTACAACTAAAGTAAATTAGTAACAAATATATATTATATCTGAAATGCACGTAATATTATTACTAAAGATAACTTTTATCTTTATAAACAAAGTATCACAATATAGTAAATTTTTAATAATTATATTTTTAAAATATGATAAAAAAATATCTATTAATTAATCTTGTACTTTGAATAATAAAAATACAAAAATAATTCTTCTTTACAATAATTTTATATCATGGAATTTTCTCAAATAAAGTATAAGAAGGAGCTCACTAAAATCTCTCAAAATTCACTTTGGAGATAAAACATTATCGTTATATAATATATTTAATATAATTACTCACAAAAAATAATAATTCATAAATAAAAATGATTAGTTATTTTAATTCATATAATAATTGACACAACAGTTTTAAAATGATTAATTAAATCAAGAGTTATATTGTGGTAATTAATCTTTTAAAATTACCCCATTTTACAACCCAAAAAAAGCAATGGTGCACACAGGCAAAATGATTTTGAAAACAAGGGAAGCTTTGGAGGGAAAGGGTGTCATTGAATTCGAAGATCCTGCCATTGCCTTCCTACTTTTATGGTCGTTATGCTTGGGTTACATATTGTCTCCATCCAATCCATTTATTTACATTAACCGAACACAAACAAGTGAACTGACTGAAAAGGGATGACGACTTCAATGGTTTAATGCAATGCTGCGCTCGCAGGATCAATGATTAGAAGAACCCCCTCAGAGGATGTTCTTTGTGGTGTCCAAGGAATGTTAGTTCTCACCCTCTCTCTCTCTCTCTCTCTCTCCCCGTCACGCATGCCTATGTTTGATTCTCGCGAATGACCCCCACCCCTCCAACAAAAGTCACGGGGTCTAATTGAAAATAGGTTTAATATTCAAACTGAAACAGTAAAAAAAAAAAAAAAAAAGAAGAAGAAGAGAGAGAATTGGTTGACCTGTAAATCCGATCTAATTGGTAAAATTGAAAATTGGCTCAATGTTCGGTTTAATTAGGACACTGAAATCGAAAAAACAAAATAATTTTTTTTTTTGAGAAATGGTCAAAAACAAGTGAACCGGACGGGTTGGACTGTAAATTATTAAACCGAACTCAATTCTTTCAGTTTGGTTAATAAACTTCTCGACGGGACACAAACTTACCCTAATCAAACAAACATGTCAAACCCCCTACTTGTAAGATCAATTGAGGCAGGGAGGCCTAGTTAAAGCAACATGGTACGACGAACAACACAGCACACCAACGGACATGCCGACAACTAGGTTCAAGTTTTCTCAGGTTGACATCACTCTGACAGATTTATAATTCTCACCATAAACTTTTAGCCAAATTTTTGTCAGCACCAACGTGGAATGTTCAAATAATTGTACGTAAAAAAATCAGTATTATATTGCTACATGATCCTAATTCTCATCGCCGACACTGAATTTCCCCCACTAAGCCAAATTTACTAGCTTAGTCAATCATTTCCGATAAAGCATGAATATTTTAAAAAGGTTGCGTATACGTATTGAAAATATAATACCCGTCTTCCACTTCAAACACGTTAAAATGTGTCACACACACACAAAATCATAATAATAAAAAAAAATTGAACACATATATGTAATACATCTAATTAATATGTCATTTCATATATAACTTACTTATGCCCTAATTTTTTAAGGGTTAGGTGTATCTTCCTGTCTATATGGTTTTGTTTTCGCATCCACATGTCTTAGTCATGCACCATAGATCATAGTTTTAAGAATTGAAACTTATCTTAGTGTCAGACTAGTGAATTAATAATTTAAAAGTTAGTTTAATTCAATTGTTTATCTAACTAAATAAGAAAGCAACTCAAGAAAAAACACTCAACCTGATCGATCTAAAACGTAGAACCATTAGACCAAGCGGATTTTTGGTAAAAAGTTTTATTTCTTTGTTTTATTTCTTTTTCTTCTTTTGAAAATAATTATATTATTTTATTAAGAATACTTGTATATATATATATATATATATATATATATATGAGTATTCTTAATAAAATATTATAAAAATAATAATATAATAAAATATAATATAAATAATATAAATATATATATATATAAATATTTTTATTAAAAAAAAATATAATTTTTTTCAAAAAAAAAAAAAAATAAAATAAATAATATAAATATATATATATATATATATATATATATATAGTTAAATTAATTATATTATATTATATTATTATTTTAATAACATTTTATTTATTTTTATACATTATAAAAAATATTAATTATTTTTTTAAAAAAAATAGGAAATGACTTATCATTCTGTTCATCAAATCAACAGTTAAACCAATGAATTGAACTGTGGATTACCGTTCCGACTCTTAACTCGACGAACAGATTAATGGGTCAATTTCTGTTTTTTTAAAAAAATGATAATTAATATTTTTATATTATATTAAAATAAATAAAATATTATTAATTATATTTTTGGACGAGGAAATAAAAATTACCGATATATTCCTTTACGTATTTAACGTGTATTTAAAGGTGGGTAAGAAAAAACAGAGCATTCAATACTTCATGTGCTGAATTGAGGTGTTCACGAGTCCAATAGGCAACTTCGTTGGCAAATACATAGGAGTCTAAGCAGTATCATGGCGTGTGCCTGTTGGTTTAGAGAAGGTGCAGACATTTTTCTTAGGGAAGGCAACAGATGCAGATGAAATAATGAATTAGGCTAAATAAAAGTAAAGTTCTAAGAATTGAATCGATAAAACTTGTTGAGCCATTTCATTCATCCAAAACTTAGATTTCTTTGGCCTTTAATTTTTGAATTCGGGCAAGGGAACGCATGTGTTATTTTCAATATATGTTCAAGGATGATTTTTGTTAAGTAATTTTCAAAAGTTTAAACCTTACATCTCTATTTCTTTCTTCAATTGCATTTTACATGCATCCGAGGTTGTGTAGTTCATTGCTAGGGAATTTTTTGTTACTAGGTTTCACATAATGAGAAGTGTACATAGAACCAAAGAGAAAAAAAGAGAGAGAGAGAGAGAGAGATAAAGCTTTTATGTAGGTATAAGAGAGATATGGGTATTACTTGGAAAAAATACATGGAGATATTCATAGTAAATGCAAAATAAAACACAAAAGTGTTGGAAATTAGGGGGGGGGGGGAAGAACTAAATTGCATAGAAAGTAAAAGTAACAAGTATGCACATTGACTTTGACTATGATTTTTTTTTTTTGCCCCTAAAAGAAGGGATTAAGCATTTTCAATTTAAAGATAAATCAAATGCTAGAAAAATAAAAATATTAAATATATAAGGATAATATATTTTTTATTTCTATAGATATTAAATTATCAATTGCATTAATAAATTAATAATATTTTTGATATTTATAATATATATCTAATAATTTTTCATATTTTTATAACTTTTTGAAATCTAGGTAAATGTATTTTATAATTATAAGAATAAAATAAAAATTATTTATTTAATTATTTCAAACAAAAAATATAAATATATACTGAGAAATGTTATAAAAAATAATTTTTTATTAAATTGAAAAATGTAAAGCCGGTTTCATAATTTCAAGTTTAAATTTAAGAACTTTTAGTAATAGAAAAATTGGTGATTCAAAATTTTAACTTAAAAAATTAATAAGAAAATAAAAACTTGGGTGAGTTGTTGGATCGCCGGATCAACTTGCGTCAATAGTCTAAATGGATTTTTCAACAAATGAAAAAGTTAGAAATCTGTACAACCATCCAATCCGGTCTGGATTTGACAACAATGTTTGTGATTATACATATTTGGACGGGACTCATCCCTTGTCATGTTTCTTTTCAGTAGGCCAAAAGGCAAGCTCAACTGGACCAGATTATTTTTTTTAATGGATAAATATAAATTTGAGTCACCAAATGTTTAGATTTTGTCAATTTGAATTGTAAATTTTTACATATTTAAGTCTCAAATTTTAGTTTTTGTTAAATTCAAATCGTAAATTTTTAAGATTTGAACAATTTAATTAACAAGAGGATTGTTTTTAGAATTCATTTATTACTGTTCATTTGTTGGTACAGCAGGTGATGTGACAAATAGAGTAAAATGTATCTTTTCTTAAAAATTTTAACTAAGATTGCAAACTTTTTAGAATACTTCAATTTATTTTACAAGTTAAAAAAAAAATTGCAATAAAAAGTTCATTGTACTCCAATTTTATAAGGTAGATGATGTCTTTTTCAGAAGTTGGATGACCATTCATGGAAAGCTATACATCGAAAGGTTCATCTTCATTGAACAAGATGACAGATGTTCAGTCACCAAGTTTTTTTTTTTTTTTTTTTTTGTTACTAAGTCACTAAGTCATTAACCCTTTTGTTTGGATAATAAAATATGGTTGAGGTAAAAGAGAAGAATTAAAATGAAAAGAATAAAAATTAGTCATCTTTGCGTTTGAATAAAAAGTTATACGAATAAAGAAAATTAAATTTTTTTATTTGAAAAAGAGTATTAAGTAAAAAGAAAAAAAATAATATTTATTATGATTTTAAGTTTACTCTTATACTAAATAATGAATGTTAATAAAAATAGTTAATATCAATTAATTTTTCATTTTATCAATCAAATAGAAAAATTAATAATTCTTCTCAAAAAGTTTCCTCTATTATTTAGACTTCCTTAAAAAAAATATATAAGTCCTTTTTCCTTTTTTCTTTCCTCCTCCTTTCTCGTTTTCCAAACACAATGTATAGGAATCATTTGCAATAACCTTGCTATGAAAATTTGCATTTAATTAGGGTTATATTTTTAATATTAATGAAATTGTTTATCTTATTTTTATAAACCTATTTTTATAAATTAAATTAAGTATAATTATTCCCTAATTTTATTAATTGAATTCCATTCCAACGAACTCTGTATATTAATGATAATTAAAAAAAATCCAACTACATGCCATTGTTATTTATATATAAAAAAAAAAAAATTGTTATGGCCAATCTATCTATTTATAAGATCTGTTCTTGTGACATTATTTTGCCATACGACACATTTCTCCTCCATTTTTAGCCAATTCTCACCAGCCTTAGCATTAGTCATTGGATGAAAACAAACTCAATTTATGACCTTATACCGAACTTTTGAACTTCACAGACGAAACTGTTACTTTGAGAAACTAGTAATTTAATGAGTCAAACTCTTCAACTTCAGCCACAAACGGTAGCTGAGCATTGGGATTGCCCTTCAAGGAAAATTTTAGGGAATTTTAAGATGTCCTAGCTGCTTTTAATAGTGAAATAAGATATAAAATGAGATTCCGTTATAAGAGTATTGGGATACATGAATGAGTTCCTGCTAATTCTAGGGATTTAGAATGATAATGAAGATTGAGTGAAAGGCAGAAGTTCAGGCCAAGTGGGGAAGATGATGTTGCAGAAGATCCACCATGATTATGATTTTATGGCACATGTGGGGGTAGTTTTTCCTTTTTAGTTTTTTATGCTTTTATTTTAAATGAAAGAAATTTTTAGAGATGGAAAATTGAAACAAAATTTCAACCGCGAAATCCATGGTGTGAAAATATATAATTCCATTATAGGATTTGTGGGTATTGAATACTGCCCCAATTGAAATAGCATAACAGAAAGTCGTGCCTTATTTCATTTAGATGGTGAAGTATGTCCACGGTCAAAGAATTGTTTTGATTCATTTTGAGTGAAACTATGGGAACATTATGCCTTTAAGATTGTGTCTATCAAATATATTTTGACTTGAGAAGATTACTAGAGGGCGGCCTATTTTGTTTCCTACTATTCATAACGAGGCATATCTGATTGTAAATTTATGCTTTAAACAAATATGTATAGGCATCTTTTGAAAACTATTGGATATGTGTATGTTGAAAAATAAATAACTTTAAAATGTTTGTATATCAGTTAAGAAATGTGAGACCTTGTTATCTTTGTTTATAAGCTAACATATATGTTATGACTTAAAAATTAAAATGACCCAAAAAAGACAGCATATACAAGTCTAAACTTTTTTGAAAAACTAACAGTTATAATAATAAAACTAGAGTTATTATCCTTATCAGATGTTAAGTTAGAAATAATATAAAAGAACTTTTTTTTCTCCATCTATATGAAACATGCTTTACATTTTATATCTTCATATTTAGTTTAATTTTCTTTACATATATATTTTATATTTTTCTTTTCAATAATTTTAATTACAGTTTATCTTATTTTATTATTATAGATGCAATCACTAATCAAACAAATTTTTTCTATTAGTTGATTTGCTCCTTTTTCTTTTTCTTTTTTTTAAAAAAAAAAAATTATATCAGTTCCTCTTATTCTTAAATTCTTGTTATACACTTTTAAAATTGAAATTTTTAGGAGTTCACACTTTAAATGTTGGCAAGAACATGTTTATTTTTTCTTTCTATTTCTACAAATGTTTTAGGAATTGTTTTTGCTTTTATTGAATTAAAATCAAAATTTAGTTTTAAAAATTATAACAAAACAATTCTTACTTGGGAACAAGCTAATAAAATTTGTTGTTACATTATTCTAAGCACACTTTTTAATAACCTTATTGATATTTACTGCTTTTCAAAGAAATCCAAAGAAACATGTTAAAAGGTAAATAAAAAGTATACAATCAAAAATATTGATATTAAAAAATTTACTATTGTTAACTATTTACATTTTCATATGACAAGTGCTAAGAGTGTCCAAAATCAAATTAATGTGTATAATAAGCTATTGGATGACTTGAAGAATGAGAACATCAAGCCGCTAGAGAAGCATGTAACAGGTTATCTTATCAAAAAGCTTTCACAATCTTAGAATGATTATAAACAGTAACTTAAGCATAAGAAGAATCATATATTAATAGAAGATGTTATTTTGCATATCTTGATTGAGCACAAAAACAAAACTTGATTGAAAGAAGTAAAGGTGTAGAAGATGAATTTAAAGACAAATGTTGTGAAATACAAGAAAAGTGAAAAGGGGGAGAAAATCCACCATTTTTTGTATCATCATTATGTAGGAAGAGTTATGATAACAAGTTTTAAAGGTATAATAAGCCTTAAACTAATGATCCAATCTTTAATAAGAAAAGCTTTCGTTATGTGTGCGAAAAACCTAAACTTCATGCTTTTCAGTGTAAGCATTGGAAATGTAATAACATGCTTGTCAAACCAAATGTCAATTTGGTATAAACAAATGTTATTCTCGTTATTATTTCCTTAGTTAACATTGTCATTAACTTAAAAGAGTGAATAATAGACTCTAGTTTTACAAGGAAAATTTAGGGTGACATAAGCATATTTATCTCTTACACAATGATAAGGAATAAAGAAAAAAATCTCTTCATGGGAGATTCAAGAATAACACATGTTTTGGATAAAAGTAACGTCCTTATCAAATTTACTTAAAGAAAGGTGTTGTCTTTGAATGATGTGCTTTATGCCCTACAGATTCGTATTAATTTTTTTTTTTCATTGTTAAGAAAGATTAGAGTAAAGACTTTCATTAAATCTAATAAGGTTGTCATGTTTAAGAATAATGTACTTATGGGAAAGGAATATTGTAATTAGAAATTTTTATTTTGAATGTACTTTGTGTTATTAATAATGCAAGTGTGTTTACTTTTTATTATTATATTATTGACTTTTATGGCTTATTATATGCTAGATTAGGACATAAGAGTGATCTTTCTATTTAGAAGTTGAAACAATATAGTTTAATAAAAAACTTACGTAGCAATATGGGTAGTGTAAAGGTCAAATTAGACAAACAGAGTTCTAAATCAGTTTAATGAAAAACTGAATCACTTAGCGTAGTCCATTCTAATTTGACAGATTTAGAGGGTATCATAACTAGATATAACAAATGAGTTTATGTGAATTTCATATATGACTATTCTAGATATATTATAGTTTTTTTATTAAGTGATAAGAACGAAGGTTGTAATTTGTTTATTAAGTACAAGAGTAAAGTAAAAAATTAATTAAATAAGAAGATTAAGAGATATAGGTCAAATAGGGAAGGATAATATAATTCACAGTTTTTGTTAAAATTTTGTGAAAAAAAAGAAGATATTATTCATAAGATCACACTTCCTTACTTTTCCTAATGAGGTAGTAGAAAGGAAAAATAGTACTTTAAAAGAAATAATAAATGTTATGTTAATCAATTCTAGTGCTCTTAATAATTTATGGGGAGAGATAATATTTTCTACATATTATTTATACAATAGAATTTCATATAAGAAAACTCATAAAACTTCATATGAGTTGTGTAAGGAAAACTCTCATAATCTAAGTTATTTAAAAGTGTGGGGTGTCTTACTAAGGAAATTTTGCTTGAACTAAGAAAAAGGACAATAAGTTCCAAAATCTTAAATTGCATGTTTATAAGTTATGTAGATTAAAGTACCACTTATCATTTTTAAGTTATTAAGAATGATGT
Organism: Kandelia obovata; assembly: GCA_021464305.1. NCBI lineage: Eukaryota > Viridiplantae > Streptophyta > Magnoliopsida > Malpighiales > Rhizophoraceae > Kandelia > Kandelia obovata. The sequence goes on from CM038488.1 coordinate 4,939,933, forward strand.
TCTTGATGCTAACATTGTTATTGAGACAAACAATGGAGAATTTTTTGAGCATGTATTTTCTATAAAAAGGAATTAACACAATTATCTACCCTTATAATTGAGTTAGAGAAAGTGTCTTTTATTATATGTTCCAAACCAAAATTAAAAAGAAGTAATAAACAAAGAATAGAAAAAGTATTTGGTGATGACTTTTACAATTTAGTAGTAAATAATGATCCTTTGACTTATTCAAAAGTAGTATCCTGTAGTGATTTTAGTATACAAGTGGAAGACATATAGAGTGAGATTGATTTTTGAATCATAATGAAATATGAAAACTAGTAGATTTACTTATAAGAGCCAAAATTATATGTTGCAAGTGGATTTTTAATGAAAAATATAGATTAGATGGATACATTGAGAAGTATAAAACTATACTTATAGCAAGATGATATGTATAAAAAAAGGATATTTATTATTTTGATACATTTTCTCTTATTGCTAGAATTGCATATATTAAAATGCTAATTTCTTTGACATCTATTTACTAGTTTATTATTCATTAAATGGATGCAAAAACTACTTTCTTGTATGATGATTTTAATGAAATAATTTACATGTTACAAGTTGAAGGCTATGAAGTTCTTAGTTAAAAGAATAAGGTTTGTAAGTAAGTTAAATCCTTATATGAATTGAAATAGACGCCTAAATAATGACATGAGAAGTTTGATACAATTTTAATTTTTAATGGTTTTTTTACTAGTAGTGTTGATAAATGTATTTATACAAAAATTAAGAATGACACATATCTTATTATATGTTTGTATGTTGATAATATACTCATTTGTTGCCTTAATTTAGAAGTGATAGCTTGTAAAAAGTTACTACTTGTATCCCAATTTGATACGAAGGATTTGGGAGAAATAAATGTCATTCTAAAAGTGAAGATTACTAGGACTCTTAATGATATATTTCTATCATAAAAGTATTATGTAGAAATTTTTTTTAAGAAATATGAATGTTTTGATGTAAATGTACATTTACTAAAACATAATGGTGGTTATGTATTTTGGTCTAAGTATGTATAAATCATTAGTAATTTGATGCATTTAATGAATTTTGCAAGTCTTGATATTGTATATGTTATATGTACACTAAGCAAATATATTCATAATACAAATTATGATCATTGGACTGCTTTAACAAGAATTTTAAGATATTTAAAAGGTAACATGAATTATGATATATTTTATAATAAATTTTCTATTATATTTAAAGGATCTTTTATTTATATAAGATAAAATTCATGAGTAGTTTATGGCCTTGGAGATAACTAATATAGAGGCAAATTGGTTAAGAAACTTTTTGATAAAAATTTCATTTTGGATGAAGTCAATGTCAATGTCAATGTATTATAATAATCAAGTTACTATTGCTTAAATAAAGAGCAAGTCATATAATGGGTCGAATATAAATATTTGTCTAAGACATGAATTACTAAAGCAGATGCTAAATAATCATGTGATATCATTTGATTTTATAAGGTTAGAGATTAACTTAACTAATCCTTTAGCAAAACAACTAGGTAGAAAACTAGTGGAAAATATATCAAGGGAAATAAAACTAATGTCTACAAAAAATGATCATAAGTGATAGAAACTCAACTTATGTTATAGGGAATTCCTTAAAGTAAATTTATATGGTTAATAACAAGTCACTTATTGACCTTATATGCACTATTAAAAATTTAAAAGTCCTTTCAATGGTGTAGATAGTGCAATAATTCTAGTGATTAAGGTTGAGTTACTCCAATAATGTGGTGTGCTAACTGTAATGAACACTCAATAGGTTTAAATATATATATAGTGGGGTCTTTCCTATAAGATCTTAAGTAAGATCTTTAAAGTTTTCATGAAAATAAACCAAATGGGTATAAGGCCTAATAATATTAGATCATGTTAAACAATATAATCTCAGAGAATATAATATGATAGCAAATTCACTGTCATTCATTAAAAAATTATGGTTCATAGAAATATTTATTTTATTTCCTTCTAAATATCAAAACTTGTACATTATAATCTTTGATTTATAGTCTTAAAAGGTACCAAAAATAATGTGTTATATATTATTTAGTTAACCTAGTAAAATTCAAATTTTTTAAAATATGTGAGAGAATATTAGAAAACAAGTATATTTTAAAAAACTTATATCTTACATTATAAATTATAAAGCTTGTTATACTTGTTTATAAGAAAATTTGTGTTTTTACCTTACAAACAAAAAATAACATAAGAAAAACCTTTCACATAAAAGAATGACCTAAACCAAGGTCACGTCTCAACTAGTCTACCCCAAACTCAAATTTTTTAGACTTTTCAAATTGAATAATTTAAACTAGTTGTTTTTAACTGTTAGAAAATTACTTATTATAACATTAACACCACTGGCTATTATATTAATTCTTAATATTTATCTTTATGAGACATTAAACTATAAGTAATATAAAAAACGTTTTTCTTCTCCATCTAGATATACATATGAAAAAGCATTCTATTTTGTTCTTTCTTCTTTTCTTACTAAAAATTATTGGGTTAACTACATTAATGCAATTTTTATTGTCTTATTATTTTAAGTGCACATTAGTAGAAGGATTTATTATATCATAGAAGGATTTATTATATCATAGAAAGATAGTCATTATAACTTGCTACACTTTGACATTATTTACAAAATCAAAAACTATCCTCAAGAATAATGATAAACACACTTCATATTTTATATCTTTTTTATTTAATTCAATTCCTTTGTATCCATATTTTGTATTTTTTTTTTATTTTTTTTCAACAACATGTTGGGATCTCAAATAAATGAAAATAATAAGATCCAATTAATACTAAGCAAGGAATTAGTTATATACTATTGTTAGGTAGTAATGCAAATAACCTAAGTAATATTACTTGTATCCATATCTCCATTAGGAAATTAATGCTATTTACATCCCTTATCTAAAAATTTACTTTTGAGTGATATGTCATTGTTTTCAAGAAATAACAATTATTGCAAAACCTATAATGAAATTTAAAATTCTCAATGGAGTAACAATTGAAGATAAGGTAATCACTTATGGTGACTATCGTAAAAACTACAAAAAATAATGTAAATGCCTTAGTCTTGATCATATAACAAGTAGGTTTTAATAAATTTCATATAAAAGCTAAGTTAACCCAATACTTGGCCTAAAACCCTTTTTATTTTTTCTACTTACTTATACATATTAACTACTAATGACTCAACTTTAATATTTTAACATAATATCTAATAAATGGAAATGATTGTTGTAATTAAAAATCAAAAGAGTTGCAAAGTTCAAATTAAAAGGTTAAGTAAATGACCTGTAAAAATATTAAACTAGGACAAACTAAAATATATTTAATTTATTAAAAATTTTTGTAATTTTTTCAATGTTAGTCTTAGTATGTTTAACAACCTTTTCTTTTTATGGACTTTTAGATTTCATTATTTATCATAATCATTTTCTTGAAATTATTTTCATGCCAAGTTCAATTTCCTCATTGATTATCACATAAATTAAAAAAAGAAAAATTTTGAATATTATTAAAAATACCTAAAATATCTTAATATAATTAAATTATTGAAAAAGCCAAAAGAATAGCATTAGCATGCATGCACAGTATTTGGCAATAACATATAAAATAGGTTATATTGTGCTTGATAAAACTTATTATTTTTCAACAAATTTATTGTTTTGTGTCATTCCTTTATATAACTCCCTTATGTTTCATGTCACATCATATTACACTAAAATATTTGAAAAATGAGTTGAAAATAGTCAATAAAGTTAAGCATTATGATTTAATGTCGTGTCATACCTTGAACAATTCTCATGCTTAAATTATGTTATGTTTATGTAAATTCTTACCTTAGTTTATATCATGCATAGTTGTAACTTTTTAAAAAAAAATCATAATTTTTCTTAATTTTAAAAGTAAAATAATAAATTGATATATCATAAATAAACAAATAAAGATACAACTTAATTAAAAAGCCAAAAGAATTAATTTTTTATTAAATTTAAAATACATTGCAAGTGTATAATTTTTGGATTTAATAACAAATGAAGTATAAATAAATGAGTTTTACATAAGTTCTAATTGGTAAAATTTAAATTTGATTTGAAATTATTAGACTTAAGTTTATCTTTTTTCAAATACTTTTTATAATAAAAATTACCTCCATCACAATAATATAATACTCAATATATTCTCTTTAATCTATATTTACAATCAATTTTTACACAAACAAAGACATAAGGCAATTAAAAGCTATGCCTAACTTATAGGTTATGCCTAAGCATAACTCTTCAATTTTAGTTAGATGATTCGTGCAAACATTTGCTAAATTGCATTTTAATTTGTAAACTTTCAAATATTATATATTTAACTCCAAATCTTTTAAAATATTTTTAATCAAGACTAACCATATCTCTTTTTTTATTTTATTTTATTTTATTTAACCAATTACCCTTGTGCTTATGACCTATTAAATTTTAAATAGTTAACAATGAACATACATTATAATTTTAAAATATTAGATAAGTTATAATTTATTTATTTAATTTATTATTTTTTAATTTATTTATTTATATTCCTTTGTATCACCCATATGTCAAAAATACTCAAGTTGCTTGATTTAACCTAATACTGTACATTTTCTTAATGTAAATCAATTCATTCTTTATACTAATTTCCTAATTACACATCAAATATAAAATTAATATCTATTTACTATTTTATTTAATTATGTTTATTCTTAAATATATAAATAAGATCATAACTTCTAATAAATCTTCTTTTCACTTTAGCTAGAGTTTTACAAAATTAATATTTTCTAAGAACAATAAAATATTTTCTCATAATTATTTTTCAATGAGAAATTTTTTATCAATTACTTAATTATCTCTATATAATTCATAATATGCTTAATGTTCACTTTTAAACGTAATCTTTTATTGAAATAGTCCAAAAATTAAATCAAAGAATATTAATTATGAGATTAATTTTTTAGTAATCTCAAATATGATAGTCACTACTACACACATCACATAAAACACTCATCAAACATAAAAATAATATTTCATTTTAAGATTCTCAAAGTAATCAATTAATTATCTAATAAACATCTCTATGATTGGTCAAATATTTTCATACTTCATTTTGTGTCAATAAAGAAACATAAAAAGTGTCACTGTCATTGCTCCATTAATATCCTATCTTAATTTTTCCTTGACCATCAATATTTAAGAATATAACTTTAATACAATAAATAATTTATAATTATTATCTTATCACAATTATTTTTAAAATTTATAGATAATTATATAGTATATATAAACTAACTAAAAATAAGGAATACCTTTTGTTAATTGATAATATACTTGCACCAATGACCCAACCGCCGTCTCATCTAAGCAAGGATTTCCAGCTAATGATTCCAAAAGCAATATGTTGACATTTATGGTTGGAGAGAAATACAAGAGACCATTCAATGATAGATCAAGAAATGGTAAACAGGTGGTTTAATGGATAGTCTCCCATGTATGTGTTGGGGGGGGGGGGAACTTGCAACCTGATTGATGCTACCACAATATAATGAATGGTTAACTTTGAGTATGACAAGTGATTAGAGTTAACATTTCTCTTTTGCTACACACATTATACATATCCTTGGTGTATCCATACAAGTAGTGGTCATGTTTTTATAAATGAGTGTTGTTGCATTTCTTGTACTTGTTCATCAAAAAATTTCGCCAATAAAAAAACAGCAGGTTGGCATAATATTCAAGTTTCAATACCGGCCAAATCACCACAAACACACAATCCAGTCATATAAAATCAGAAACATTTTTTGTACCATTCGATAAAAACACATCCAAGGAACCCAGAAAGCTACACCAACCCATATCAACCCAACTATACTAAAAGAAACGTTAATTATTCCCCTTCCCATCAATATCTAAACTTCTCGTCCTTAGCTCCACAACCCCTCCCCTCCACCCCCCCCCCCACAACCACATGCTCTCCCACATATCCAAGCACACAATTCCCTTTCCCTTTCCTCCCATCATTGCCAATCAATCCGCAAAATGGCTACTACCATTTTTTTTCTCTGTACAGACATGACATCTATTTGATTTCATACAGCTATATCCCTAATGTCATGGAAAGTGGGGGTATACCGTCACAGTCTCGAATCCCCCTTGTTCAATCAGATGCGCATTTGAAATCTATCTTTACAAACAAACCATCTGCTGCTCCTATCCATGACCTCGAGAAGAACACTCCAATTGCCGTCCTAACCACTAACTGATCTGCTAAGTTTGAATACACCACTCTCTCCCGCCTAGAAAACATAGATCTCATCACCCGGTCACTCCTCCTCAATCACGATAAGCTCGAAATATCAAATATGCATAAAATTTACTAACCAACCAATTGACTACTGAGACATATTAATATACAGCATGATTAATCAATATAGTGATATGTTGTGTCTTTGGACCATCAATTAATTGACTACTTCATAAGAGATTCTAGCATAAATTTGGACCATCAATTAATCCTACACCCATCAGATGAAACGGTAGCAGTCCAATTTTAGGTGTTACAAAGTGTTCTGTCTTTTCTTTTGGTGTAATGTCCTATAAATTTTTTTACTGTGTTAGGTTTCTAACATTTTTCTCTTGCAGTTCCTACTCTCAAAAGGAATTTATGGATGTCCTAGGATGCTTGCTATAGTCACGTACTTTTGCTGTGAATGTAGTAAACACATGATTTATCGTACAAATCTATTTTATTATTATTTTATTTCAATTGGGTCTTCTCACATCAATTTTTTGTTTTCTCCTACATTTGACATCAAGTTCACTCAAACTCAAATTAAAAAATTCCACAACTTGTAGCAATGACGATAAAACTTTTACTTTCTCAATTCATTGAATTTTAGTTTAGTCATGTCACCATTCAGAAATTCATGTCACCCAGAGAATCTAAATGAGGTCCACGATGTTGAAATATCGTTCCAAGATGTGAAAATATCATACAAGCATATGGGGGTGCGAAAGTGAATTCATTTAGAAGGGTTGTCCCACATGTTGTCCTAGAAAATTATCTAACGAAAATTAATTAATAAAAAACTTCATGCATAGGGACTCCTCATGACAGAACATGACGAGAAAGTTTCAAGACACGAAGGTTCCTAAGCTCTTCTATGTTTCAAGTACCAGAAAATAAAGTAAACAGGAAAATGTCGCGACTAAAGTAAATATCCAAAATATGAAATTGAGGAACATCAAGTTACATTTGAATGGAAGCGAGAAGACAGAAAAGGGAAACTACAACTGTCTCCAGCACTTTATCTCCCTGAGACAACATGCCATCCATCTCTTCATAAAGAAGTTACATTCCCTATAAGCAGGCCAAAATTGAAATTAGAACACAGGGTACGTAGTTCTCTTAGAGCAATGAAAAAGGAGTCAATTTGTAAGGTAATATACAACAAAACAATATAGCCCGCAGTTGGATTGACAAATGTGATTAAACGTACTCCAACGGTGACACTTTTGAGGTGTAACCTTAGTTGACATGTAGCACTGAAGAACAGTAATAAAAATAAAACAAGTAAGCCGAAATGGTACTTATAAATCTATGGATGTATGTTAAATGGAGAAAAATGGGAAGCCGCTTGGCTTAGTAAAGGTAACCTATATATATATATATATATATATATATAAATTGTATATGAATTTACTTCAAATATTTACAGCAGTAAAAGGTTTCTCTATCATATGAGCATGTTAAATTGCTATTTCTTTGAGAGGTCTTTCTTGACGTTCTACGCAAGTGGTACCAAATGCACCGACCGCTGTCTATACATACGTCAATGTTTTTTGTTTTTATTCTATGTTTTAGAAAGGAAAAAAAAAACGATGCAAGAACAAGATTTTTAAAAATCATGCAAAACGGAACCTTGTCCATTTAATATAATTACTTCGTTCTAACTAGTTGTCTAATGTTTATGCTTATTTATGAGAATTTTTATTTTAACATTTTTCAATAATTATAATTTATTCATAACATTTATAAGAAAATTAACATAGAACTAATCCTAATATATTAGATACTCTGCCAGCGTGGTTTTATATATGAATTGTACCTGGAGAGACATTTTGTTTTGAGCATCCAAGAACTAGCACTCGTGACTCTGCCACATATACATGTGTAGACTCTATGTATCCGGGAAGAGAGAGAGAGAGAGAGAGAGAGAGAGAGAGAGAGTGAGAGAGAGAGAGAGAGAGATGGCTGCAAACATATGCATCGTATAAAAGGAAAAAACAGGAAGAGAAAATAGCAACAAAAGGACAAGGAAAGAAACAAAACCCATATGGAGACCAAGTCATGACTGCTTCCATGCAAAGAAACTGTGTCAGAGAGACCGCAAAACACAAATTTTTATTTTCTACTTTTTGAGTAAACTTTTGAAGTCCCAAATGAAATAATATAATAAAAAAACAAACAATTAAGAACACACATTTACCAAGGGAACCGGAATGGGAATCAGTAAAACAAACAAACAAACCAACAAAAACAAAACAAAAAAAAATTCATCGTAGTAGTTCAGTTAGTTTTTGTTTACGTACCTGTACTTCTTCATTAATTTCCTCACTGAAAATTCCTATCTCCACCAAAAGATTGGCTTGTCGGCGCAGCAGCAATTTTTCTCTCTGAATCCAAGGAGGAAGAGGCCATATCTATACCACGCTGCTGCTTCTCTCTTTGTTGTGAAAACCCTCCACTATTCATGCTTCTCACTATCTGTCCAACCCCGAGAAAGTCTCTTGTCAACCTATCGGACCCACCAATGCCCATGTTGAGACTTTGATTCAACTTTGCTTCGTCCATGTTGCCATAGCTCGGGCCCTGGTGGGGTTGCTTTTCTCTACCCAGACCGGTACTGTTGGAATTGTATCCCGCTGCGGCATAAGGGTTTTCTGCTGCATGCTCAGATGTAGAACCAAAAATGGAGGGATTTCCAGTTGCAAAGGAGTTCATCAAGTCATTCAGGTTGCCCACATTTTCACCGAAAATGCCACCACCGAATTTAGTAGCACTCGATGAAGAGCTTCCAAAGCTTCTTAGCAGTGAGGCATTGCTTGGTGTTGAACCCATTTGAGCAGCCTTCTGAAGAAGTGCTGTGGCAGACGTATGAGGGAGTACATTATCATTGCGCACTGATGGATTGAACAAAGAAGGAGCCCCAGAGCTCATTTGATCTCCCATGAATATGTTGGACCCTTCCAAGCTACCGCCCACACCGTTTTGGTTGCTGAAGTGATTGGAGATTAACAATCCTGAAGACGGCAGATTGCTGTTGGAGCTGTTGGGGTTACTGTTGTTAGCAATGCTGCTTGTGCTACTACTGTTGGAAAGATAGCTAATGTTGAAAAGATTGGCATTAGAGGTAGGGTTGCCGGCAGGGTTATGAAGATCGGCGAACTGCATTAGTCCATGAGGGTATGGCTTGTTTTGCAATAACCCTTCTGGAGATTGGTGCTCATCATGATAATTGTGATTTGACTCATGCATGAAGAAGGCGGGTGAGGGCAAGTGCTGTTGGGGTTGAAACGACGAGGAACCGATTGGTGGAGGAAGGAGATGATCAAATTGTCCAGTTCTTGTTCCACCACCAAGTCGCAAGATATCGCTGGATTGGTTGCCGTGGTCTTGCATCGAGGAAATTTGAGAACCCACTTGAGATAAGCTTATGTTCATTTTGCTGTTTCCATATAAATGGCTGCCAATGGTGTTCAAGCCGTGAGGAGGATTTCTTGCACTTTCTTGAGCCAGCGCATCACAGAAGGCCCTATGTGTGATGAAACTGTCACGCCTGCAACAATTGTTGTGCGTAAGTTTAAAACGGATTTATATTTCATAGATAGGTAGCACAACAAGTACATATTTCACAAGGAAGAAAAGCAATTTAAAAAGAAATTTAAACTACCAAGTATAGCACGGTGATTGCCAAGTTTAAAGCTTGGAATGGGACTGAGAATTCCAATCTCATCCTAATTAATAATTAAATCCCTCTCTTCAATTCAACTGGAAAAAAAAAAAACAAACAAAGAAATTTAAACAGCAATTGAAGTCTCTTAATCCTACCAAAACATCATTAAATTATATTCAAAAGTCATTGAATCCACCGCTTGTAAATCTGAAAATTATTTCAAGGCATACATGAGGATTGTGACGCTAATAATTATATTATTTAATATTTTTATTTAGTCAACTAGAAATGAAATGAAGTGATATAAATGTTAAAGGCCTAAATAATTAATGCCATTAAATAAGATGATGACATTTTCCGTTACTGGTGACATATAATCAATATGAGCTAATGCATTTCACCAAGGCTCCAATTTTAGTCCAGCTGCAATTCCAACAATGTACTGTTCATACCTAGCTTTGAAAATATTTATTCTACCCTTAGGGTTATATTTAGAATGTAAAAATGGCACGTGCCTGATCGACATTCAACGAGAAGAAAAGGGCATAAAAAGAATCTACGGTGCACAGATTTTCAATAATAGAAGACTCATAGTAGGGGGGGAAAAGGCAACAACGTAGAGGAGAGTGTGAAAGAAGGAAGTTCAACCATAAGTCCCGTACAAGACAGGAACATAACAATAATGGAGGGTGGGTAGGTGAAAGGAAATTGGGGCAGAACTTGAAAAACGATTGAGCAATC
>CM038488.1:4955735-5065400 GCA_021464305.1 Kandelia obovata
ATATAATATTGTCACCCATTCGTTTTAACAAAGGGTGAATTAGCACTGAAGACCCTATGATTTCTTTCGAGCCACAAACTCCAACACTTACATCCTGGAATTATGTTGTCAAACTTCTTCGAGCACATAAATTTCTTACTATATCCTTCTAGCATAACAAGAATTTGTTAGAGAAATGGAAAAGCCAATTGGATTGCTAGTAAATTAAGAAAAATTTCAAATTATTCTAAGAAGATGCACGATGCAGGAATATGTAATTTGTGTCTTCGTTTGCATGCATACATAGAAAAGCATCAATCAGCGAGATATCAGCCCCTCTTCGTTCAAGTTTGCAATTGTTAGAATTTTATCTCTTGATGAGGCAAGGTGCAAGAAGATCTAAATCTTTGAGGGAAGGGGCAGCATCGAGATATAACCTAGAAGAGAAATTGGATAGTTGGTTGACTGAACGACGAGCTGTGCACGGTCTCATAAAAACTTTCTATAAAGATTTTGGAAGGTAAGACAGACAAACCACCAAGTCAAAACCTTCACTTAAATTGTATCCAGAAGTGTGGACAAACATTGTGAGTGTTGAACAGTGAATTGCTACATTCCACTCAATTAGTACCTACAGGAGACATTTCAAGTCGTGACTTCCTCATGCATGTTACCCACGACACCTTTTATGTTAGTGTATGCCGTAATGCCAATGAGTTAGTTGTATTTATACAAATATTGGATATTTCATATATATATATATATATATATATATATATATATATTTTTTATTTATTTATTTATTTATAAACTCGTATATTCTTTTTTTAATGAAAAAAAATAGTTATCTCACATATTAAAACATAAAGATAGTAGAACAAATGTATGAGTATTTATTAATTGAATAAATTCATTAAATTAACTTGTTATAAAAAAATTTTAAATAAAATATTATTTTGTGGCTATGAAATTGATAATGTAATCACTAGATTTAAAATCATTAAAGTATCTCATATTATACATTGACATGACTTTTTGATTGTTATAATTAAAAATTACTTATGAGAACTTGCATTAGAAATAATCTAAATTATACAAAGATAGCTAAGTAATCAACCAATAATTTATCATCCCAAACTAGTTTGGAGAAATTTTGATATATTTGCTTTCACAATTTTGGAAAAATAATTATGTAGTTAACTTAAATATCTATATGTATATTAATATTATTAAAATTTTACAAAATAAAAAAAGTACTTATCTAATGGTTGTTTACTTAATTTTAAAAATATATATATATAATTTAATTTTTAATATTTTTTATCTTATTTTCATGATTTATAACATTCAAGATAATTTAACAGTGAACAGTGAGTCCTAATTTTTATTGGTATTTTAATATATTTAAAATTTTAATATTCATTTGATACATTCAATTTATTCTATTAAAATTTAATATTTATTTATATTTATGTAATTTATATTAACAAAATTTTACATATGTTTAAACTTTACACAATCCAAACACTCGTAACTAAGCAAAATTTCTATAAAAAATAATTATTAAGTTCTCTTTTTGTTAAATTAGAGAGGAAAATAATATTTCTAATTTTACCATTTTTTTCTTTAAAAAATACTTATAATTTTTTTTATCATTTTCTTTTTATTTTCTAAAAAAATGCTACTCTTAAAAAATTGTTAAAAAAATATTCTCTTAATTAAATTTTTTCTTTATTTTTTATTCAAATAAAAATATGCTTATCAATAAATATATTAAATCCATGTTGCGTAAATCTAATACGAGTATCAACACATATGCTTCCAATTAATTGTTTCATTTTTGTATGAGAATTTTATATGTATATATATAAGAAATATTCAGTTTAACAATACACATTTAGATGTACTTATTCTTCTGTTTCTTCTTTACTTTGACACTCCACAAACTATCAAAATGTAGTGCCAACCCGACTGTGAAAATTTGGCCCCGGGAGAAAGAGAGCAAATGTGCAAAAACTAAAATATTATAAAATAAAAATCATATGAGATAACTTATTCAATTATATCTTAAATATTGTTTTAAATTTCATGACAACTCCTATACGTAAGTTCATATTTTCTCCGCTGCATCACTACTCTACGAGAAAATTTTCTTGACATTGAAAGCTAGCTAACTTTTGTTAACCTCACGTTTTAAACGCCTATATAATAAGAAGAGTCATGAGCACATTTCAATAAGTAATTAGTCATGAAGACCATACAGACTTTGTCTACCCAAATTGCTATAAAATAATCAGTGTAATTATTAAAATTTCCCCCTTGTTAAATTTTTAATCAATGAAGAATGTTAATTTTATTATTGATTTTTTCTTAGCTTGTTCTTCAAGTTGAGCCAAAACAACAAATATACTAAGGTAGAAAAAAAAAAACAAAAAACAAAAAACCAAAAACTCACAGGCTTTTTAGAGCGTTGATTTTATTGGCCACACATGGGGTTTTAAGATTAAGTCTCACCTGTCACTTTACTAAAACGTTTAGCAGCCTTAATATTTTACATTTCTCCGTTGATTAATATTTATTTGCTTAACAAAAGTTAATTTGATTTGTAATGTTTGACTGCAATTCTTTAACCGTGCGCAAATGCACTTATATAAAAAAAAAAAAAAAAAAAACCATTAAATGGCAGTACAAACAAGAGTGGACTCTTGTTCTCATAGACGGCGGCATCTCAACGTCCATGTCCTCTAACTAACCTTAACGTTTATTTGTTGTGTGAATATACTCTACAACTCCAATGTGATTTTTGCACTCATGTATTCAATATATATTAAAAATAAAGAGGTGTCGGTCGGTCGGTCGTATAACTTTTTAAATTTTATCATTTTAGTCTACCAACTTTGTCTTTCACTTTCAATCAAGTCTTTTTTTTTTTTTTTTTTCTTGTTTTGGTCAAGGAGTGGATGCTGATACAAATATTTTGTTAGTTTGCCCCCTTAGTGAATGCATTTTCATTGCTAATGCGAAAACAAAGTAAGATAGTTCCTTATTCCAAGATCAAGTCATGAAGCCCACTGAAAATTGAAGTAATGGGAGACATGTACCCCAAAGCCAGTGCTCGTGTAAAATCTCGTCATCAAGTAGCTTGAAAGTCTCATACAAATAACACAGAGAAGCAACGATGGGTTGAAAAACCTTTCTCTAATGGGCAACTTTACTTTTGTAAATTGTGTTATTTTTCTTCTTTCCATGAGTTCCAACAAATTTCTTGGAGGAATCATTAGATGCAAATCGTTGGGTGAACACAATGGTGGTTGAGACTCCCAAACTTGCAACAACTTCAAAACAGTTAGGGAAAATGGGAATTACCATTTTGATATTATATTATAATATTATTTTGTAATTCATAATTTTTAAATTTTACTAATGTTTTTCTTATGTTAACCGTAACATAAATATTATGGTACATTTGATTTAATTCTAATTTCAAATTAAAACAAGCAGTTATGATAAAAATTTGATTTTAATTTCAAGATAAGCTAAATATGTTTTAAAATTAACTATTTTGTTTCTAATTTCGCTTGATTTTCATTTCAATTCCCATTTTAATTTCGAACTATGAACCAAATGGCCCGTAATGTAAGTGCATCAAATGAATATTATCGTGCCTTTGTCTTAATCTGGGATCGAGGATTCCCCACCCTAATCTCCAGTGAACTCCCTCTGTCTCCATATGCCTAGCATGAACGAACTAATGCCCACTTATTTTTCCCAGAGAGGAATTCTTTCTATCTTGTACTTGCATGCATCTGATACCTTCTCGAACGACAACAGGTCAATCACCTTCGAACTGCATAGAAGGCAAGGAGACTTCCTCTGCGCGGCTCTAGAGGTTTCTTTATGGATTGTGGTGAGGCTTAGAGGTTTGAGGTTGAAGGGGTGAAAGGAGGAAAAGGTTACTGTGGGAAGAAGGGTTTTGTGTTTGTGAAAGCAAATCAGATCCAATCAAACTGTTCCTCTCATATACATTGTTTGTCGGACGCGGAACAACTTCATTCTGCTGGCTTGGTAGAATCCTCTGCTTAATAATATCCTTCAACGATTGAATCTATTGTTCCATCTTGCCAATCTCCTCCGTCTTGGCAAACTGACACATTTCCTGATTTCTATGCATGAACAGACATTGGATTACACTTCTCACTTCTAGACTTTTATCATTTCAATGCAATGACCCTTTTGTTTTTGATTAGATCTTGTAACTCCTTACAACAAATCAATCTAGAAATTTGCTAGCCTACTTTACACTTAGGGAACATTTAGTTGTTGGTTCGGAATAAAAATTAAGATTGAAATCATAATCAAAGGAAATCAGAAACTGAATTAAAAATTTTATAATATGTCTAGTTAACTCTAAAATTAAATTTTGATTTTGTTTATGACATTTTACTTCAATTTAAAATCAGGTTCAAAACTAAATTTATTTATTTATTTTGGTAATTATTTATTTTATTTAAAAGCAATGATTGAAAAGTGCTAAAACATTTTATTGCAAATTAAAAATATTATCTAAAAAATATAATGTATCATATTATATTAAAAAAATAAACTGCAGGAGAAATAAAATCCAATATGTAATCCAATCTACCATAATGTCCGGGACCCATCCAATATAAGAGAAACATTGCTAAAAATTAAAATCAAATTATGAAATAAAAATTAAAATTTATGATATGCAAAACATAATATAAATATGATAATACAATTAAAATATATTAAAATTACCATACAAATAAAACCATAAATAAACATGATAATAAAGAATTAGTCTAATAACCATAAACATAAAATTGAAAATAAAAATAATAACATACTAATTTTATATTAACAATAATCATTTATTATTTAATAATTAAATACTTTATAATCTCTACAATATTTTTGGCAATTATTATTATTATTAGTTTTGTTACTATGAATATATATTTTATATTCATATTTTCCTAAAAACATAAATAATAATATTGTTATTATTGCTACTTAAATTATTTTTATAATTTTTGAAATATTTAATTTCATCATAATATAAAAATATTTATTATTTTTATTATTGTTGTTGCTGTTAATATTTTCTTTATAGGATTCGTTTGGTATTTTATTAATAATTTTAAATTTTTATGCATAAAAATATGTATTTATTTATAAAAAGAGAGAGGGAGAGAGGGAGGGAGGGAAGAGCGACATGGAAGAGTGGCAATGGGAATATGATTAAGTAATGGAGGATGGAAATAATAATTTTGATACGTTGTAAAATCTCAATTTTATAAGTAAAAAAGTAAATCAAAATTTTTATTTACCGAACATTAGAAAAAAACAAAAAACAAAATTACTTATTTTCCTTCTCATTTCTAAGTAAAAAAAATTAGTCAACCAAACACCCCCTTAGTCAATCAAAAAATAGTGTATATCACAAACCTATTATACTTATATTATACATATGTAAGAAAATCATTTAACTAAACAAAAATGTCACTAACATTGGAAATGGTCACGTCCAGAAACACGGGTCTATATCTGAGCCATGTCCATTTTTGTGTCTCCATGATAAAATTTTTAACTAAATATTTGTTTAAACATTCTCGTTGGACACACCTTTTTGTTGGATTGCCCATAAACAATTAATAAACAAAATAATATATAAAAGTAAAATATAATTTTTCCAACCTTAGAATTTGATTTACTTTTCTAGTGCAAGAGCTGTTAAAAGTTTTTATTGCTATTGTTTGACTTTTTTTTCATTAAATAAATAAATATATTACATTGACATTGCAAATTATTATTTTTTTTACAAAAAAATTAGAAAATTAAGAATGGTGTTCTACAATATTGTTACAAATGTTTGTGCTTTCTAATCAGACAATGATTTGACCCCTGTGTTAATGAATATAATGTCATCATTGTACATTATTAGATATACTTTAATTTCACTGAATAATTTGATAAAAATTTATATTTATAATCCACATAGTACAAACAAATCTTTTAAAAACTAAACCATAAAGGTTCGGAGTCATATCAAATCATATTTCTAAGACAAAAGTTAGTCTGCTTCCTTTTAAACCCAAGAGGGTCTATGAGCGGAGACCCATTTTGTTTAAATAAATTAATACAGAGTTTTTGGGCTGAAGGCTGGGCTCTTGGTTGAAGTCTGATTGCAGTGCCCTCTAAAAAGAAACAAATTATTATATTATTTTTTTATCCATGAAAAAAAAAAAGGCGGGGGGGCCTATTAAATGGTATTTATAATTTACCCTTTTTCTCGTAAATTACATATTTCCTCCCAAAACTTGAATTTTGTCTGCAAAATAGATATTTAAATTCTAAATGATGGGGGTATTCGGAAGTCTAATATTACAAGCTTATTATGGTAAGTTGCATGAGTTCAAGAATGGTGACACAACATTACAGAAGAGCTTGGTTCAGAATATAGGCGACATAATAACTAGTAGGGCAGACATAGGGTAGTTGACTATATGTCTCAATGTCTCTTGAGGCTTATCATAAACAATAGTCTTTCACTATTATAGGAAAATCCATGGATTCAAATATAAAGAAATTTGAAACATTCTAAGTAGACAGTGGTTGCACACGCAGAAATTTCTTCTGAAGTAGCAAACAAAATTAGAGGGAAAGTGACACAACTTTTTCAGCGATGTGGGGGCATGGAAAGAGGTAATAAATTCCCATTTCTATTCCCAAGAAAGAGTCATGCACGCAAATACTTAAATCAATTCACGTTGATGCTTATAAAACACGGAGAGGAAGGTAGAAGACAAAACCAGCGCCATAATTACAAGCTTTTGCGAGCCCCAAGTTCCCTACAGACGGTTTTATTATCCCATGCGCACAAATACTCTCTAATTTTTATTTTATTTTATTTATTTATTATAAACAGAGTAAAGGGAAGTATACTCACCCACAAGGCAAATTCACCGACGCACTGAAAACTCTTTGTTTCCGTATAGGGCCATAATCCGATCTGTCTTTGGCCTATGGTAAGATGTTGATATATATATATATATATATATGTGGCAAAACGAAGGAGCATGGTGAGATTGAAGATCAACTATATGTAAATATGTAAGTGCTTGCATGAGAGAGTCGATACAGTTTCAAAAAGAAAATAAATTTGATGTTAAGTTTTTCTTCCATCTCAAGTAGACGACTGTTCATCCCCTACCGCCTTGCCCCATTTTATCCGTGTCTATGTCTAGATCTTAAATTTGATGTCATTTGATAGCTTCCTGATGGTCATTACAAGGTTGAAGTTGACCCTTCGCCATGTGTCTGCCAGAACTTTAAAAAAGGGAAAGGATTAATAACGAAGAACATAATTTTGAAAGTTAGACTGCTTCACCAATTAAATCAATGAACCCATAATTTGAAGTTTAAATCAATTTAATTTAATTTTTTTTATCTAATTGAATACATATGTGACTTAAAAAAATCATTCAATTCAATTAATATGAATAATTAGGATATTTAATTAAATCGGTGAATTAAAAAAAAAATTATTTCTTATTTTTTTCAAGAAAATTGTATATAATTATAGTATTTTATTAAAATACTATTGGATTTTATTTTAATAATGTTTTGTTTATTTTTATATAATAAAAAATATTAATTATTTTTTAAATAACAATTAATTTATTAATTTAATTCAATTATATCATTAACTCAACAAATCAAATCCTAAATCAAGTTAGAATATAATTTGAGTTTAAATATAGGTGCAAGAATTACTTTTTTATATATATTCATGCATTTTTTATAATTTTAGAGATCATATCAACTTTAGACTTTTAAATGTATTTTTTTTCTTTTTCTTTTCACCATGAAAAAATAATATATCATAGTACTTTTTAGAATAACTTATGGTAAAATTGAAAATAAACACACTTAAAGCATGTATTAAGAGTTTATAAATCAATATGACTAAAATACTATTTTGGTTAATAAAAATTTTAGTATGTATTATTATTAGTTTTATTTTCATTATAAATTTTTTGTTTTTTTACAATATAATAATAATACTTTTTTGGTTAATTAAAATGTTTCATTAAATGAGAAGATTAAAAAAAAAAACTTGTTAAGAAAATTTGTATACATTAATAATGCATTTGAAAAATTTAGTCAAACAATAAAAAATTAAAGAAAATCATTTGTACTTTGAACTCTTTAAACTTTTTACATAGGTATTGATTTAACTTATGTATTAAAGGAGCTATACTAGCTCTAATAAAATAATAAGAAAGTCAAGGTGAGTATGGTAATGGAGCTAATAAGCACTCTATCACTAAATGACAAGTTGTTATTATGGATGAAAAAAGGTAAAAGGTCATATACAAATGAGTTTCTTATTGTGATCTATTTGTCTCACCAAAAAGGAGTCATGACTAACATTAGAGTCTGGCATCAATGATAAAAACTTAAGGGCAATGGTGATATTTGATGAGGAAAAACTCAAGGGTAATGGTGATATTTGATGAGGAAAAACTAAGGGTAATGGTGATATTTAATGAGGAAATGAATGTCAATCCAATTGATTCCCTTAAAGTATGATTTTCTTATAAAAAAAAGGAAATGCAAGCTTTTTGGCACTCAACACTTATAATAAAGTTCTTAGGAAGGAGGCTTGGTTACAGCTTCCTTCATAGTTATTTGTTATAGTTATAGAGTCCTAAAAATAAGAAAAATTTGATTAATCTGGGTAAGGACTTCTTCCTTGAGAAATTTGATAATATGAAAGATTATGATTATGTCCTTTAAAAAGGATCTTGGTTGATTCTTAGTCACTTTTTAAGAGTGAAATGCTAGGAAGTTAAGTTCAATCCTGATGAGGCAAGAATAGAGAAAATGGCATTTTGGATTAAGGTGTTGTAATTATCAATTAAATATTACACCTTGTAAGTCTTATGGTAGATTAGGGATAAGGTAAATACTACTTTGAAAGTTAATGCAACAACGATAGAAGTTACCCGAGGTAACTATGTGAGAATCTGCATGGAGATTAATCTCACAAAGTCATTGGTCATAAGGTATGAAAGTAAGGGTAGGGTTTCAAATATAAGGATATCTATCAAGTTATCTTTGAAAATGACAAGCATAGTAATAAAATCAGTGATTGTTTACTACTGAGTATTACTACTAATAATTATCAAGCTTGCTTAAAAGCCCAATCAACAAAGCCAACACTAGAAAACCCTATGACTTATAAATGTTAGTTCAACAACCATCACCACGAGGAGCACTTAAAGGTCCAAACAAAACTTTAATAATGGGTGATGCTAACTAATAAATAAATTGCTGAAAAGAAATAAGCTTTAGAATTTAGGTTTTTGGTCGTTTTAGTGAGGAACATATGGTTAATAGATCATTTCTAAAAAGTGGCGATAGTGATCAGTA
Source organism: Kandelia obovata (assembly GCA_021464305.1). Lineage (NCBI taxonomy): Eukaryota > Viridiplantae > Streptophyta > Magnoliopsida > Malpighiales > Rhizophoraceae > Kandelia > Kandelia obovata. Next base: position 4,965,174 of record CM038488.1, read on the forward strand.
AATGATGAAAGATTAAATAATTACTTTAGAGTTAAGCAACGAAATGACAAATGACAAGGTTCTAGGCATAAATATTCACAATAATAGAGGGACGATAATCAACTTAGGGATTTGTGTGTTAAAGGACAACTCTATTACAATATTAAAAGACAAAAATTAGTTGACTAAAAGAAATATATATATATATATATATATATATATATATATATATTAAGGCATTTATCATATTACATCCTCAAATTAAGATAGGTTCTTATGTAATAAGCCTAATTGTAAGTAGGTGACGTACTCAATAATTAGAAACTTGTTTGTATTTATATTTAAAAAATTTTAGAAAAATAATTTTTTAATGTAATTATTCGATGAAAAAGAAACAAAATAAAAAGAAAAATTAGTAGTTTCTTATTTGATAAGAAATTCACTACAAATAAAAAAATAATAATTTAATTCCTTATACCTTTAAATAAAAAAAAAGACATTTACTAATAAACTAATAAATTGTTTAAATAAAAATTAAAGAAAAATACAAGTTGCACTTTTAATAATATTATCAATATTCCTCTTATAAATCATTTAAATAGGATACAATATTACATAGTAGGTTAAACAACTAAAAAATAAATGAATACCATTAACTAGTTACAAAATAAAATAGGCTTTAAAATATATAAAAAATAAATATATATAGATTGAGTTTTGTGTTTTTAAATAACTAAAAGTTTAAATGAATATAAACTAAGAAGAAATAAGGTAAAAATAAACTCCTATAAGTACTCTAATTCAAATATTTCTATTCATTCATAATTTTTTAAGTTAATAAATAATAAAATTAATACGAACAATAATTCTTTTATTTTATTTTATAGACTCTTGATACGAAAAAATAACTTCAATATTTTTCGAAAATTATTAACTCTTAGTGAAATAATTAACCCAAAATGATAAACTACAAAATTATGAGTAATTTTATATTATTATAAATCACATCATTTTTTTAAGTTAAATAGAATTTATTTTTAAATTTAATTTTTCATAATTCTTTATATAAGACAATAGATAATATTATAGATTTTTCAAATTAGATGTGATTGTTATATTATATTTATTTAATAAATTAATCTTATATATTGATATTTAACTTTTTTAACATTTTGAAAGGATTATCTCCTTTTAAGGCATAAGTTAAATTTTTTTTTTTACTCAGAAATGTCTGTTTGCGAAGATGAATTCACGTTAATCATGAAATCACATTGTATGGCTAACGGGGTTTTGCCGTACCCTATGGGTTTATAAAACTCCTTTTATTGCTAGGTTGTGGGGTCTTTCGCAGGAAAGTTCATATGACGTGAAAGCTTAGGTGTGGAAAGCTATGGAATGGGTTGGATTTAGAAGTTATCATGTAGGTTCTTCACGGTGGAGCAGTAGGAACTCATCTACAACATAATTTAATAAAGAAATGTCTAAGAGTATCTTATCATGTATATTGCAAAGACAACAGAGCTGCAGACTGGCTGGAACCCTTGATGGAGGGCTACATGGCTTGAAGCCTTCTTCATACGGATTTGAAATCCTGTTAGTGCATGATTTGGTTGGGGGTAAAATAGTTCCGTAAAATTTTAATGGGTTTTCGTACTACTTAGTTTCTAACTCAAACCGTAACAAATAATAATAATAATAATAAATAAATAAATAATAATAATAATAATAATTTACTTGAACAAACAAGTCAGCAAAAATAGTAATACCTCAAACAGACTAAGTTAAATAATGAATGTAATGAGTGCCCTTTTCCTCCGACTCGCGGAGCTTCCAGCCGAGGCAACGCCACCACCACCGGCAGTACCACAACGACAACGACAACCAATTGGCTAGAACTTGAAGACTACTAACAGAGCGGCGGACGCAAGTGCTCTATGTTGTTTCTGTCTCACTCCTATCAATTTGCTCTCAAGCTCCTTCTCTTGTGAACTTTGTATAAAAATGGCGGAGAATAGTAAATATTAGGTCAAAATATGATGGATCAGCTTCTTCTTCTCCGTGTTCCTCTTCCCATCCCTCCTCCGTCGAAGAGGTTTCAATCAATTTCTGGAATGGCAGTCTCGCTTTGTCCTCCATCTTCAAAGTCGAAGACCGGCAGGAGCTTCTTCTTTGGCCGGGAACGGTTGAAATATGGCATGATAACAGCGAGAGGAGTAAGAGTAGGAGTAGGAAGAGGCGGACGAGGAGGAGGTGGTAAATGTAAGTGTACAAGTAAAAGTAAAATTAAGAGTGATTGCTGCGAGGAATTGGAATCGGAATTTGAATCGGGATCCAAGTCGAAATCGGAGTTTGTTGAGTATGTTGAAGTGATTGGCATTGGAAGTAGGAAGGATGCTGTTCTTGATTTCTGCTTGGACTCCGATTTCCTCTCATCATCGTCCCTGCGATTCTGGTACATTTCTCAATTCCACTGTGGCTTTTATTTATTTATTTATTTATACTCTAATAATTGTTCTTGGGAAAGTGGATGCATAAAGTTCTTTGTTGCAATTTTTTTTTCTTTGTCTTGTTTATATTTTCTGTTTGTTCTTTGTTGTAGGAGTATCAACAGTAAAGATTCTCAGAATGTGCAATTACAAGAGAGGTTTCCAGGAAAAGGTCATACTTTTATTTCCTGATTTCAATCATATCTTTATTTCATTTCAAAAATTCTTTTTGCCCTTTTGTACACTGCTGGAGAATAGAGAAAACGAGAGAATGAGACAGCTTCAAACGAAGCCTCTGATGTCGCAAGCAAATTTATTCATTCATGATGTTGACAATGAAGATTGGTAAATGTGCTGCAACAAAGACGCCACATGTAATGGGAAATAATGGAATGTAGAGCTGACTAGTACATAAGAGTGAAACTGACATCTGTTGGTAGTCTAGGTTAAAGCTTAGTTACTTGTTTATTTGGCCTGTTTACACAAATTAGCAAGGCAGAAGATTTGTTTGAGGCTTAGCAGCTTTCTTCAGAGTATTGAATTAGAGCATGCATTTTTTCTCTCTTTCCTTTATTAAGGAATATTCCTAATATTGTTGGTAATTATGTTGGCATTAAGACCAGAGACTTCAGACTAGATCCTTCTTACATGTGGGATTGAGGGAACACATGATTGCTTTATTATGTCTTGTTTAGCTAGGCATTGGATCACAGCAACATTGTTAAATCTCTGCTCGCTAGTCCATTCTCTTCGGATATGTGGATTTCTTACAATAACTTTGACAACTGATCATTTAGGATTAAGGGCTAAAGAGAAAGGTGGTGATAAGCACTTCTTGATCACCACCAATGGATGAACAACAAAACAAAATTTCAGTTTCTTTTTTTTATTTTTTATATTGTTGCCTGTATTTTTTAATTTCATGTCATGATTGAAATTGATTGATTTATTTGTCTTCTCCTTTCTTTTTTTTTTATCTTTTTTTGGTAGAGCTCAATACAAGGAATGTAGAAGCCTCGCAGTTCCTAGAGACATCTTTGAAGGCTATTATCCTTGTTTGTACATTCCTTCTCTGTAACTCTCATACAAGTGAGGCTGTCATTGGATTGGAAATGATAGTTTTAGTTTTCAATATGAAATATTATGCAAGTTTTAGTTTTCAATATGAAATATTATGCATTCAAAATACATTTATGATGCAAATATGACTTTCATTGTTGAAAAACTAAAGTTAAGTACAGAAACTCTTAGAAACAGAAGCTAGAGGGATATTAATTAAATTAAGAGCCACTATTTGTCTTTCTTACATTGCTTCTCTAGGACTCTCATACTAGTGAGGCTGTCTTTTGAGGAAACAAAAAAAAAAAATCACCCTTGATTTGGCAGTATAAATAGGATTCTATTGCTGTAAAATTTGGACTTAATGAATAATTAACGCTTAACACTTGGAGCTGGATTTAAACTGAATTCAGGTAATTGATGCAAAGGTAGCATGGATGCTTATCTTTTGATATATATATATATATATTTATGTGAATGCTGTCTTGCTTGATATAAAGACCAACTGCATATGAAAGCTTTTAGAAATTATCTATAAGACAAGTACAGACAAAGTTTCAGTTAGAAAGTGCAGGAACTGTAAATTTAATGTGCTTTTCTTAAGGCTATGACTCAATGTTATTCAGATTTTCTTGCATCAATATGTCCAGATAACTTCTGTGTTCTGAATCTGAGTTTTCCATTCAATTTAAGTATATTTTGGTTGTCAATCGCACTAATGCTCAACCACTGCCAACTGAGATGAGAATTATTTTATGGTCAATAGTATTTGCACGGATGTATGCAATGTATAACAGATAGCACTTTTCATTAGCTTCATTCTGCTGTAACAATTGATGCCAGGTCCAAACAATTTTCTTGTGGACTCTTTAAGTTAAAGGTTCAAACTCGTAATATTGGCTCTTGGTTTGTGTCTTTTGTTGGCCTTTTTCTTAGGTAGCTAGTGCAGGATATGGCTCAGATCATGTTACAGCAATTGACATTTTAAAAATGACGAGATCCAGCAATGGATTTGCTGTTGCTATTTTTTTAAGGCCTTTTAGTTTTGAAGGACAAAGACGGCAAGCTGAGGTAGGTCACATTTGAAAACTGTTGATATGTCAATTGCTTCATTACTTTGAGGACATAGTAAGCTTACACTAAAAGATCCATGAGAAGAATATCTTTTCTGCTTTATTAATTAATTTTGCATGGAAGAGTTTTCCTTGTATGGCTGAACTTGGAAGTTGACTCTGTGTCGCACAGAAACATTCAAGGATTTTGTGGATGCACTGAAACTGGTTGTAATATTTTAACTTATACTGTTATCTGAGGAAACAACCTTATAGTGACATAAAACATCAGCATTTAACCCGTCTGGGATCTCCCAAAGCACTTCTCTATTTTGTTCTGGTGATAAATCTGCTAGAAATCAAATGATACAGGTGATGCACCTTAAAGCACATTTTATTTTGAAGCACTATGAGAAGAGGAAGAGGCTTGCTTCGCATCCAGTTTTGTCTGAATTTTAAACTTACTCAAGAAATCTTCTTTCCTAGTCTGGAAAAACATTATTTGAGTAGACAATGATTTCTGTATGTCAAATGCCTTTTACTATTATTGGCGAATTCAAACTTGGAATTCTTTTAGGACATAAATTTTCTGATGATTGTTTGGTGAATTTTTCACTACTGCTTTGCCACTATTTGTTTACATATTCATGATGATTTTCAGTTTTCCATTGAGTATGTTTTTCTCACAAATTATTGTTCGTTTGGCATATGATGACCTATAAATAGGAGTAAGGGAGTCTACCAGCTCTTTTAATGTGTGGGCAAGTAGGTGGGCAATTATATGCATGCTTATTTTTAATGTTCTAAGTCTCTGCTCTATGGAGGAAGAGCATATCATGAGTGAATGCATCTATTAGTAGTCTTGTTCCTCACATTTCTTGTACCTTATTTGCATAATTCAGGCCTGCAGGAGGGATTCAAGGCTACTTTTAATCGTTATACTTTGATTAGTATATATTTTCCTGCCTCCTTTTCAAGATTTTTGTCTAATTAAGAATGGAAAATTCATGTAATATGAAGGAAAATGAAACTTATAATTTATTCATTGCAAACTTTCAGCTGAGATATAAGGTTGATGGGATTTCTCCATAGATAGTAAGATTAATAAATCCCTTTGATCTGTAGTTCATTTGAAGCAACTATCTGTTATCTGCCTTCCTGACTGAGTCTCAATATTATCATTGTTCACCCCACTTTGCAGGTAAAAAATTTGATAGAAAAGCTTCAAGTGAACACAAGTTTTTGTATTGGTAAACAAACTTTTCTTGTCTTTTTGGTCCAGTGTTTGATTTTGTGCATCTCCTTGGTGACTCATCATTAGTATTTATTCTGTCATTGATCAAATCTTAAGTCCTTGTAATTTATATGCAAGGAATTAAAGTAGCATCTTGGCTTTGTCATTGGCTTCTGCCAAATATTTTTGTTTTACTTGGGTATCAAATATGATACCACTTGTGTGGCTGTTGCAACAAGAAGACTTGTAAAATGAAGAGGCAATCTGAAATGAAGAGGCAATCTGTGTTGTTTCTTGAAATTTGCAGACATTGACACTGACATGCTACTCAAAAAGGATTTGGTCACTCTAGATGAGGCCTTGAATAGTGCAAATACAGCTGTTTTGTTGGCCATCAATGCCATATCTGTTCTCCTCTCCGTAAGTATTTCCTGTTCTGTGTTTCCAATTTGCCCTTGATGTTTATACGACTTGGTTGTTACTGGTCCACTTTCAGGAGAAGCACCAAAAAATACTTGATGTACCACACAATAATGAGCAAGAACTTCGAGTTTCAGAGGTTATAAAAGTAATTTTACTGATTCTGATTGCCTCTTAAATTTCTTGTTTTATCCTCAACCATAAAATTTCTTACTCTAAACAATTTCTTTACCTTATTCTTTTACTGCATTGCTTTTATACTCACAATCTGAACTGAAAGCAGGAATGTACTTGGAAACTTTGATTTTCTCATTTATATGTTTTAAGGGTCATTTTTTCCCTTCTTCTCTTTGTCAAGCTTATGAGGTAGTTCAGTGATGTAGAAAAATTCTTGAGAAGTCTTACAGTAGATAGAATGAGATAGATAGGCAGGAATTAGAGGATTAGGATAGAATTTGAAGAGAGAAGTTGCAGCAGAACAGAGGGAGAGAACAAGGAGAAAGAGAATAGGTAGAAGAAAAGATAAGGGAAAGAGAGGAACAGGAGGGAGAAAGAATTATGGGACAAATTCTTGTTTTGATTCCATGCTCATTATTGATTTAACCATTACAAAGCTTATTCTTTTATGGGAAAGTCTAATGCAATAAAAGATAAATTTAGACACAACTTTTGACTTAAACATGACTAGTTATCACACAAAAGCAAACAAAGAGATAAGGTTGACAGCAATCCAGATCACTTAATCATATGAAAGTCCTGTGGTTGATATGATGAAATCTTTTAGAAAGGGACACAGATTGCTCAAATCCAAGAAAATCCTAATGATAAAACTCCTTTTCAGTTCCTCGTCATTCAAAAAAGTGGTATTTTTCTGTGTAGATTTTGGAGAATCACAAGGAAGCAAAAATTGGATTTGGGGCAGCTGATGGCATAAAAAATTCTCTTTTGCAGGCCTTGTATGACTGCCCTTTCATTGGTGCTGGTGTAGAGGTATAATTAGCACATCTTTGAGTAAACTGTTAATTTTGTTAACTTAATGATTTAACCTCACACAACTTGTATATGAGACATGTTTGCCTTCTTGCTAATGTCCTTATAGCTATTAGGCACTTTTGTTATCGTCTTTCTTCATTTCAATAGTTTGAACAAAGGCTATATAGCAAATTTCTCTGATGACGTGTTCATAATGCTATTTTAATTTTTTATTTTGTGGCTATTCTGTTTATTTTGTGCAGAACTTAAATGGCATTGTTATATGCATCATCACAAGCTCAGATCTTGTGGACAACAGAGAAGTGCAGGCTTCCTTGAAAACCTTCCGTCAAAATGCTGGTTACACAGGGAAACTCATTATTTCTACAGCACTTGAACCTAATCTGGAGGCCAACATGCTAGTAACAACTGTTGTTGTTCTTAGGTAATAATCTTTCTTAGCATTCTCAACTCATAAGCTCTCTTGGGAATGCATTGCACATCTCATTAAGAACTTGTATTGCATCCTTGAGTTGAGTTAGTTCAGGTCATGATTTTGTGCCCCCGTTTTGTTGTTAATCACCCAATATCATTACACCTTTGATTGTTGTGCATTTCTGAGAAGGGCTAATTCAAAATAATGTCAACTGCAGCCACCTTTGTTGTTCTTTGTATAGTTGCACAGGTGCATGGTATTTGAACTAATTGTTGATAATTTTTAAGGAATTACAGCCCATCTCAGCCCTCTTGAACCATCTGAGTGTAATGTCAGTGTTTCTGCTGGGTGAATTCCAGCCCTTAAAGGATGAAATTGAAGTTAATTTGTAGGTTTAGGTTACAGTTGAATCTATAGTCAGCTTTTGATTTTCTTGTCGATGTTCTGATAATTTGTTTGATGATCAGTTCCACACTTCATGCTCATAAAAAAGACAGCATTTTGTCCAGACTAGCCCATCATTTCCCATTGGTTTCCAAACTCTTAAAGAGACACAGGAAGCAATATGATAAATTGGACGAAAACAAAGTAGATAACTCACTCAAAGATGCAAGCCTTTCAGAAGTGCTTGATTCATCAGACTCGTGTTCATTGAACAAGAAAATTGCTGTGGAAAGTATAGGTGAAGGCATTGGGAAGCAGTCTGAGGAACTCAATATATTATCAAGCACTTATTTCAGCAACAATAGCAGGTCAAAGACCAGAGCCAAGTCTTCCTATTTTTGTGATCCAATCACTGAAGGTGACATCAAGAAGTTAACGGTTGTTGCATCAGTAGATACAATGTAATTTTACCATTCAATGAACTTGCTTTGCCTAATCATACTAACTGTTGTGTTCTATAGGAAATACTGCTATCCAGCGGGAGTCACTTAACAGTAGGAACTTGCGACCAGGACATCAGATCGCCCCAGAGTGGGTCAAAGAAAGGGCTGAAGCTAATCTGAAGCTTGACAACCTCTGCATATTCAGCCAGCCTGTAGGTATAAGACCTCTGGATGAGAAAGAGAATCTTAACATCTCGTGTCCTGCAGAACTCACAGGACCAAAAACTGATCCCAATGTCAAAGAGCAACCACTTATCAATTCAAATCTCTCTTCTTGGGCTGCATTGACCGAAGCTGGTTTTATAGCAGTGAAGGACTTTTACCATAATGCATCTACTATGCTAAAGAGTAAAAAAGCTGATGTACCTGACAAGCAAGGGGTTCTCTCCATTCGAGCTGCATCCATGCTGGTAAGAAATGCAATAGATGTAAGTGAACTCTTAAGCAAGGTCCTGATTTTGAGGCGCCTGAAATTTCTTGATGTTGCAGTTTGATGATTTGTGGTGCTTTGCTTGCATTTGGAAGTCAGACTTGCATTTTATATTTGTTCATGGCTCGAGCATAATTAGTTTATCTGCATGTAACTTGGAGTCAAGATTTTCATTCCATATATGTCAGCCTCATAGTCTGAATGAGTGGAATTTGCAGTGAGCATCATTTTTTCAGGTTTTTCCTTCATCACAGAGGCTATACTTCATTTATTCACACTTGTTATGGGAGGTTTTTCCTTTAAATTAATTTAAACACTTAACAGAAGGCATACAAGTGACATTAGCCTTCATCTTCATTAAGGTGCAAAGAGGCAGCACTTCATCGAAGTCTTAGATTTAAGCCACGATTCCAATTCTGTGTTTAGAGCCACAGATGAACCTAAATGATAGTTCCTTTCCTTCTTAGTTTCTGGTCAATGCGAGTTTCCACATCCAGAGCACAAGGACTTAAATTATGATTTGACTAGTTGGCGTGCAGGAATCTGAGCGAGATTCACCAAAGAAGTGGAACCCTCTCATGGAGATGAATTACAGGGGAGGAGTCTACAAGGGACGATGCCAAGGGGGCCTTCCTGAAGGAAAGGTATATATGGTTGCAAAACACTTTGCAGAGCTCCCTTTTTGCATGATGTTTCATTTAGATTCAGCTGAACAGTAAAAGGCAACTTCTATGAGTGATCTTGTACAGGGTCGTCTGATCCTCACTGATGGGAGCATATATGATGGCTTGTGGCACCATGGCAAGAGATCAGGTGCAGGTGCATTCTACTTTAGCAATGGGGATGTCTTCCAAGGCTTGTGGAGGGATGATTTAATGCATGGCAAGGTCCTGCCTCTTTCTTTTTATACTTGTTTCTTGACCTCCCAATTAAGTTTGATTAGAGAATATGCTATGTTTTTCTGTAGAATGAACATTGCCTTGATTATCTGAATTGTGTTTTTGTAGCTGCTTGTATTATTTTATTCTGCAACAATAGGTTCTCAACCATTGACAACCATATCTTGGCACTTTTCTAAAATTGTGCTGTTGTATGTTGGATGGCTTGTTAATGTCAAACCTTTCTTTTTCCTATATAAATTTTGAGCATTTTCCATTTGGAAATTGAGAACAGCACTTTGTGTTTTAGTTTAGTTTAGTTTTTTTTTTTTTTTTTTTTTGGGGTGAAATGGAGGGTAAAGAACCCAGTCTAAATGACTATAGAACGGGTATGGAGACCCCACAGATGTCATCCAGCAGCAACTAGTGAACCCCCACTGGAGGTTCTAGTAAGTACCGTGAGCCAATCACCTGATCAGTGGCAAGGGATGCCATGAAATTGGCTTCCCTATTACCCTTTCTATAGACATGAAATAGACAGACTTCCCAGTCCCTAGCCAGCAAAGCATGGCAGCCATTTATTAAATGGGCTTGAGGATTAGTAGCCAAAGGGAGCCCTTTGATTGAGTTCAGCACAGCCATGGAATCAACCTTAAGAATGACTCTACGAAATTTGACTTCCCATGCATAAGTTAGGCCTTGGAATATGCCCCAAAGTTCAGCAAAAATGCAGAGAAGATCTCAAAAGACACCCCCCTGCAGATGCCAGCACTGGATCTCCACTGGACTCCCCATCAGAATTTATTTTGATCGATCCCTGATTTGGCAGTGACCATCCTACCAGCAGCTGGCTTCTTCCTTTTTGCTGCCTTCAACCATCTCAGCCCAAGAATTCTCTATATTCCTTACCAAACTTAGATGTAGTTGCACTGAATATGGGCCATCATCGTTCCACTTAGTTTAGATATTAAGAAGCCTGATAAATTGAAAGGAAGATTATTCATGACACTCCTTTAACTGGTGTATCAATGGATAAATATGATGCCAGCATGTGCATGTGGTTACAGAAATGCACATTCTGGTTATTCCATGGGCATCCTCTGCTGTATCAACATCCACACCCACAGCCCATTGCGTGTCTACATCAATATGGTAGTTTGATGCTGCTTTTACCTTCTTATTTTGTGCATCTAGTGCCTCATTTTTGAACTGCAGGTCTGATTTCCATTCATGAATAATTTGGATTTCTTTATTTCTAAAGTTATCTAAATGGTTAAATTTCTGTAATCAAGTAGGGTTGGGTTTATTTTCATAATGGGGACCGGTGGTTTGCAAACTTCTGGAAGGGAAAGGCTAATGGTGAAAGTCGCTTCTATTCAAAGTCTGGTGATGTGTTTTTTGGCAATTTTCAAGATGGTTGGCGACATGGTCACTTTCTTTGCATTGATGTTTATGGAGAAAGGTTTGAATTCAGCTCTCCCCATTTTCCGTGCATAATTGGCTGAGAATATTGATTGAAATAACCACCCACTGTAAAATTCCTCCCCATCCTGGCTTATTCTGCTTGTATGAATCAATAAAAGTGCATATTTTGTGCTATAGTTAGTAGCTTATGAAGTCAACACTGAGCATAAAATTTTTATGCATATGAACCATTTGTATCTTTTTCATTTGTGCCATGCGCAAATTTTCTGTTCTGGAATCTCATCAGTGTCCAATTATAGGGTCAGGATTGAAGTGCTAATTATTTATTAATGTCAGGAACTCATCTGAGGGGGCAAAGTTATGTCTCCTTTTCTGTTCATCTTTGACAAAGTAATGGTTGTTTGATGCATCATCTTTTGTCATTTTTATATTCTGCTCTTCGGTCATTAATAAGACCCTAAATCGAGTTCTTCCAGAGAAATTGTCCAAAGCCTAGTGCAAAAGCTCATTAAACATGTGCTTTATCCCAAAGTCATAACTGATTGAAAGCCCAAGGTGTTGGTGAAAGCTATTATGAATATGTGAGGTTATTCCATGTTTAATTTATTTCTTTACTCTGGGGAAAACTCACCAAAGCGCTGTAGCTATTGTAGCTTCTTATGTTGTAATTTGAAAAGGAAAATAAAAAAGCCAGCCTCTGTGCCATGGTTGACAGCTCTGTACTTGCTGGTTGGAGTATTTTGGCTGTTCCATGTTTTCATCCACTGGATATATTTTGCCGGGATCTGCTTCTCTAGATGCATGAGCCTTGTAGTTAGATGATATCTATTGTATTTTTCTCAGCCACTGTTGTCTCTTAAGGTTGAAAAGAATGCAGAAACACATAACAAACTCATACAGATGAGTTCCAAGACACCTATACATTGTTATCAATTACTCCCTAGCCAAATTATTTGATGCCTTGTGAGACCCTGTCTCTTGTCTTGAGATATTGTTGTTGGCTGACTATAAATTCAATTTTCATTTTCATATTAATATTGAGTTTCATTTCATACATTAATACAGTAGTGGATGTTCTAATTTGACAATGCTGCCTGCACGGAGTCTTACATAGTATTTATATAACATCACAACTGCTGTAATTTGTTCGGTTGATCTCCATACCCAGAAGTGCTGCTATTTGATATTAGTTTTCTAACAAATCTCCATATGTACAGGTGTGTTGAGATGTGGGAGAGGGGTGTTCTTGTCAGCTATAAGCAACTGGACTCTGAGCATGATGCTTAATGGTTCTCATATTATCTCTTTTTTCTTTCTTTTTTTTTTTTTTAATGTTTCTTATTTATCATCTTGCTTTATTTGTATTTGCTAATGTAGTAAGTTTATCACAGAAATGACAAATATTTAGAATCTTTTTTTTTTTTTTTTTTGAGGAAACTTTGCTTCTTCAACTACATCTTTTGTTTTCATAGGTGTAGGAAACAATGTTTATTGATCTACTTGAATTTTTCAATTCAAATTAATTTTAATATTAATTTTGACATTTCAAATTATGGAATGTGATCTATTTTTACATGAGGAAGGTGTAAGAATTATTGCACAATTTACAAAAAAAAAAAAAAAAAAAAAAAAAAAAAAAAAAAAAAAAAAAAAAAAAAAAAAAAAAAAAAAAAAAAAAAAAAAAAAAAAAACTAGTGAAGAAAATCTAGAGTATCTTGTCAGAGAAGGGGTGCCTAACAATGATAAAGTAACTTCTCTAGTAATTGGAATGACATTTCTTTCTTAAGAAAATATATTCAATTTTTATATAAACTATGCTAAACAAGAGGGATTCGGTGTTACTAAGCAAATTCCAAAAAATAGTGAAGATTAACAATTAAAATATTTTACAATTGCATGTGCTAGAAGTGGTAAAAGAGAGTCTAAAGTAAAGAATGATTTCAATTTAATAGCATCAATAAAAAGGGCTTGTAAGGCCAAGATCAACGTCATTGTTGGTGCAAATGAAAAATTTACAATTTCTCATGCCTACTTCCAGCGTTGTCAAGCACTTAGCCCAAACAAGGTACGATTCTTTAAGTGCAATAATAATTTGGATGCATATGTCAAGAAGTGACTTGAATTGAATGATTAAGCAGAAATAGGTTTGAGTAAAAATTATCATTCTTTAGCCATGTATTGAGAAAGATTGCAGAAATTGTATTGCCAAAGCAAGACAACTTGGACTAAGCAGTGGAGATGCTGAAGTACTTTCTAACTATTTTTTTCTCGCATACAACTGAGAAATTCCAAGTTTTTTCACAAGGAAGAATTTAATGATGATAGTTAAATAAAAAATAATAATAAAAAAATCTTTTTGAGCAAATGCAAGGTCCATAACTGCTTGTCATTCTTTTGATGATAATCTTATTTGATACAACATACTTGACCAACAAGTATGATATACCCTTTGCTTCTTTTGTAGGAGTTAATCATTATGGGAAAACTATATTTATTTGGGAGTGGTTTATTATCAAATCAAGGCACAAAGGCTTTTATTTGGTTTTTAAAGACATAATTAGATTGTATGTTAGGTTGTCTTCCGCAAGCAATAGTAATCGATCAATGCTCTGTAATTTGAGCAACAGCTGGTGAGGTGTTTCCAAACCCTCAGTATCATTCTTGTCTTTGGCATATTATGAGAACAATTATAGAAAAGTTCGGTAGACTAAACCAAGACAAAGCTTTCAAGAAGATGTTGAAGAGGGTTACACTTAAGTCAGTTAGACATTGATGAATTTGAAGAGACAAGGGATAAAATGATGTAGGATTACAACATAATGAAGAATATATGGCTAAATTCCTTGCACGAGGATTACCATCACTGGGTTCCAGTCTACGTTAAGAAAATGTTTTAGGCTAGAATCTCAGCAACTTAAAGGATTGAAAGTATAAATGCTTTCTCTGGCAGTTATATGGGTTCTACATCTTCCTTAAAACAACTTGTGGAACAATATGACAATACCTTGAAAAGTAAGATTGAGAAGGAAAACCAAGTAGATTTTGCTTCTTATAATTCAAGCTTTCCTTTGATAATTGATTGTTATTTTGAGAAACAATTGCAAAAAGCCTATACTAACAAAATTTTCAAATTATTTCAAAATGAGTTACAAGAATTGCCCTATTGTAACTTTTTTTTTTTTTTTGTGTCAAGGTAGATGGATCAATAACCACATTTCAAGTTATAGATATGCTCAGAGGAAAACATGGTAATTATAAAAGGCAAGTGACTTATCACATATAGTATAATGATACTGAGTATGTTATTAGATGCTCATGCCTATTGTTTGATTTTATAAGAATTATTTGTAAGCATATTGCCAAAGTTTTAATTAAGAAGAATGCGAAAAAAAAAAAAAAAAACCTTCTCGATACATATTAGTAGCACATTGGAGAAAACATGTTAAGCATATGCTTAATTATGTGAAGAATTGCAATGATGAAGCAGAGGCTAATGAGTGGAAGATGCGATATAACAAAATTGTCATATTACTTTTGCAATGTAACAAAAATTAGAGCAAATTCCAATGAAAAGTATGAGCTTTTGATGAAATGTGTGGATAAGGCATTAGGGAAGCTAATAGATAACTCAGTTTGGCAAAGTAATGATCTTAGATCAGACACGACAACATTATTACACGAGGTTATTAAGATACAATCCCAAAAATAAGATTCAAATAAATGGTGGCAAATTCTCTTAAAAGTGCAAACTAGAGGTCAACCGCTGTCGAAGTGAAAAGAATTCAAAGTAAAGTAAATTACAAAGAAAAAGTAAAATTATACTTTATATTTTTATTATTTTCATTGGAATTGGTATATTTAATGTTAATATATTCTTTTATTTTTGTTTACAACTTTTTTTACTAAAGTATAAAAAAAAAAAAAAAAAAAAACAAAAACATGAACAAGGTAAAGATAACTCACGGTCAAAAAAGACAAATTTATAGTATTGGGTAATTAGTTATTTAGTAAAAATACATTACAAATTTTTTCCTTTACATATTTAGCTTGAAAATATATATATATATATATATATATATAACAAGCCTATCAAAAGTACAAAGAAATTAAACAAGAGTTTAACATAACTCCAAATGTTTTGGTTATATTATATTATTTTAATAAATTTGATACTCAAGAAAGTGGAATGGTATGAATATATGTATTTTTTAAAGTTTATAGCCTTTTAATTGATACTATTATAACCATAATCCATTTCTCTCTCTCTCTCTCTCTCTCTCTGTGTTTTTTTTTTGGTTGAATTTTTATTTTATATTAAACACACTAATCTAAATTATGTTTGGGATGATACGAATGCCTTAAATTTTGACATTAATTGATACATTGAATCTTTCATCTAGTTTTCATTTAATGTCAAAATTTCATCCTAATTCTAATTTTAATTTTTTTTGTTCTTGTTTATATTTAAAAATGCGATAATAGTACTATGGATGGTTTGACACAAATATCATGATAAGAGATTTTGTTTCAACCAATAATGATAATATTAATGATAACTCCATGATGTAAAAGGTGATAATTTTATGACTATTTTTATTTATTTTAGTAGTCATTACCAGATCACCTCTTCGTGAATGATTGGATTAATCCTTACCCCTTGTTCATCACTTAATTGAAGAAGCACAGTGATTGGTATAAATTCCTTGTCACTTGTGGCGACATCAAGTAAGTAGATAGAGGCAATTTCCAGTTATAGTTGTTGTGATCAGAACATGAGGTGTTGGATCCTGTACTAGAAATATGTTCTCACAAAATGTTCTGTCATGTTCATGCTTTGAAGCTTCTCGTCTACATTACCCCAGTATTGGTCCAAATGCATTGATTATTATTTTTGGAGGTTTATCCAATCAATCGTAGTATTTTCATCGAGCTCTACTTCTTAGTCAAACATATCTTTTGAACAGTGTATCCAATTCTTTCTGCTCATCCTCAAAACATATCTTTTGAACTCTCATCTTAGTCATTGCTGTTGTGCGCAGACACTCAAGATTGTCACCAGAATTAGTAGAGATGCAAAGGTCTCTCAATGATTCTTCCTCGAGGGCAAAACTTCAAACAGTTCAAATACATACATACATACATATGTATATATATATATATATGCTTAGGAAATTTATCACGATGATTGAGAGTATACCAACCATGGATAACGATTGAGGCTGCATCTGCAGTAAATAAGAGAGAGAGTGAGTGAGAGAAAAAAAAAAAAGGTAAATAGTAAGTCTAAGGAAAGAAAATTTAAGGTTTCGAGAACATCACTAAATTATATATATATATATATATATATAAGTTATTAATTTAACTAGAAATTGAACAAATATCTAATAATAAATATATAAAATTAATAATTATGTATCAGATATATAAATTATTAGTGTTTATTATATATATTTTTTATTTAATATAAGATAAAATTAAAAGGATATTTAATTTAATATATAAATATATGTAAACAATTTATGTCAAATAAATTAATTTTTTTTCTTTAACAAAAGGTTTTAATAAAAGAAAATAATTAATAATTTTTTTACATAAAATTTTAATTCTTAATTTTTAATTAATTCTTATTTTTGTTCACTTTATCTATCTATTCAATTAAATTTAATTTTTAAAATATAAGAATTTATAGGAGTTTTGTCTAAAAAAATTAAAATGGTATAGGAGTAGTTTAATTAATTTTTAATCAATTTTAACTCATTTATCTATTAAAATTTTTTATTTTTAATATAATTTAAATGCTAATTAAGTTTTTTTTTTAAAAAAAAAGGAAAAACAAAAGAAATCAGTTAAGAACTGGCCTGAATTGACCGTGAACCGAAGTTGGACGAATCGTTTAACCAAAACCGAACCGAATTAAGATCCAAACTATATGGTCGAACCGCGGGTTCAACCATTTTTTTTTTTATTTTGTTATGAACTTGAACTGTTAGTTCCAAACCGCAACACAGAAGGACAAAAATAAAGAAAGGCTGTCTCTTATACACATCTCAGGGACCAGTGCGCTCATCTGCTGATCCCTCTCAACAAGTGCCGGCAGGCCGAGTTTTATCTGCCGTGGAAGTGCGAGGATGAGCGCCACACCTACTGTCTCTTATACACATCTAGATGTGTATAAGAGACAGGGGATCAGCAGATGAGCGCACTGGTCCCTGAGATGTGTATAAGAGACAGTTCTGCTTCAATGGAGGTGAAGGGATCGTCGAAGCCAATGATAGCGACACGGGAGGAGATGGCGGAGGAGAGAGTGCCCATCCCATACAGGGACCAGTGCGCTCATCTGCTGATCCCTCTCAACAAGTGCCGGCAGGCCGAGTTTTATCTGCCTTGGAAGTGCGAGGATGAGCGCCACACCTACGAGAAGTGCGAGTACGAGCTCGTCATGGAACGCATGCTCCAGATGCAGAAGATCCGCGAGGAAGAAGAGGCCAAACTTAGGCAAACCCAGAAGAATAAGGGTTCCCCAACTATCCCTCTCATCCCCAAGACCGCCAATGCCTAGCTTTTCCTCGTTTTCTCTTTCTGGTAAATCCGAAGCGTTTCGTTGTCTCTTTCTAGTATTTGGTTTGTTGGGCTCTGTTTGTTAGTATGATGACTGTGGCTATCCGTGTTTTTTCTTGGGGATTTTGGATGTTTTGCAGAGTTTTCTTTTTCTTTTTTTTTGTGGGATTTTTCAATTGGGTCCATTAAATTGAATTATGGGATATGGATTGCCATCGATTTTAATCCCAATATATACCATTTTACTGATGATCTGTTCTTACTTGGTCCAGCGTTTGACTTTAAAAGGTTTGAGGCTTTATGTTCGTAAAGCCTAGGGCTGTTTATCATTTTCTACGAGCCTATATAAAAAAAAAATGTGGATTTCATTGTTGGATTTGGGCTAACTAATTTTTGTAGAGTTCTCGCTTCATTAATTTGATTTCACTTTAGCTTAGAATAAAAATCGCCGTTGGGTTGGGTGGGCAGTGAAGGCTTGTTTAGCGGACAGCAATCTTTAAGTTCTAATTTTCTTGACATTCTTCCCTATGGTTGCGGTTGGAAGCATTATTGATTTGTGAATCTGTGCTTGACATTCATTTTTTTTTGTGTGTTCAGGCATGCTCTTTTTTTCTCTTCTTCTTCTTTCTTTTTTTCTTTTTCTCTTTTCTTTTTCTTTTGAGTGCATGCTCATTCTGAATAATGTGTTACTAAGTCATCCAACCCAATATGTGATGATGAATATGTTAGGAGCTTTCTGTTGGAGTTTCCTTTTGTGCTGTCTTCTCATCTAGAAATTATTTTTGGAATGCCCATGAAATCTCATTTTGTGTTGTTCAGGCTGTTTTTATGTAGTTCATTTCAACTCTTTTTGGCCTATCTTTGTCTTATCACATTGGCATGTAAAGCTAGAGGTTGGTGCAAAATCCATGTCCTTTCTAGAATATACAACAACAACAACAAAGCCTTAATCCTAAATTCAATTGGACTCAGCTATATAAATCTTTTATCATCATTCCATTCTGTCCTACAGTAGTTTATATGTGGGACCTAATTATTCTAAATCCTTCATAACTAAATACTCCCAAGTCAACCTAGATTTTTCTCTCCCTCTCTTCTCACCATCTACCTGAATTTGGTCGCCTCTCTTAATTGGAGCATTTGCTAGTCTATGTTGGATATGTCCAAACTAACACAACCTAGGTCTTCCTTTCTAAAACATATTAAATTTAAATATTATATTTAGGTTTTGGGCCATTTAGCTTTGGTGTAACAGAAATGTTACTCCATTTTGATGTACAAGCCATAGATTTGAGTTATAGAAACATCCTCTTTGTGAAAAAAAGTGTAATATTGTATATATTTGATTCTTCCCTAGACCCAATATTGTGGAAGCCTTGTGCATTGGGATGTTGTTTATTTGGTTTCAATTTTGTTATGGTACATGTTTCTTAGTGAATGATCCATAATTGTAAACCTTTAGAAAACACATTGAACATATTTATTGATGTCTTATGGATATATGGTGATTATTAGTGTTTCTAGTTTTGGTTGTCACCAAAAGACTTTTGGTTTGTGATGAATTGTTGAATGTTGGTTCTGCAAAGTGAATGTTCAGATATAAGTAATATTTCTCGTGCAGAGCAATTAGAGGAAATGTGGAAGGATGCCCAATTTCTAATGTTGGTTGATAGCTCTTATACATAAGCTAGTTTGATGTGCTATCTTTTCCAGAGAATATATGATTTCTGCCTCTCCAAACTTAAAATATGCAAATTGTGTTTTGGTAAAAAGTTATTCACTTTTTGTTATAGGCAGGAAGCATGGGTCACTACCTTTAAATCCTTTTTTTCCCCCCTATTTTCTTTTTTTATAGTTGATCTTTGAAAGACTGAAGTTGTCTGTTTTCTTTTTGGATTGATGAAATCATTCATGTTCTGTAACTTTTTGCATGAAGAGATTTTGATTTGTTTCGTTCTTTAGCTGTTTTGTTTATTTTTTTTCTCTTGTAAGAGGCAGCTAAAAGAAGGGAGCAAATATTGTGAATGAATTCTGTGATCATAACTTTATTATACATGATACTAGATTTATTGAACTATAATGGTTGGGTTGTCCTCCTTGGAAGGTGGAACTCGTCTAGTAGTAAATGGGTAATGATGGAAAGAATGAAAATTTTCACTGCAGTTAGCTTTTTAATTTTGGGTTCAATTTGATTGGAAAGAAGTGTTGAAAATTTTTATTTTCAAATCTCCTTTTTTGAGATACTCCTTTTTTATTTCAAATTTCCTTGAAGGATCAACAAGAGGGCTGCTTAGTATGGCATTCTAGGCTCTCAAAAATTACCTTCAATTGACTCAAATGCGGTACTCCCCCTAGTGTTTGAAAATGGCACAACTTAGAAGCTGATGTTTAGCCAACCACTGTTTAGTAAACTGATAAATTTCTCAACTACTAAAGTTAGTTAACCTGTGGTTCTAAATCACTTGACCAAATATCTTCCAATAAAGCTTAGGTAGTTTGATAGGATGATTGTATACCAAAAAAAAAAAAAGGTATAATATTGTTGTGTGAACATTTTCCTTCCAAAATGTTCTGTCTTTTTCCTCCTCTTATCATGGATACCTTGTAGGTTCCATCATTCTTCTGCATAACTGAGTAATAAATGGGGTCAGTTGGATCTCTGCTTTGGGTTCTGTAATGTGGCTTGGATCATGGTAATATATAATTTTGGTGTATGAACAGTTTCTTTCCAAAATGCTGTCTTTCTCCTCCTCTCATCATTTATACATTGTATGTTCCATCATTCTTCTGCATAACTGAGTAATAAATGGGGTCAATTGGGTCTCTGCTTTTGGTTCTGTAATGTGGCTTGGATCATGGTAACATGCATTAAATGAGTTGTGGACAGGAGAGCACTTAAAGTTTCATTTAAGGTGGAAATTTTTTCCTGATTGAGGATTGGAATTATGGTCTCCTATCTTGTTTAAGAATGGCTAACTAGATAAGTGGTTTAGGAGATTCATGAATCAGAGGGACTGTCCGTGTTCTTTTAGAACTGGGGCCAGCTAATAATACGTCAAGTGTAGAGAAGGGAAACAAAGTCGGTGGTGGAAGTAGATCAGGAAAGAATGATTATCTTCTTTGAAGTAGCTAATGAAGAAACCTGTATTTTGTGATCCACTTAGTCCACTGGTACATTAAAAACCCACTTTTTCTTAGTTGGAAATCCCATTTGCTTGTGAATGATGATAACAGACTGAGCCGTTTGTTGGTTTCTCAGTAATTTTGTGTTTTTCTTGTACAAGCAAAAACATGCATAACATTTGTGTGCAACAGGTGCTCAAGATTGGTAACCAGAAAATGACACATTTTATCTCTATTTTCATCCATTTTACATTTTTTCTTTTGATATTTAAGTGTAGCATAGATGAAGGATCACATTTGATGGAAGCTTTATGGTCATATTTGCCCCTTGTCTTAAAATGGTAGAGGGTCTAATTTTTGGAAAGGTACAGGTTTAGCATCTGTTGGAATGTCATTTCAAAGACTTGTGCTCGTATGAGTCTTGCCTTAGGTGGCTGCTAAGCTGTTGCAGGAAGAAACCTGACCATAGACAGCGTTCAAAAATAGGTGACATGATGATCTCTAATGGATGCCATTTCTAGTAAGAATGCTGCAGAATCATTGCATTACCTTTCATTGAGTTGCCCTAGTATTAGACAGCTTTGGGGCTTCCTTTTTTAACCATGGAAGATTATTGATTGCAAGCATAAAATGTACCACCATGTCATGGATTGTTTAAATACTCTTGAGTATCCAGACACTCACATCTCAACTTTCCAGGTCATTATTTTTTCATATGAGTATAATATGTGATCCATTTTTGGGCCCAGCACCCTCACCCAATAACTTAAGTTTTTAGGTGGTTTAGTTTCTTTGGCCCCTTGTCTTACAAGTGTGTACTCCTGTGCATGTGTTTATCTGATCATTCTTCCATTGTTATAACTTATTCAAATTTGATGACACAATTTCTTTTTCTTCCTATTTTTTTACAGACCACTTCATATAGGAATGGGTTTTTAGTCTACTCTGAAGATATTAGGTTATTAACAAATGGGATTAAAACATAATGACACAAGTTTGCATTTTCTTAGATGTTGTAGGGCTGAGATGTTTTCACTTACACAGATTGATCAGACAATTGAGGATCTTAGTTTTAATTAGCGGGTGATGTTTATATAATCTAGAAATGAAAAAATAATTAATTTTTGTTCTATTCCAACTTTCTGGAGGCCTGGCTGTTGCATACTTGCATCTTCTCGGCTAGTGTTACAAATCGTGAGACTTCTACCATATCTTTCAACAATTGATGGTACTGAGAAATGAACTCCACATGCAAATAACAAGGATGTGGGTGTCTTATGTGGCTTCTTAAAGCCATCTGGCATGTCTGCTACCACATCATCTACTGAAAAAGACTTAATCAGTGTCATGGTATATCAAACCTCCCATTTTTGTCATCTACCAACTTCCTGCCTTCTAGGTGACTATTGGCTTTCTAGTTGTTCTGTTTAGATTATGTTGTTAGCTTCTGACTCTGTCACATTCAATTTCTGACAGGTGGCTTTGTAACGATGGATAAATCAGATCTTTTGACATTGTTGGCTTCTTCTTTCAATGGATGTTATTGGTAGTGTTCACCTCAAGACAAGTGTAACAGATCTCTTGTACTTGTATGATTTCTTTTTCACTACCACAACTTTCTTTGTGAAATAATTTGCTTACTGCATGATAGTCTTTATCTTTCTATCAGATTTGAATTGGCCAAATATAGACGCATCGATATAAATTTGTGGAGATTAGAAGTTTGCCTCGTCTGCATTATATTTGTGCATGCTGAATATATAGTACAAAGCTTAAGGTTAGGAAGTAAGATATATGCACATATGTCTGTCAGCCCATGAATATGTGATTCCTTTCAGTGACCGTTGCATCTTTTTGGGTTACTACATCGCATATTGTTTGGGGCAGATGAGTGTGATTATGCAAATGATCATTTATGGCTCGTTCAATTCCTTTGGGAGGCAATACATGCAATCTGCACCACCCCCCAAACCCCTAGGAAGAAGGAGAAGAGAACGTGTCACACATAAGTTCATTGCTGTCAGAAGACCACCCATTGTATCTGATGTACCTCTGTGTACTTTATCGGACATGATGTTAATGTGTATGGAAAGTTGAAGATGTTTTGGTTGAGGCTTTTATCCGGTACCCCCAGAATCTGAGAAAGGGCTAATTAGATTTTTAGAATCGACATCTGATGCTGGGTTTAAACAGACTGAAGCAGTGGGAAGAACTTCCAATATAGAGAGAGCAGTAGCTGGCCACGCATAAAGAGTAATGCTAGAAATCGCCATTTACAGTGGACACTTAGACGATAAAGGGGTTGACATCATCATGGGATTAAACATTTGGTTAATAAGAAATTTAGCATCTCCGCCACTGCAAAAGCCTTAGGAGTTTGGAGGCCCAAACCTTTATTCTCTTTGGCACCAAATTTCTCCTTTTAACTTTATTGTCCATTTATGGGGATGGGGTACGGTGCCCATCTCTGTTTTTTTTCTTCTTTCTTGTTCTTTTTCTTTTTTCTCTTTTGTTCTTTTGTTTTGAGAAAAAAATGTGATCATAGATATATATTTATTGGCACTTGGAGTTAAATGTGAAAGTTACTCGTTATTGTTTTCATGTAATATGTTTAATAAAAAGAATTTATTATTTAAATATTATTAAATTTAAATAAATCTTTTCTCATATTCAATTTTGATGGTAATGATTCTTAAATTTAACATCATGTCTTAATAAGAATTTAATTTTTTTAAACTGAGTATTAACAAAAAGACTTGAATTCAAATTAATGTAAAATATATATATAATTGAATCATCAACTAAACTATTATTTCAGGTATTCATCTTATAATAATATTGTAAGTCTTTACTGGGAGGCCTTAGGAGAGTGATCAGTAATCACTTGTTTGCATAATCAGGGTAGTTGGCTTCAAATAATTTTCTGAAAAGACCCAATGAAAGTGAACATTATCTATGGCGGGGGGGGGAGAGAAAGAGAAAGAAATGTATGCAATGTGGGTGAATTGTTTTGGAAAGACTTCTTGGATTCAGTCAGTTATCCTCGTATTCTCCTTTTTCTCATGTTAGAAAAGCTTCGGACAAAACAGTAACTTCAACAGCTGTCATGTCCATCTGTGATTTGCACTCTAATCCTAAATGACAAGCGGCTGGAGTAGCATCTCCACACTCCATTGACTTCTACGCTTCTCTTTGTACAGAATGACATAGAAATTTCTCTAATATTTCCGGATATTCAACGTTTGACATCAATAATGTGACGATTTGTCTTGAATTTTTCTTTGTCCATTTTCAAATGTCCGCTATGAACCAAAACACGTTTTGACCCATTCTACAAAAGACATTATTAATAAAGATCCTCTAGAGGAATATAATTAACATGCCAGAAGTAAGTATAATATATATATATATATATATATATATATATATAGAGAGAGAGAGAGAGAGAGAGAGAGAGAGTAAAGTTGATATATGTGGAAACAATAGTATATATAGGTAATCCAATAGTTAGTTAGTACTAAGAGAGAATTTGGAAGTAAGTATGTGGTAAGATGCCATCACCACGAATTTAATTTCCTTTTCGAAGAAAACGTCAAAGCGTAGAAGAAGGAAGAGTCGCAGTGATCATCATGTTGACGTCCCCCAAGCCTTGTCCACAAGTAATTCCTTCGTCGTCAAAATGTTTTCGCGTGGAAACATATTAAAATATATGTGTAGTAACAAAATAATTTCGTTGGCTAAGAATCGAAGGTTCTGATAGTAAAAGTTTACCTAATACTTTTCAAACTCATGTGATTCTCAACTACTCACTGCCAATTATTGCTGGCGTGGAAAGAATCTATGCCTAAATATATATTGTCAAAATTAAAAGGAAGTTGATAAAATGTTCATGTGGCGATATTTATTTAATTGTAAGACTATTTAAATATTTTATTTTTTTAATAATTTTTTATATGTATTTAAAATTTAAACAATATAAATACTCATAATTTAAAAAAATAAATAAATAATAATTTGCTAAAAAATAATTTTAATTTTTTTTTGTTTTTTTAGGGAAAACTATTTCTAATTTATCTTTTTCTAAAAAAATAATTATAATTTAAGTTTTATTATGATTTTATTTTAAAATTTAATTTTCATTTTTTTAAAAAAACTCCTAATTTTATTTTATTTTTAATTTTTCCTATTTGAATAAAATAAAAGTAAAAATGTATTTCTTAATAAATATAATAAATGTACATATTGTGTGGTTCTAATACTATTATATATTAATATTATCGAAATTAAGAGAAATTTGATGAAATGCTTAGGTGGTAATGTTTGCTTAATGTTAGAAATATTTAAATATTTGAGTTAAATTTAAATTTTTTACTTTACTTAATAAGTAATTTTTAGAATTTATTAATATTTTAATAAAAATAATATTTTAGCATAAATAAAATTTTCTTAATTTATTTCATGTTTTAGTTAATCTCTCACTTTAAATTGTATTCAATTCCTCTAACATAGATTTAAATTTAGAAACTTTTAAATTAATTAGGATACAAATTATTCTGGTTAACCAAATTATTAAAGTATTTTTTAAAAAAAATATGAAATTAAAAATAAATTAATTTAATTGATTATTATTAAAAATATAATTTAAATTTTGTTATTTTAATACCTATTAATAGATATCTATAATTCAAATAAGGCTTATGTACCTAAATTTAATTTACCATTAGTTTAAAGAAATTTCTGCACGTGTCAGGCATAGAATGATGTGAAATTCTTGCCAGGTCATGACATTATAATTGACTGATTATATATATATATATACACTAACACTCCACATATGCATGAAATCTACAGGGATTTACAAAGACGGTGTTGGTGTCCAATCAAATCTACAAATTGGACAATGGTACCTATATATGAATTATTTATAAAAGTTCTTAACAAAAGTAATATGAGCCCCCCATTGAGCAAAAGTGGCTTTCTTGCACGACAAAGTGCCAGGCTAGAGAAAGCCAAAAGAATGAAAACAAAATGGGGAAGTGCAAGATCAGCTTAGGTATGCTCGACCCCACTTAATGCCAAATCTTAGAGGGATGAAAAATCAATCCAATTGGCTCCTCCTCCGATGATCATATATTCCCTAGACCTCTTCATTCTTTTCTTTTCTTTTCTTTTCTTTTCTTTTTTTCTCTCTTACTTTTGATGAATATTCCCCAGACCATTTGAGATTATGCATATTAAATATTATATATGTTTGCACAAACACAAAGTCCATTATTCTTACTTCTGTTTCAATGCGAAAATGTAAGGGGAAAAGTAGCACAAATAGATTGTATTGACCTATGAATCCTCTCGCTCCCTCTCTTATGCACACGGATGAAAGTCATAATGCCTAATTAATTGATGGCAGCGTATTACACAACTCTAATTGCTCCCATTGGAAGAATTAAAAGTGTTTTATATTTCCTGGTCATGTACATTACGAATCTTAAAATAACCTCATGTCTAGCGTGTGGATGACATAACCCTTTTCAAAGTCACTGAAAATTTAAATGAAATATCCTGAATTTTAAAATCGCTTCATGTTTAGCATGGTTTCAAAGTCTTTGAAAATTAAATGAAATATCCTGTCAAAAACCAAACAAGTTTTTTTTTTTTTTTTTTTTTTAACCTTAAAGGCAATTGCTGGGTATTCACTTTTTTTTTTCTTTTCTTTTAAATCAGATCATCATTTGGTTGACTTTTTGCTAATTAGGATTTGAGAGGAAATGTTTGCATGGGATATGGAAACAAATTAGCAAACTTCGTCCCACTTTCCTTCTTTGCTTAGGGCATTGCAGGGCCTATTTTTACTCACATATCAATTGCCATGACCCAAAGCTCTTGAATCAAGGAAAAAAGCAACACAATTATTCAAACTTCTCTACCTAATTCCTGGCCTCGAGGTTGATAAGTCAAGATGGTGGGAGCCTTTTTTTTTCAATCATTGTTCATTCCCCAGATCACGACAATGAAAGATTTTCAGTACTCTTTGTCAACCGAGAATGAAAGATTTTCAATACTCTTTGTCAACTTTGCTTTTTTCATTCCTCATTCCATAATTCTTCAGTAGATTTCATGCATATAGTACAGCAACTAACACATGGAATGGTGGCCACCTTATTACATAAGTAAACATTGGATGCTGCGCAACATTATTAGGGTGAGTGGATATGGAGCACCATGGTCAAGACATAAGGTTATTTGATTCTGAGTCAAAAAAATATTTGTTTAGTGGCTACAAATGGAATAATATTCTAGGCTACGTTCTCACGATGAGATAAGAGCCCCGAATTTTCTTTTGGAAATCTCATATTTAAATATTCGGAAAAGCGCATGAGATAAGTTAACAGATGACCCAAGCATCTCCTAAGAAACTACAACACAATGTTCTGCTAGAAAGTCGATAACAGCAAGTGAATAAAAGTGTTATATAGACGAAGATGGCAATTGCGGGGTTCAAATTCTTGTGCATCTTTTAAAAATTTTACTTATCATCCAAAATACGCACGGGATGCTGTGCTCAGGGCGCCCATTCAACGCACGTAAAACTAAACACAAGAAGACTTTTTGGGATGAAAAGCAGCAAAGAACGTGCTATACAAGGTTACTAAAATCTGGACGATGCATGTACGTGACACTTGAGTCGAGGCAAAGAAAGAAGACTTTTAACGTCTCTTTCATGATTGATATGCTGTAGGGTGACGCTCGAGTCTGAGGTTAAAAAAAAAGAAAAAAAAGAAAAAGAAAAAGTGGAAATCTTGTAGGAGGTGCCTTTCGATGACCATCTTTTCTTTGACAAAAAATGGTATTAGGAAGCGAATGTCAAAGCTTTGATGGTGTAGCAGGTCATATTTTCTGCAAAACAGGCCATTGTGAGATGGAACGTAGAAAAAAAACACTATGTTGAGAAAGTAAAATCTCATCGCCAGGTAACTTTCCTAGGCTTAAATTACTTTTTGGCTCCCTACGATTCGATTCTTTTGTGAATTATAGATTTTTTTTTCTTTTTCTTTTTCTTTTTTCATTAAATTCATCCCATCATTTATATCATTGTATATTTAAGTTCTTTCCTTTTAATCAGCCGTTAAAACATTTTTTGTGATACGCAGTTATACGCCAAGCTAGATTGATGGCTTGGTATTTTATGAAAAAAAAAATAAAAAAAAAATGGAAATTTTCTTTTAAATTTCTAATTTTATATAAATTATTTTCAAAAGTTCAAAAAATTCCCAAATATATATATATATATATTTAAGGTCTGAAAATTTTTTTAAACAAATTGAAAATTTTTTAAATATTAAAAAATCTAATTTTCTAATTGTAAAAATATGAAAATTGTAAACTCTGAAAATTTGTAACAATATTAAAATATTAAACATTCACAAAATAAAAAATAAAAAACTTTAAAAAAAAAGACAAAAAAAAGCTTTGAATTTTTTGAATCTTTGGAAAAGCTAAAAAATCTAAAAAAAAAAATTCAAAGATTATGGAAAGAAAAAATATAAAAGTTCAAAAAAATTGAAGTTTTTCTTTTTTTTTTTTCAAATTTTTATTTTTTTAGAAAATGTCATGTCATCATTATTTATGTCATAGCATCTAACTGTTCTACATCATGTGGCATATTTTAGCAATTGATTAATGATAAGGGACTGAATCATTTAACAATATAAACTATATGATCAATTTTAACTCAAAAAAATAAAGTTTTTATGATTTATAAAAGAGTCAAACATGGGAAACAAAAAGTGATTTGTGCCTTTTTTTTTAGAAAAAAACATATATTTAGATTGACCTACGATTAATTAAATTTCGTCACAAAAGAGATTATGGGGGTTTTAATTTATATATATATAAAAAAAGATTATGGGGCTTTAAACGAATAGGAAGGCTATTTACTGATTAGTTTCCAATATGTTTTTAATTTATTATTTTTTTAAAAAAAAAAAAAGAAGAAGAAGAAGATAGATGTATAATGATCTTGATGTGAAATAGTCTATATATATATATTTAAAAGACAAGTTATTTTAGTCAATATCACAGGATAGGTGGATAGCGGAATGTCTCAAATTTTTGCTTTTCTTTTTGTTGTTCTTTTCTGCCTTTCCAAAGAGAAAGTGCAGCCAATTCTGAAGCATGAATTATTCTTCTTTCTTTTGTTTTTCCTAAGTTTTTCAGTTTATTACAGGTTTCGACGGGTACACAGCATGAGTTGATATATATTTTAGCCTTACAAATTGTCCAAAACCATATTAAGAAACTTTACTAGCAGGTAAATTAGCTCATGATTTATTTCTTAGGCAATAATGAAAAATCAAATTAAGCTCAAATCTTAGTTTGTGTTAATATATCCCATGTGACATTATGGACTTTTTGAAATAATGTAATCTATAGCTAATTTATTTTATTTTCTCAAAATGGTTATTAATTTATTGACTGTTATTTTACTATAATATTATATATTATATTAATAATATTTTATTCAATATAAAAAATTATATTAATATTTATTATTTTACCATAAATATGATATATATTACATAGAATATTAGTGGTATAGCACGACAGAAAAGTCAAATAACTATTGGATAATCCAGAGGCCTATCTTTCATCTGACACGCATTCTCCCTTTCTTTTTTTTCTTTTTTTTGGGGGGGGGGGGCGGTTGTCCGGGATAGGCTTCAACTGCTGCTTTTAGGTTCAACTCGCTAAAAGAGGAATAATGATGGGCTATGCGTAGCATTAGAACAAGAGGAAAGCAAAACGAAACAAGAAAACAAGAGAAAATGTCGGTGGGAAGGACATGTGGTGTTGTAGGTGTACACACAGAGTAAATAACATAGCAGCAGTCTACGTCACCTTCTTCCCTCTTTTAGCTAGGCGATTTGACGAGACTTATCATCATTAAAATTATTTATTATTATTATTACTATTCTTAATAAATAAATAAATAACATATTAATAATTGTAGACTGATCACACTTCCTCGATCATCCAGAGATTCTCCTCGCTCTCGCTTTTCCTGTGTTCTCCGCATCTTTTGTTGTCTTACCAATCAGAATTTCAAGAATTGACTTAATTGGTAAAAAAAAAAATGTACATTTTGTACCCTCCTTAACAATACCCTTCAATAGTTGCTTATAAATATTCTTAATTTTAATGCTAAAGTAAGTGTGCCTTATTTTATGTTACATGCTACACATAAACATCCTTCCATATCATCTGTTTTAACAACAATACATAATAATAATAATAATAACAGAAAAAATAATATTTCCTATAAATTATTATTAAATTATCTATAAATATTAACCTTTATAAATTATTTTTTATAAAAAATAAAAATAATATATCATTGAAAGAGTGAATTCAATAAAATTGAAACTCATAACTTTTAAAGTAAAAAGTGAAATGAAAAATTGCCATTAATCAACTCCAGGCAACAAATTTTGATAATGGACAATTGTGCCTAGGTGTTATAAACACATATATTCTTAATTAAATATATGTAAGTGAAAACAATTTTTAATTGAATGGAATTTTCATGGGGATCAAAGTGGATTGTTAGAGATCCCCTAGTCTAAAAAAACTTTCAGAGCACATTCCTCAAGATATTCATTTGCATAAGCCATAAGCAAGCACAAACCCCCCCCCCCCAAAAAAAAAAACCACCAATTTTTACAATAATTTTTAAATTTTAACCGGACCCTGATTTAATTTAGGGCCTAATTTAACAATTTAAAGATTCAACAATTAATTTAAAAATAAATATTTTTTATTAAAATACTAGAATTATATGTAATTTTATATAAATAATAATAATAATAAATAAAACTTTTAACACTGATTTAGTGAATTGACACCGATCCAAGTAGCTCATTTGTTCTGATCATATCATCCAGCGACCTCAACGTTTCCCCGTCCTCCCCCCCCCTCCCTACCCTCCCCCAACACACAAAACCCTTGACTTTATTCCGCTGCCAGGCTCAAAATTCAGACGGCAATAAATGTCAAAGTTTTGTTGCAGTTGTTTTTAACATTTGGATTTAGCTGCAGTCCCATTTCTTTTTCTTAAAAATATATATTCTTTGCAGTCTATTAATTAATTGTTTTGTCTCTTGAATCATTCCATTTGTGCAGGAATTTCCATCATTCCCTTCCTATGCCATTTCCCACCATCATGATCATAAAGTGTCAGAAAGTGAATTGAAAAAACAAAGTTAAATAAAGATCGACCAAAAGGAGGCAACTCAGAGAGCATCACCATTGCCACCTTCTCTGCCGCTGCATGAAACATAGACTATTTTTAACCTTCTTTTTTTTTTTTCTTTTTTTTGGATGTCTCTTTGCAAAATCATCAAGCTTTTTGTATTCCTGAATGCTCCGACATTAAATTCCTCGTATATTATTCATCACATAGGACAAACTGTGATCAGAGGATCTAGTCACAGCAACAATTTATTTCATTTCACAAAGCTGTAGAGCACATTAGGATTTGAGTGCTGCTCCCACTTTCGCAAGCTCTTCAAGGGCCTTAAAGATCTGTTCTTCATTTAGACCTTCCAATCTGATGCCCCTCTCAACACCCATATCTGATATAGAAATCAAAGATTGGATTTATCAAGTTACTAAACAAAAGCTAAAAGAAGCACAGCACGGAAACAGAACCATAATGAAGATGTATATGAAAAGGAACATATTTTTTAAGCAATCATCAGTTTTCCGTATACAAAAGAAGGCAATGTCGTTTCATCCATTCCTCCTGGGAAGAAAGCAAAGATACTCGATTCTATCATTAAGACAGTAACAAGACTGATATTTTGCATGTAACAATAGGAAAATAAGCAACAAGCAACGGCCGATGACAAACTTGAGCACCAGCCGGTGCAGAGGACACGGTACAAGTCAACTCATATGCTTGGACCAAGAATTAACCACAGCAAACCTAATTATAGGGCCAAACACATGGCCTTTTCAAAATTGGAGGAGAATTTAAACTCTATACAGGGGTTACCACTACAGGGGCAACCCTGTAATTGGGCACCATTAACTCCACAGCTGTCCAAGAACCGCGGTAAGTCTCTGTTATGAAGGAGTGTTTTCATAGAAGCTGATAACTTTATATTACCATGGAAACCAAGGCAACTGTCATACAGGAAATTCAGCAATTACTGCCTGCCAGGGTTGCTACCGATTGAAGAATCTCGACTATATACACAATGAGTCAGTGGGAAGTTAAAAGAAATCCCCTATTAATCTCAGTGTTAGTGATTCCACCAAAGGCACCTATGAAATCCTTTGACTAAACTACATCAAAAATGAAATGACTGTTGAAAGATAAAATTAGCACTTTTATTTTTGAATGTCATCTATTATTTGAAATAAAACTTTTTCAAAGACCCATTTGGCAGGTTTTTGAGTTCACTTTTTAATTTTTTTTTTTATATATATATTTAGGCTTTATTTTTCTCCCCCACCCTATATTTTTCTTTTCTCAATTGAAGATAGATTAATTTCCAATAAAAAAATTTCATATCAAATTCCAAGTCGTGTCCAAGACATGACCCAACTGTGGCAAATAATAGTTTTCCAATGTTTGACGTGTGTCCACTGTTGTTTTTAAAAATTTTCTTTGACGGACATGGATTGGTCTGTCAGACACATGTATGAAGTGGCATACATGTTTGTTAGCATTATTTGATATAGAACACAAGCTCTCAACATTATGCAGGCCGCTGTTGGGAGGAAATCATACTTACAAAGCATTTTTCATAAGAAAAATGGATGCAGATTGCTACTTGAAAATAATTGTTAAATTTCTTCTGGGGATAAAGAAAAGCTTCCTTTAGTTCAAAGATGAGCTAAGTAGGAGACTGCCCTCCCATTGGATTAGTCTGAGGATAAGTAAATAAGGGAATGTAATATGAGACAAAACATATGAGATAGAAAGATACCATGTGACTAAAAAGATGCCAGAGAAGGATGACTAGGAAACCACTAAACCTTGTGGATCTAAAGATGCCAAAAAATTGCAGAGAGCAGAATATGAACCTCTGGACTTTTCAATCCATGTGTCCATTCCTAGTAGCATGGATGAAGCAACCCATAATCTTTTTGGTCAATAAAAAGTAAAAGTGACCGCAGACTGTGAAACGGGAGAATCACAGTATCATAATGAATAAAATATTGAATGAATTGACAACCACTCAAATGAATTTGATGGCTAACGTTTGAGCATATTGTGAGTGTAAAGATATCGGTGTGCAATTGGGGCTAGCAGTTGGCAACAATAGAGCAGCGGAAGCAAGATGATAAATTATCAACAGAAAAAGAACTAAAAGAAAGGTGGGGATGGGGGAGGGAGGAAGGGTCGGTTACCATATCTAGCCCACAACTGAGGTTGAATCCCACTGCATTCACGGATCAAGATAGGGAGTTTGGGGTTAAGAGCCTTGAGATCCCTGTAATTCTTCTCCACAAATGCCCTATCAACACCAATGATAAGCTAAATCTCAATTTCAGAGTGAAAGGCTAAGTAAAATGGTTGAAAAGGGAATACAAAAGAAGAAGAAGCAGAAGAAGAATCTAAAGCTGTTTTTCTGAAAAAAAAAATGAAAAAAAAAAATTATCAAGAAAATTTAACCAATGAAAAAGAAGAAAGAAATGAAAAAGAAAAAACCACCTGGTAGAGGAACTTGAAGGAGAAGATTGGCTGAGAAGAATCCTAAGTTCCTTGAGATTCTTAGAAAGCTGCCCTCTCCATGCCATTTCTTCTTTCTCTAATCCCTTGCAGAATTAAGAAGAAAGAAATTGACTCCCTGAATCTGTGTTGCATCAATAAAAATTCTTTCAGCAGGATCACCATTAATTTCTACATCCTAGAATACAAAAGGACTCTTTGTTTTTTTTTTTTTTTTGGTGTGTGCTCATCTCTGCTCTCTGTTAATACTGAAGCAACACCTCAAGTCAAAATATGCACTGTTTTGAAGTTAAACAAAATACTACACTTCTTTTCATTAAGGTACATGATATGCAAATTACGTTAAACTGCCATCCATCAATATCCAGTTAATCTATCTGCAGTTTTACACATTCCTTCCATTTACCATAGCCAAAGAACCCACCATTATTAATCAATTTGGCAACAACCATGGAAATCTACATAACACTAATATACCCAAAAGCTTGGATCTTTAGCAGCTGACTAGCATTCTAGGAGCATCAAGTTAACCTTAAACCCTAATTTTACAATTCCGGAATCAGAGAAGCTCACGTAAAATCTTCCTTTGATCCAAGGAAAACGAGGAAACGACACAGAATTGAGAGAATGACGTAAAGAAAACACCCCCCCCCCCCAAAAAAAAAGGATTGAAATCCCAGAAGATCCTTCTGAAGAACTGAAGAATTCAAACTGACATGAGTTCGGCCAGGCTACCTGTATTGCCGCCCGTGCGCGACTCGGAACCCAGCGAACGCAGGTCGGAAACCCAAACGGCGGCGAGAATCTTCAATCTGCAAATGACCGAGGGTCGTCGAGTGCGATGGGGCCCGTTGAGCTCTAGATTGCGTCAGTCAGCGCGCTTGCCTACGTACGGTTCTGTCTACCATACTGTACGCCACGTGTTAAAATCTGGAAGCCTTCTATTGGTGGAAAACCGGTCAAAAGACTTAGATTGCAGTTGGATTCCTCCGATTCCAAGTTCTATATTAATATTATTTATTAACAACAAATATATCTTACTTAAAAACAAATACATAATATATATATATATATATATTAATTATTATAGCTACAACTTGATATTAAAGGTTATTCATTATTTTCTTCATTCAATTTTCATAATAAAAAAAAATCATTGAACTATTGAAATTTTTAATTTATATTAATTATTATATTTATAATTTAATATTAAAAATCATTTATTAATTTTTATTATGAAAAAATTATTATCTAAATGATAAGAGATTCAATTTCAGTATTAAAAAATTTAAAAATGTAATCACAATATATCTTAAATCTCTAAAATTATTTTGTGTTAAAAAAAATAATTAGTAGATAAATTCTAACATAAATTAATAAAATAAAAAATACTATAAACACTAACTAATAAATATATGCGACGGCATGCATTTATTTAATTAAGAGATTGAGAGAGAAAAAAAAAAAAAAAAAAGGGTTCCATTCTTCCAAAATTAAAGTGTAAATTCATCGTAGATTGGGAGTCGAGCACCCAATTCAGCGGGGAGTTTGTTTGTTGTTGGGGTAATTAAGGACGCCAGCACAATTAAATTGCTCTTCCTCCAAGCTAGATAATGAGGTGTTGTTTTATTTTATTTATTTATTTATTAAAAATTTTATTCATAAACTAAATTATAAAACTATTATATATATTTATAATTTAGTTATTAGGATGGGAGGGAGAAACCTAATAAATGAGGTTGGGGTTGGGGTTTTATTTAGCTTACAATATAAAACAATAAAAAATGCGCAGGAGAGGAGAGGACACACAAGTGCACGTATTTCAAAGAGGAAGAAGGGGGGCGCAGTAGAAAGCAGTATAATGATAATTCCCTCTGGCAGACGCACGCAGAGACAATGGAATTATGGGATAGTTCTTTCAGACCAGTCACCATGTCCAAGCGAGCTTTAGTTGTGGTGTACCTGGGATGATGGCCCTGGCCAGTGGCCAGCTGATGCTAGTAGTAAATGCTCTTGTTGTCTTTAGCCGCACCCCCGGAAGTCCCACTGCTCCTCTGCTTTAGCACGTGATGTCTAATTTGTTGTTTTTCTTTCTTTCTTTTTTTCTTTCTTTTTTTAAAAAAAAAATAAAAATAAAACACCTTTTTTCTGATGATTAGTTTATTTATTTATTTATGTTCACTACAGAATATATAAATAATGAGAAAGTTAGCATGATGACTTCTCGTTGCTTTATTGCTGGGTACATAATTATTTTGTCATTTACACCCAAAACAATATTTGGTTCTTAGCTCTCATGGCAAAGTTGCAAAATTCATTTTTGTCATTGGACTGTTGTGCCAACTTTTTAGATTAATTGGTGAATGTGATTTGATTTATTAATTCTAAAGTTTGCTATTCATTTTTAATTTATCACTATAATTGATTGTTTGATATTTTTTTTCCTCTCTCTTCTTTTTTTTTTTGGTTGATTTTAATTTAACACTATACCTTATTTAGATAGAATGAAAGAAAATTGGCACATAGAAAAATGAAAAAGCAAACGCAAAGAAAAAACAAAGAAAGAATATTCAGATTTTTCATCACCTTTGTTGAGCTAAATAATAACAAGAAGAAAAGAAAATTAAGAGAAATTTCACTTCCTATTTTCTAGGGAACGGAGGAGTAAAGCACATGATTTCAAATTATAATTTATTGTCATGGCACCCACAAACCAAAAAAAGGAAAAAAAGAAAGGTAAATCTTTTTTTTCTCCCGTTTTGAGATGATCGAAGTAACAATTGGTTTTTTTTTTCAATGAATTTAACTGTCATTATTTCCTTTCATTATCCAAACAAGAGAAGAAACCTTTTTTTTTTTTTACTTTATTTTTATATTATTTTCTTTTATTTAAAAAAAGTGTAAAATCTTGCATTTTAAACAAACAAGTCGATTTTTTATCCGCTTAAATTGGAAATAAAAAAATGTAAATGACTGAATACTTAATATATATATTTTTTTAATTTATAGAAACTATAAATCAAATATTGAATTGAAAATTAAGAATTAAAGCTTAATATCATTATTCTCTTGGTTTAAATTTTTAATTTATTTTTTATTAGTATTTTGTATTCAGGAATAAAAATTCTTCACTTGTAAAAAAATGAAGTTGGGTTAAAAACATATTTGATTTTATATGAGCTAGCTATTTTTTTCTATTAGCTATTATTTTTAATGTTATTTATATAGATATTAGATGTTTTAAGCAGTTTTTGTTTATTGGATTTGTTAGAATTTTTAAATAAAAATATTATTTTAAAGCATTAATTTTAAATTTTATTTTATTATAAATAACACACATGAGTTTATAAAAATTAAAACTATTGATACTTACAAAAAATTCATTTTAATATGCTAACTAATTTCTTTATTCAGTATATATATATGATTTTAGAGTTTAAATTTCTTTCTGTTAGTTATTATTTTTAATGTTATCTATATAGATATTAGTTGCTCAAGCATTTTTCATTTATTAGATTTGTTAAACTTTTTAAACAAAAATATTATTTTTAAAAATTAATTTTAAATTTTATCTTATTACAAATAACATACATGAGTTTATAAAAATTTAAACTATTGATACATTCAAAGAATTCATTTTAATATGATAACTAATTTCTTTATTTGGTTATATACATATATAATTTCATAGTTTAAATTAGTTATATCAATCAATATTTAGATTATTGTTAAAATTATAATCCTTGATTACAATAATAATAAATAGATCTTTTATTTTTTAATTAAGTCATATTATAATTAAATTTTTAATAAAAATATTTTCCAAAAATATTCTAATATAATTAATTGTAAAATTCAATCTTTTGTTTTTTTTTTTGGATCTCCTTTATGTATATCTCAAAAGCACCTAATGATTAAAAGTTTTCATAAATCAAATAAATATAATTTTAACATAACAAAACTTTTTTCCCTATTAAAGATTAGAATGTTAAAAAGTCAACAAATATTAGTGCATATAATTTTAAGAAGTTGAGTACATTTTGAAAATTCTTTCATACTATATTTAATTTGTCTACACTTAATATAATGAATACATATTTGAAGATAAAAAAAATTTAAATTCAAAAAAATCTCATTCTTAATTAATCTCATTTGTCTTTTTTAAGAAATATGACTCAAACTTTCATTCATTATTTTTTTAAGAAATATGATTCATTGTCTTTCAATATTATGATATACAATAAATAATTTTTTTTTCAAAACCATGTTTTAATTAATATAACATATTAATAAGAATATATTAACTAACAATGTTCATATTCTTATATCAATTGAAATAATGAATTATAAATCCTTATATCATCTTGGATAGGCAAATAGTAGCACAAGAATCAAACCATGAAATATTACAAGAAATTTTAATTAAATTTGATTCAAAACATATTAAAGTATTATATTATCTTTCTTTCTTAAATTAAACTTTAAGTTTTAGATAATTTTTATAATAATGTCTAATATTCTTTACAAAATTGATACTTGTCATCTTTTTGTTTATTCTTTTAAGTATAAATAAAATTTTTTCATTTTTAAATTAATTGGCTTACATTTTAATTTCTTTCTTAATTTTCTTGCTCTTAAGATTAATAAAGTCACTTGCTTAATTTTTTTAATTTTGTTTCATCCCAAACAAGCATACTAGCAAATTTATTAACTTTTTACTTATCTTTTATAATATCATAATTAATTTGAAATAATTCTTACTTAAATATTAGTAAATTGAAAATAAAATACACT
Organism: Kandelia obovata; assembly: GCA_021464305.1. Taxonomy (NCBI): domain Eukaryota; kingdom Viridiplantae; phylum Streptophyta; class Magnoliopsida; order Malpighiales; family Rhizophoraceae; genus Kandelia; species Kandelia obovata. The sequence goes on from CM038488.1 coordinate 5,003,643, forward strand.
AAAAAAGGGTTATTTATCATTAATTTTAAGGTTTTAAATTTGTTATAATATTAGTTATTATAATAATATACTCTTACATAATTTACAGTTCATTAAACCTCAAGATCATAAGTTCTATCATTAGAGTACTTATGAGCAATTTTTCTATAAAACCAAACCATCTTTTTACAAACTACAAATATTCTTTTAAATTTTGTATTTGTGAAATAATTTTCTTAATGTTATTGACAATAATCACTTTTATAAATATAATACTTAACCTATTTTTCGTTCTAACATTTATAATTTAATTTTTTTTTCCTCATTATTTGAATATATAATAGTCATGGATTTACTTATTAATAAAACAAGTTAAGATTGATAGCAATTAAGTGAACATCAATTTATTTATATTATTTTAAGAAGTTCAATCTTTTGAAGAAAATAATAAGTTAAACATTAAAGTGAATAAAACTAGTGAAATGATTGTAAATATTTATAATTTATAATATTTTAGATAAAATAATCAAAATATAATGTAATTTCTTTTTAGAAATTCCTTAATACATTATCATAATTAATATCATATTTTAACTTGAATAATAAATTATATCTTTAGATAAACAAACTTAATTAATTAAAAATTTTAATATATTTCAATTATTTTAATAATTATAAAGTAATGATTTATCTATAGGTAAATTGTAAAATTTAAATAATTAATAATATCAATTTAATTCAATTATTTTTATTTATAGATATTTTATTAAAATTATTAATAAATAATTATTTGTACTTATTATTAAATATATTAGTTTGATAACTTTAATAACTAATAAATTATAACAATGATATATATATACATATATACCAATTTAAACATTCTAATTTAGTTATTTAGTTACAATCAAAATTGTAACAATTGCACATACATATAATAAAGTAAATTATTTATAAAATATTATATTATTGTAAATAAAATTTTGTTTAAAATAACAATTAAATATAACATGAATTAATAAAATAATAATTCAATAATAGGGTCCACGTAAAGGGTAGTATTTTATTGTCACAATAATCCTAAGGCCATTTCTTTAATTATGGCAGCACTAGCTTTCAGCGTCTCTACGAGGACCAGAGGAATACAATTCCGTCAAGGGCTCTTTACTGTCCTCTTCAAATAACGGTGGACTAAGTCTCTGTTATCCTTCATCATTATTATTTTAACAATCATCATAAAAGCCATTGTTGTTCTTTACTCAAAAGGAATTCGAATTCATTTTTCCAACTCGAATTATTTAATTTCTTGTATGACCAACTTTATGCAACAATTTTTCTTTAATATCATACAAGTCAATCACTTCTCTCTCTTTTTTTTAAAAAAAAATTAATAGTCTCATAAAATTTTGATTTTAAAATTTTATACAGATATATAAACATAAATTTTTGTTGATAAAAATAATTATAAAATATATATATTATTTATGGTACATAAAATATGTATTCTAAAACAAGCAAAAAAGGAAAAGAAACTAGAAGCAAGGTTTTCATTTATTTTTTAATGGTTCATCGGTAATAAAATTTAAACTACAGCACGTGGCCAGAGGGTCCCTCTTTCGGGTGATTTTTAATAAATAAAAATTTAGATCGTGAATATAATAATAAAATATAAATTTATTTAAGTTAAAATTAAATAAAAAAAAGTTTTTGGAATTTACTAATATTTTAATAATAAATTTTTTAAATAATAATTAAATAAAAATAGTATTAAACAATTATTATTTTATTTTACTAATATAATAATTAATATTTTTATGATATTTTTTTTAATTGTTAGAAAAAAAAATAAAAAACGGCGGTCGAATTCAATTTATTTCCGAAAACTCCTTGTCTTGTCATCTTAAGAATCCGTCAAAATCAATATTTCAGCTCCTCCGTCTTGCCTCATTGACGTATTCCTCCTCAGGACGATGGTTGATTCTTTAGTGCGATGTGCATAGAGAAAATATGCATCAATGGTCTGGATTATGAGTCGGACTTAAGTTGTATTTAAGACCGGAGTTGCGATTTAAAAATTTGCATTTTGGGTTATTAATATTTAATAAACAATAAAATTTATATTTAATAAAAATGTATTATAATTTAAATTTATATTTTAAAAATATAATATTTTATTTAAATAAAAAAACACAAACAATACATTACAATCTAATAATTTTTTTTAAATTGTTATATAAAATAATTATATATTTTTTGTAATTATTTTTAAAAATTTATAAAAATAATTACTTAACAATTAATTTTTTTGTAATTTTTAAAATTTTTTTTGTAATTAGTTTAGAATTACTAAACTATAATTCTAAATAGACCCTTTAAAGCATAATATATATATATATATATATATATATATATATATATATATATATATATAATAGAAAATAAAGTAGTATATAAGGTATAATAAAAATAAAATTCTTGGTCTGGCTAAACAATTATGGATCAATTGACAATTAATATCAATTTTATTTAGATTAAGATCATTTTATTTAGATTAGATTAAAGTAAATAAAGTAGATGAATTAAGGACTTTAAAAAAATATCTTAAACGCAATCCTCCAATCAAAAAGACTTGCCTGTCTCTTACCTTTTGTGGTTGACTTTTGTGCTACTAGTTGATTTAAAGCACACTAAACTCTTTTCTTTTTTTCGCAGCATTTTTTTAGGCGTTGAGCAGGTTGACATTGAGAGAAGGGTATATGGTTTGGAACTGCTATGGTGGCAGGGCAATTTTATGATTGCATGAAACATATTTCTCAGGATCTCGACTTGAAATTCTCTTTTTGGGTTTTATTATGTAAATAAATAAATATATATATATATATATATATATATATATATATAATAACTAATAAATTCGTCTCTAACCTCACTTTCATTTTAGGTCTCCCTGACTTTTTTGGGTTTTCTTTTAGGCATTCAAATGAAGCTCTGATAATAAAACCCGTGCTAGTCATTCGGTGTTATGGTCATCAAAAGAATAAAATCAAGCGTCTAAGCCCACCCAAAATAAAAAAAAAAAAAAAACTTAGTTTCTAGGAACACCAAATGACGAAGTGCAAAAAAACTCAAAAAAAAGCTTACATTTGATTCGTTAGGCCATTTAATAGATTTATGATAATTACAAGGACACAAATATTATTTATATATTTAACTACAAACGCAGTGTTAAATCTACTCAGCGACTTCAGTATTTTCCGAATCTTTTGTCATTCTATATTCAATACCTTCTTTAATGGTAAATAAAACTTGTTTTTTTTTTTAAATATCTGGAAATATTAATTGGGCTTGAATTATGAGAAATTTTTTCAAATTTTTAGCGTAAATATTCTCAGAATATAAATATCTACGTGCATTAAATAACTTATAATTTTTTTTATTGCATTTGAGATAAAATTTTTCTTTTTTTGCAAGAACCATATTGTAATAAAAAAGGATTGCCACCCTTCGAAGTACTTGTAAATTAATGTAATTGTGAAAAATTTGTATGCATCATTTACGTGTAAAAAAAAAAAAGTATTTATCTAACAATTTCAAAAATAATATAAATCTACATTTGGGGCGCGTTGCGATCATGAGGACGTTGGCGGATAAGGTGATTTATGTAAGAGAGAGAGAGAAAGAGAGAGAGAAGGTGTGGGCGACGGGGGGGAAGCAAAGGTCAAAGAGAAGCAGTTGGTTGACTAAATGGTGTTTGTGCGTGTGTGAAAAAACGATACAGGTGATGCTTAAGATTTTCTTTTCTGTTTTTGAAAAAAACAACAATCTCTCTCACTTGCAAGAGAGAGAGAGAGAGAGAGAGAGAGAGAGAGTCTTGTTCAGCTTCTTCTCTTCTCCTTATCTCCCTCTAGAGTTATAATTTATATCTGCTTCTGTATTGCTTTCTTGCAGTAAATAAGATTATTGAAACACCTCAAGAAGCAATCGTGAGAAGGCAAAATCATAGGGGGTGGTGTTTGAGGACGGACGTCAAAGCCAGTGATTTTGAGAGAACCCCCTTGCAGGTGCCATAGACGCCAAAGGTCCTTCAGAAGTCAAAATTAAGGTTGGATCTTTTCTTGAGACCCATCTGGGTTGGTTTTTAGTTATTTTAAGGAAATGGGTAGTTGTGGAAGGAGTGGGGCTGTGAGGCAGTATATAAGATCGAAGGTGCCTCGTTTGAGATGGACTCCTGACCTTCATCGCTGCTTTGTTCATGCCATTGAGGTGCTGGGTGGCCAAGAGAGTAAGTACATACATACATACATATATATGTGTAGGTATTTATATTTATATATATGCTTTGTCTTTCATATATTATTCTTCTTTTCATAATTATTCTCTTTTCGATGGTCGTCCCCCTTCTTGCAGAGGCTACCCCTAAACTCGTTCTTCAGTTGATGGATGTGAAAGGACTCACCGTTTCACACGTCAAGAGCCATCTACAAGTATTTTGGTTTTTCTTGTCTACCTACTGCTACTTTCCCTTCTTTTATTTGTTTTTTTTTTCGGGATTTTTCGAATCCTTTCCTTCATTCATAACTCGAGTTCAAATACCTATTCCTTTCAATTAATTTGTACATGTTCAATCAAGCAACACATTGTAATCCACTTTGCTTTGCTTGCTTGTATGTATATCTTTCGATCAGATGTATAGAAGTTCTGGGAGCGACCTGGGCAGAAAAGGTATCCAAAGCGCTTTTCACCTCTGTTGGTTTGCATTAAGTTGACAAGGGCATATCAGTCACCATATATATTCAACGTGTAAAACCGCTATGCATCTCTAGTTCATCGCAATTGCATTGTTGGGAAGGCCTTTTTCTATTATACTTGCCTCTAAATGGTTCATATCTACTGTTGATCCTAAAGATTAAGAACTCGTATTTAAACATATGTTTTGGAAAATGAGTAGCTGCCTCACTTCATTTATTGTCGCTCATCTTCAACTTGTGGGTTTTATGCCAAAAGAGTTGAGTACAGACCAGTTCCGGTATTCTTACAAAATTTTCTAATATTAGCATTACTGATGAAACGCACACAACCAATCGCATCACACCGATTTTTTTTTAATTATTATTTTGTTTTTGATTTTTGGGATCAAACCTTGTATCCATGACTTTCTCTCTCTTTTGCCATAGCGCAAGCACACTTTTTTTTTTTTTTGTTGACCTGGAACATTCTGTATGCCTGTGTTGAGTGTGTCTGCTGCTCACTCTTACAGATAGAAGTTCAGCCCAACAAAGAAGAAAAACTTTTGAGAACCATGATGGGTGTGCTGATGAACCAAAACCCATTGAAGGATCAGATTCTTGCTTGGTCTACAGTAATGATCTCCCTTCAAAAAGGTCAGCTGCTTAGCACTTTTCCAAATACCTTTAAAAATGAAAAACAAAAGACAAAAAAAAAAAAAAAAAGTGGACATATATAGTCCAAGAAACAAACGAAAGGGAATTTGGGGTGTTGGATGATCCATTCCTTTCAGTTCATTACAGTTTTTCTTGCCTTTGAAGTTTCATTTTTTGTTCGATTTCTCTTTTTCCACGGAGCAAGAATCGAGACCAGGAGTTCACTCTCTGATTACCAGAACCTGCAATGCAGCCAAGGAATATACGAGGCAGACACAAATCCGTACTCTTTTCACGACCATGTGGGAATAAAGGAGATTGATGGTGGCGCTTTCCCATGGGATCCCACCCATTACAAGTATCAACGCACGGCCCTGTCTCCGCCACATGATCTTTGCAGCCTGTGCTCTCTCAATCTCAATCATGCAGCATTCCAAGGATCCGATTTGCTCAAGGTATGTACACACATTCAATGCCATCCTGTTCAACCCTTCCCCTCACATTCTTTCTCCTGCGCTTCTCTTTTTGTGCATACATCCATTGTGTTTCTTCTTTTGCCAGCCTTTTTCTTTTGGGGTTGAGTGTAGTTTTGTGAGTAGCGTCTTTGGATCTTCCGGATAAAGAACCCTATTGCTTCTAGAGCCAGTTTATTTTTTTCAATAAAATATCCATGCTTTTTCCGGTTTAACTAGCTTCACTTACATGGTTATATAGCACAGCGTATTATCTTTTCACAGCTTTTTACTTGGGCAGTGAAACTGTTCTCTGCTAGTACTTTGACTTGGTTTGGACGGTATCAAAATGGTCTAAAACATTCATTTTTTATTATTATTATTATTATCAATCACTTGGTACGTATCTTCTTTTTAGGCATCTTTTCTGGTTCCTTTTGCTCTGGAGTAGGCTGAATTTGAAGGCTTTTGCTTTTAATACCAACTATTAAAACAGAATAAATAATTTATATTCTGCTCTACTACCTGGGTTCTCAGCTTTCAAGTTAAATCATTCTCATAACCTGGGAATTGTTTTCCCAAATGCCACATTTCCATTTGTTTAACTCGGTCATTATTTTGTTTTTATCTAATTAGTTGACTTCAATAAATTTCTTCGGCAACATGATTGCATAGGACTGATATTCGTCCAACAATTTTACATTCCCCCTCCTGGTCCAACATCACTTTTACAAATAGGGGCCCACTTGTACCCAAAGACAATACAACTTTGTCCTTTGCCATTGCACAGAAAAAGTCCTTAGGCAGTGCCAGGACTACGCATACTGCTCCCATCCTCTGTTGACTATCACGACGTCTCCCATCTAACTAGTTCAGATTTTCACTGCAATTAATTCTATGGTCCTCAATGGTTGGTTAATCACACGCGCACACACACACACAAAAGCTCCAAAATTAGCTACTCTAATCATCTGCATTTCTTCTTTAATTTCACATGGCCATGGCCAAGTTCTTTTGCATAAGGATTTTATTACGTAGATTGAATTGTCAACACCCTTTGATCGGTTTCAGACCTGGAGATAACATTTCTAGCCTTACTTTATTATACAGACTTTCTTTCTAAAGCTCACTATGGGTTGGACTCGATAGAATTTGATGAACCATTTTTTTTTTTCTATCATTAAAGGTGGAGAACTGAATCAAGGATTCTCTTTCTTCTTCATCATATTGGCTCTTTACTTATTAGCCAACTTAATAGTCTCTAAGTCAGAAATCACTTTCACATCTCATAGGTGATCTGGGAGCTTTAGTTTGAATGCATATCCTTCTATCTAATGGGAGGTCATGGCTTTGACCCTTGATGTAGCAAAGGAATGAGAAATGGACCACCAAAAAAAACAAAACAAAAAAAGGTGTTTAGAAGAACCTGATATAACGTATATCGAAGAAAATAAGTTTTGCTTAATACACACACTTTCAACCCTTGACGAATGCTTTTTGGCCCGCTACTTTTTGTTCCAAGTAATGTAGTGACGATGAAGCTTAATTGTTTTATCGGGGCTACGTGTAAAGAATAACCTCTTTGCTTCTCGGCTTGTTTAGCATGTTGCCAACAAGCTAGAGGATCATCCAAAGCGCAACCGAACAGCTGCATGCAAATTTGAGACCAATGCAAGTAGAAGAGCAGAAGATGAAGTAGATTGCGGTGGTTGCGAGTTGTCGTTGTCGCTTTCGTTACCTCATCCTCTGTCACAGAGAAGTAACGCGTCTTCGACGAGTGAGATCAGCGAGGCATTCTCTTCGCTCCATTACTCTAGGTTTAGCTTCAAAGAGTGTTCTGGCTCTTCTTCCGGGAAACACAGTATTAACTTAGATTTGTCTATCGCACTTTGTGGCACCTAGCTTAGGCCAATGCCAAGGTAAGGAAAAACCTTGTTTGGTTGTTTGTTTGTTTTTTTTTTTTTTAATTCATATGATAGACTTGGTTTTTTCATTTGTTTTGAAGTAGTTCATCTTCTTCTGCCTTGTACTCCTCCCATTTTGGTTATTTTGAATTAGGGGTTTCACCATTTATGTTCAAAGAGTCTAATTATACAAAACATAAATTTACTGCAAATAGTCCGGATTAATGGCACGTAAGATGAAATTATAGGTCTCGGCATGCCTTCATAACCTCGAAAGCACAATGCGTTGCTGCTTTTGTTCGATAATTCATTTGATGGTGTCAAATTCTAGAGCAATGAGCAAGTAATTTTGTGTCTTTATACTTTGGCTTGCGTTTCAAATTGTACAGATACATTCTGAATCGCAATTGGAATAATTTCTCCAAAGGAGGGTTCCTCGTTATGGAAACAAACTACTTTGAAAGTGTTCAAAGAAATATCCAGTAAAACAATAAACCGTACGGTAAGTTATTATGTCAACATTGATCCTTACTGGATCAGTAACAGATATGTGAATTTTTTGAAGACCTTTTTCAAGGAAAAAAAAATGAAAAACCATGTTTGCAAGGGGCAGCTATCTGACATATGTAGCTCTAACTCATTTGTAACATCCAACTTTTAATTATTTCTTCTTTTCTTCTGGACAGTCTTGGTTGTTTTCGTTTTTATTTTATTTTATTTTTTTTCCTGTGTGTTAGAGAGTGTAAAATCAATATCCAAAAACATGTTGTGTAGGAAAATTTACAAGAAGAATGTATTATAGTTTCCAGTGGTAATACTTCACCTGTGTTAATTCTGAAAAATTACAGTTTAAATACCACGGCTTACATTTGTAGTCAAATGTGATAAACATTTTTATGCTTCTTTTTTTTTTTTTTTTTTTTTTTTTTTTTTTTTTGGGGGGGGGAGCATATTTTGGCTTCCATTTTTATTTTCTTTATCATTTGATTTAAATTCCAAAAGTTTATATACATTTTTATAAAATATACTACTAATTTATATTAAAATTTATGCTAATTTCAGTTTTGTGGTTCAATTGCATGGCACTGTGGCAGCACTTCCACTTATTTTGCCTTATAGAGATTTGGTTAAGGATTTATTTGTGCTGCTTATTCTCGTTTTCATTGTTTTCCAACCAAACACACTGTTTGATCTGTTAATGAGTTCATACGATTTTCGGTTAGCAATATGATTCTGGAGTTCACTTCTTTGGAAGTAGTAAACGATTAATGCGTAAACTAAAAATGAGGTTTGTTCAGGAATCTATTATATTGATTTTTCAGTTTCTACTGTTAAGGCTTAATGTACTGAATCCCTAATCAGATTTTCTATTTGTTAGCTTGTAGGCCATCTAACAGAATTGGATCATAGATTGCTGTAAATAATTGTCCTCTCACTTTCATAAGCTAAGTTCGATTTCTTTAGATGTTCTCGTACACAGGGACATGAGGTTGTGCGGATCGATGGTCTAATTTTAGATATGCACGGTATAATATTGTAGGAAAAATGTTGGATGACATTTATCTTAAAAGATGGTAGAATGAAATATCACTTAGATATTTTTTTTCCCTCACAACCTTGTTCAACTACTGTTATACAACGAGATATATGAAAAAAAATAGGTCTAAATTTTTATAACTAAATTTTTATTTTTTTATATTTTTATTTTAGTCACATAAATTTTAAATTAGTTTCTTAATTTTTCTTTAATAAAAACATTCAATCTGTTAATAATTTCTATTTGATGAATATACAATTTCTAATGATTTTAATTGTTTTCTATTAAAAAATGAATTACAAGTAATAACATTCTAATAAAAATATATATAAAAAAAATTAAAACTTAACTATAAAAAATTTTGAAAATTTATAAATAATTTTGTATATATCATATGATGTAACTAATTGTATTTATTCACCTAAATTTTGAGTTAGTTATGCATCTTATTTTGAATGCAAACTTAAAAGCCAATTTAAATACAAAAATAACAAAAATATCTCAAGAAATAACTTAAACACTTAAGAAAACTTCAACCTATACCATTTTAGTCGATTTAAATAATCAAAATCACGTGAGAATAAGACTTCTTTTGGGTACTATTCCAATTTTGATTTGATTGATGTAGTTTTATATATTTTATTTCTTCTTTGATAAAAAATCAAAGTAGTAGAAAAATGACACTACCACAACTATTTGAACCCATTAAATTTGTTTAGAGTCCATCATCTTTTTGGCTGTAAATCTTGTAATTAATACTCACTTACTATGACATAACAAGATTCAAATTTTGTTACATGAATAACACTCTCTTCATGAAAGTCTCTTCAAAATAAAATTAACAACTCTAATTTTATACAAAATATTCAAAATTATAGCAATCTCGATGATAAAATGAATCACACTATAATATTTATTAAATTTCTCCAATATATTTTGCGTTATTAACTTTATCACTTCAATGGTATAAGTAACTCACTCTAGTAATGCCAATTTGATCTTATAAATTTTGAGAAAATGCAAATTTGTTGTGGGATATTTTACTTCAAAAAACAACTTTGTGTTACTATTTAACAATTTTAACTTATCACAAACTTTTTTTTTTAAGAGTTTCATTGCTTTTTACTTGGGCAATCAAAATGACAAGGTTATTTTAGCCATTTCAATTAAAAATAAAATCTTTATATATAATTTTCAATTTAAGAATTAGGAAAGTAGAATTCTACCTAGTTGGAAAATCAAAATTCAAGCTTTTGATGAGTTTTGATGGTAAGAATCTTCATTTATTTAGTTATTTTTTCAAATCTCTTTACCTTTTTAGATGTAGCAATCCAAAAAAATAAAATATTAAATTTTTTCAATCCCAATGTTATTTTGGTTTAATTCTTTTTTTAATAATTAAATTTAAAAATATAAGCATAACAATGTATGTGCAAAAAATGACAACACTCAATTATCATTAATAAAAAGAGTTGTGATAGCCATAAACTCCCTCTTCTTGCTACTAAATGTCCATATATCTAAAGTAATGACAATTATAGTTTTATTGTTGTAAAGTAAAGTTTAAGCCCTTTTTTTTCTTAAAATCATAAATTTTAAGAATATAGCTTTTCATAGTATTTCTAAAAGGTATAGTGAACACAAGTTGCAAAGCACTAGCCAACATTTTAAACCTAATGTGTTCCATTATAGAAAAAGGATATCCATGTAAAATGCTAGCCTTTGTGAACTCCTTTCTTCCACCTTCTTGGTTAAAGGTGTATGTAGAAATTATTCATTTATTGCTTGATTGAAAGTTAGAAACAAGGATCTATTAGTTATTAGGGCAACTAAAAAGGGTGAGTAAATTAAAATTATTTGGTTTAATCTTCAATTTGCACTTATTTCTAATTTTAAAAAATAATATTAAAGATAACCAATAATAATAACGAAACAAATAATGTAAATAATTGAAAATAAATAAGATATGGAAAGAGATAATATGCATAACAATTTATAATGGTTTGGTTCAAACAAAGAACAGAACTTACATCCATTCTTCAAGGTCTATTTTTTAAGAATTCAACTTCATTAATTTTTTTTCCTTTTGGAAGGTAAAATCAACTTTTTACATTAGGTCACTTTGACCTAAACTACAACTAAGTTTTCAAAACATTTTCATAAGAATTAACAATTCTTTAAAATTTAGAATTTACATTCTAACACTTTTTTTAAAGCACTTTTGCTAATTTTACAACCTTAACTTGGGCACTTTCACTCTTTTACAATCTCAATTTTTCTATATTAGAACTCTTACTCTTCATTTATTTTTCTCTTTATTTTTTTCTTAGATTTTTCACATTAAGCACAATATAATTTCTCAATGACCTTTTTTTCATTTGTCTACCCATATTCTACAAAATAATTCTACAATTATTTTATAGATAAAAATAAAAAATTAGTTATTAGAGATTCATTTCTTTTCATAAAACAAAAATTCACAATAGAAAATTTTATCTTTAAGGTATCAGTCAACTACAACACTTAGATTGATCAAACGGTCAACAATTTTTGTAACTTTATCAAACTTTTATATTTTAACTCTTCAATGCCAAGGATCAATTATAATTATTGATTAGGTTGATCAACTTAAATTTTTTTTAACTTTTGCAATGTTGAAATTTTGAGCTTTTAAACTACCTTTGGTTAACTATAGTCACTATTCATATTTACTAATATGAAATTTTCATAACATTTCTCTTATCAATTTGTTTGGTGTTTGGTCAACCGATCTAAATTCTTTATTTCCTTTTTACTTCTTTTTGCTTGCTTACTATTTAATTAGTTAATATTATAAGTAGATTAATTTTAAATTTCTATCAACTTTAAATCTTCAAAATTATTTTCATCTTTATCTAAAATCACTTCAAATATCACTAAATAGTTTTTTATAAATAAAGATTTGATAGAATATAAGATCTTTATGTTGTTAGCATAAATTAAATTGAAATTCAAAAATGTTTTTATAGTAAGTATAAATCAAAATAATGGCTATCTAAATAAAGAGTTTAACAAATAATTATCAATCAAAGATGAAAGACATATCAAAATATAATGTGATGAAATATAACATATGATTTAACTAAACTTGATAATCTTACTATGAATTACAACAATTTCACTCTTAATCTCAATAAGATCTTTTGTGATGGATCAATTTTTCATTGACTTAAACATGTTTTAATGTGATCAAGTAAATGTCTTGTCCTCTTATATGAACTAACAACAAACAATTTATTTTATTAATTGCATTTTGACTTATTCAATCCATTAACTTGTAGTTTTATAAAATATAACTAGGTAATATTTTTACTTTTAGATTTCTTTTAGGGTCTAGATAACTTATTTGTTCATTTATAAAGTCATTCATTGGGTTTGATGTGATTAAGTTATACAAATAAAAATATACACTAACAATTTATTACAATTTACCAATATTATAAACATAAAAAGATGACTTAAATATGAAAATTATATGTAAACACCACAAACTCAATCTTTCAATAAGTTTTTATTTTTCTTTTTTCATTTTATTTATTTATTTTTTACAATAACTTTCAACAAGTGTTACACAACATCTTTATGTCTATTTTATGTAATTTACTTTACAAATAATTTAAGAAACCATAATATAAACTTAAAAAAAAAAGTGGCATATGATTCACATAAAGAACATTTAGTTAATTACTTGTTCACCAATTCAATAAGTTTATATCTTTATAATTGTTGGATGAACTTTCATATGACTAAAGATTCCCTAGAGATGCACAAAAGGACTAGGGTTAGACATTTAAGATAATATAAAATGACATAAGGTTCAAAAGTGTCAAATTTTAGCATACAAAATTTTAAGAAATCCTCTCACAATGAACTTTCATCTTTCAATCTTTTGTGATAACATCATCTATTATTGTATGAATCACTACAAAAATTCCCAACCTCCTAACTAATTATTTTATAATGTTAAAGTATGCAGAGTTCAAATTTAATCCAAAACTTTCTTAACAACCCCAAAGAAGAAATCTAATTTTCAATGAATAAATTAATACAAGGAAAGATTATTCAATTAACAAAATCATATCTTGGACAAAATTTTCACCAAAAAAAAAACTAAAAAAAACAGAGAAACAAGAGAAACTAATTGATTAGAACATAATACTTACCTCAGATTCATTATTGAGTCAAATGAGAAAATGTCAAAAAGGAAAAGAGTAATCATTAGAGAGATCATTAATTAGAGAGTGGAGATAGAAAAGACAATGATTGGTTAGAGGGTGCATCCTAGGTTTAAAAACATTAAAAAATTAAATTTAAGACAAGACAAGTTATCCATAATGATTACTTGTTATAGTAATGTATATATATTAGAAAATATACAACGAGACGAAAATAAGACAAGTACAAAAACAAGGACTACCAATGTTATCAACATACCTAACCCATTAAAAATTTAGACTTTACAACAAAATTTTAAAATATAAAATTTTTTCATATTTATTATGGTACAATTAATATTTATTTATTTTATATTTATTAATGAGGTGTAAATTAGTTAAAGATAAAGACTTTGAAAAAAAAAAAACAGTTATGGTAGGAAAACAATAAAGAGTGAGAGAACAACAAAAAAAAAATTATAGGGGCAACTTTTGATAACTTATATAATGTGTACATTCTATAATTATAACATTAATGTTGCCTAAATAAGGATTTATTTAGATTTTGAAATGATTTGTCTTTTTCAAAATAATTTATTACATTAATTTTTATTTTTGATATGAAAATAGTATTTATAGGTATAAAATAGTTATGAAAGTTGAGAAAAAGCCAATGAAATACTTATATGATAATATCTACTTAATTTCATGATTTTGTTTTAATAGTCTCTCATATTTTATAGTATTTAACAATAAATTAATAATTAATTTATAGCTTTTCTTTGTATCTTAATAAAATTAATATTTTAGCAAGTATCTTAATAGAAGATTTTAACATACATTAAATCGTCCTTTTTACATTATAAAATTCCTTCTTTTGTTCTTAAAAAGGAAAAAATAAAGTTTAAATTCATTTTTAAAAAATTTTAATAATTAATTTATTTTTTATTTTCTTTTTTTTTGTCTTAAATAATTATAATAAAACTCTTTTTTTTTGTTTTTAAAATACTTATAATTTTAATTTTTTTATTTCTAATATTTAAATAAAATAATATAATATAATATTTTTTAATAAATATAATAAACTCACACATCCAATGAATTTAATACTAATTATCAATAAATTCTCTTTGATTTAGTGACAATTATTGTTATTATAAATATCCTTTCTCTTTATACCTCTCCCTCTATCATTCATCTTTCTCTCCCTCTCTCAATCTCACTCTTTGCCTCTCTCTATGGATTTTTGTTTTGTTTAAGTCTATTTACTAGTTATTATATTTGTACCTTAATACTACCAAATTTTGTAATATATATTAATTAATTGGTATAGATCTCAATTTTTCAATTAGATCAAAATCACATTTTCCTAAAAAAAAGTTAAATTTCAAAAAAAAAAAAATTCCTCTCTCGATGCAACATATTATTATAGAAAGCATCTTAATTATTTTTTAATTTTTTAAAATATAAAAAATCACTCTAAAAATATCTCAACATTTCAAAGCAAGAGATCTTTACTAAAAGTATCATATAACCTTCGTACATTTTTTCAAAATGTGTTCCTCAATTTTCCTCAAAACCTAATTTTTCTTCATATTATGTCAAAATTTCAAAAGCCTTAATGTATGCTTATAACATAATTTTCCTAAACTATATATTATTAAGAAAGACACAAAAAATAAAATGTTTAAATAAAAAGAAATATAAAATTAATATTAATATTAGAATTATAGTAATATCATTCATGATAGATGTCTAGGTTAGTTTTAATTTTCAATGGACATAATTATACTCTTAAACCCTAAATATTTTTACATGACAAATTAAGTCATACTAGTTCAAAGGATAAGCTAATTCTTTGAATAAGTGACTAATCTAATGGGTGTATCAAAGTAATGAGTGAGTTTTTAGGTACGATTCGACTCTCATATTAGATAGAAATAACAAAATTTTGAGTTATATAAATGTAAATACTCTACAATCTAATAGGTTATTTTTTAAAAAAAAATAATGATTCTGTAATAAGTGGTATCAGAGACTCAACCCCAATTCTAATGTCTATCACCGAGGAGTAGGTCAAGGTTCATAGTCATAGACGAAAACAAGAACATCGATGAATTCGATGAAAAAGAATATGATTAGTGTATCAGAGTAATAAATGAGTTTTAAGGTATGACCTAATTCTCATATAAAAGTAGTTACTGGATACCCTGATTGGTTGATTTTTAATGAAAAAGTAAAGGTCTTTTAACTGTAATTAAAATAGTTGGTAGCAAGTCCAATATTTTAAAATTGATTCAAGGTGACGAAGTCTCGATCCAAGTATTACATGGGCCGAACGAATGGTGAGAGCGAATTGGATAAAGCACGTCACAAACATGATTTGCTTCAATCATTGGTAATCCATTGTGGTAACGTTGCAGTAATTACCAATAACTTATCATCCATCGTTTAACAGCAAGATCCCATCTCAAGCAATTCTTTTTCACACCGAGTCGGTTTCACTAGTCTCACCATGAGTGGCGACAAAAATATAAACAGGAATGCTTTCTAACTTTTTCTTACATAAAAGGAGTACGATACTACATCACACAATGAGGACATGAGAAAGGGTTTGATGGATGCAGTTTTATTTTTATTTTTACAAAAAGACTATGTATTTGTCATGGGGAGAAGAAATAAAAAAAAATTATTCATTTTCTTGATTTATCAAAAATTACTTTCTAGAAATTTTAGGAATAAAAGGCAAATTAGTTAGTAATCATAGCAAACTAGGAGTTGGAAGCAATATGAGAGAGGCATGATGAGGGAAGTGCAAGATGTTAAGTCCTCTCACAAAATCATTTTGTAAATCTATACTTTTCTTTATGGATTTATTCTGTGGCAATACATTCAATACTGAAGTCATGATGGCATTAGAAGTCATTGACGAATGATATTGAAAGCCCAGATTAGGTTGCTTTTGTAAAATTGTGTCGACGGCTGTAGTACCGTCGCAATATTATCTATCTCAAGTGGGCAGTAAAAAAGCAAGTTACACATGTTTTTGCTTTTTTTTTTCCTTACTTGCATGCTTTCCTTTTGTCTTGATGGCCATTACGTTCAGGGTGTTGCCTATCTTAAAGTTGTTTAACTGGTGTAGAGAATGTGTACATCAACTCTCTCAGCATCAGTTCCTGCACTAAGGCCAGCTGAATGTGTGAGTTCTTTGTGCCCTCCATCAACTCCAGCTCAGTATTTGGAATTTTTCTTGCGTCTCTATCTAATCGCACTTGGGACTGGTGATATCAAACCATGAGTGTCATCTTTTGGGGGCAGACCAATTTGATGACACGGATCCCAAAGAAAGGACAAAGAAGGGATCTTTCTTCAATTGGTTCTATTTTTCCATCAACGTTCGTGCTCTTGTTTATGGGCTTTGACATTGCGAGCTTCTTTTCAGGAACACCTCTTTATAGATTTCAGAAACCAATGGCAGCCCTGTTACAAGGCTGCGCCAAGTTTAGGCTGCATCATTCCGTAGGAGGAATCTTGAGGTCCCAAGAGATAGTAATCTCCTGTATGAAAAACAAGACAAAAGCTCTGCCATTGAAGGAAGCAAGGAGCACAGTGATGAATTAAAGTAAATTTCTGCTACGTCCTCTTTAGTTTATGTATTAAGCTAGTTATGGGTAGTCCATTTTCGTTTCTTATGTATATCTTGTCATGAAAAAGTCATCAATCACAATACACGAAGTATTGGGAAGGGAATAGTTTCAACGCCTCAGTAAGCATGCAGAGGTTAACTATAAAGTGAGTATCATTGTCTAAGTGCCTTATTTCAAACAATAGCGAAACAGTTGACTACTTTTTTAACCTTTATAAGAAGATGAGTTCAGTGCATTTTTTATTTTGCTGCATCAAAGCCACCCATTTGAATGGCAGGCCTTGATATGATAATAAGGTTACTCCATTGTAATCTACAAGTCACATATTTGAGTCATAGAAACAGTCCTTTTGTGAAAAATAAAAGTAAGATTGTGTACATTTTACCTTCCCTGAACCTCATAGTGTGGGAGTCTTGTGCACTAAGATGCCCTTTATTGAAGCTACCCATTTCTCTGATGTTATATTCTTGTCCTTATTGTATCTATTTATTTTTTTGTAAAAACTAGAATGGGAAATCACCTTTTCTCCTTTCCTTTCTATTGTTTTCAGTAGATGCATCTCTATTCAAAATTAATGCTTTGTTAAATCTTGCTGGTTCTTCCTTTCTATGTATCATGCTAAATCAAATGTACCCCTTCAGAGCTTTTATGCAGATTATATGGCAGTACACTCGTGCCCTTTTCAAATGGAAAAATTCTGGACTTTTGCTTGCATCAATTTCGCACGGATGTTCAATGGATTTATGGATATGTTTGTGCTCTCTCTTGCCAGCTATGTTTTGAAGGGTCCTCTTACTAGTGTCCAATGTCTGAGAATATATAGAAATCATCGTCGTGTGTACTATTGGATGAAAAGCACAGGTACTGAATGCATATTCATAACTTATTCCTATGATAGATAAATTGACTTCAATTTAGGAAGAGCACTTGCAGGGACGTTTAATTTGATCAACTGTGTTGTCTCGAGTGAATTGTCTCCCAATTGATTATTCGGCCAGCATTTTGCTCACTTATATGAATTTGTGTGGACCATCGGCATGATCTCAATTAAATTTGGGTTTAATGTTGCTCAACATGAGAAACGAATTTCAGATCTTGCTCGGGAGAAACTCTAACCTTTGTTTCTGCAGGTGCCTCGATAAAGCTGCTGTACTGTCGGACGCTGAGATTAAAAGAGGTGAATTCTCCAATTCATGGAGGCTTTGCACTGTTAAACAGGTGGAGTGGCAGATAGAATTATCTTTGCCGCTGGCTATGCTCAAATGTCTACAATGTTTATGGAACAAGGTATGACGATGGACGCAACAATTGGTTCACTAACCATTCCCTCTGCCTCCCTGTCAACATTTGATGTCATCGATGTTATTTGCTGGGTGCTGACCTATGGTAAGGCAATTGTTCAAATTGCAAGGAAGTTCACAGGCAAAGGGAGGGGTTTTCAGAGTTGCAAACACTTAAGGAATTGGCCTTTTCATTTCAATTCTATCCATGGCGGCAGCTGTTGTTTACACTTAATATTTAATCAAAAGATAAATTACCACTTCCTTCAATTCCAGGTTTTTCAGCTTTAGGGTTCATTTGGCTCAAACTGCAAGATTGAAGGCGCGTCGAAATGGCTGGAAGCTTCCATAATGAATGCACATCTATATCTTTTACTCAAAAATGGTTTGCCTAACCAATACCAGACCCATCATACACCTGCCTAAATTATGTTAGAAATAAAATAAATCTTTTGCTTCAAAAGTCTGTGGCAATGTCTCTGACAAACGGAGTCACCTAGTTATGGTCCATGAAATAGACATTGTTATGAGGGTCTTGTGATGATTTACCAAATAATTGAGGGAAATTAGTCACATCAAGTGCTGAAACTGGGTCTTGTTCTAGAGCTTCAGAACACAGGCATTGCAAATATGATTTACTATTAAAATCACAATTGTCATCCACATGTTCCAAATCATTTGAGCTCTGAAGAACAGAAAGCAGGTCGTCAATCTTTAATGGAGCACCAAATGCAAAGTCATTAAGAATCAGGTCTTCATTAGTTTTTAGTGAAGCATCTTCTGGTACCCAAGAAGTGGCAGTGTCATCCGTCCATATAGACCCCCCCATTAACAGGTCTTCTTGAACACTTGGTGTGTCTTTTTATCAATCATCAAGTAGCTGGGCTCAGGGTACATGGAGGTTTCAATGAGCTCAGAATCACATTGTTGAAATTGGGCATCATCAATTCTTTGTCCTGTTTCTTCTTTCATGATATTCGACTTTCTCCTTTGGCGTGGATTTGCGTCTTCATTTTCCAATGCTGTTGCTATCTCTGATCCAACTCCAACCTCTTGTTGAAGCGTGCTCTCCTTAACCGAAAGCTCGTACATTTCTGGTGATGCATCTTCTAGTACCCCAATAGAGGCACTACTATTTGTCCACGTAGACCCCACGAGCAGGTTTTCTTGAACCGTTGGTATCTCCTCATCGATCGTCAAGTAGCTGGGTTCAATGTACATCAGGGTTTCAATGATGTCAGAATCAGATACTTGAATTTGGGCATCGTCGATTCTTTGTTCTGTTTCGATACCCTCAGCAGATTTTGCCTCGTAATTGTCATGGTTGCACTTCTCCATTGCAGGCCTTTTCTTCAATTTGCCACCCTTTTTCCTGATTTCCTTGAAGAGCAGCACCACGAGCATTCTGATTCTTCCTCAACCGACAGAGCGCGATGTTATTGTTCTCGTTGTGGAGGTGCTACAGAGACAAGCCATACTCATGAATAATCCAGCCAGCCGTTTTGGTCAGACGTTTGATTCGTGTAAGTGAACCTCTTCTTGGAACCCCGCAATGCACCGGCCATCCCAGCATTGACTTCTATAGTCTCAGCAAGTACCCCCACCAGACCCAACAGTTCCATCAATTCTGGACCTTTGCAGATATCTTCCTCAAAGCAACAAAGAAGAAAAAAAAAATCCTCACTAACATTCAATTTCTGGTCACCAATTCTGTCCCATGGTTCCAAGGGCTCTTTACCCATGCAAATCGAAATCCCTCGTAAAGAAAACCTGTTCCAGCGTCAAATTCCCAGCCATCTTCTTGTACATATAGTCACGCACTAACTCTTGTTCTATTGTGAAAAACCTCAGTCCTTGGACTGAAACGAAATCAAAAGGAAGAGTGACGCTTTGGTCGGCGTCAAACGCTAGCAAGGGCGATTCTTTTGAGTTTCCGGCTGTTTCTACGTAGAAACATTCTTAAAATTAAAATTAGGAATGTATTTTAGTTTATTCAGTGGATATTAAAAAAATATTATTTTATAAAAATATATTTTAAAAAATTATATTTATTAGTATTAAAGTTTTATTTATTAGATTTAAGAAGTATTTTTTTTTAGTTATATGTTAGATGCAAAATATTCATGTTTATTATTATTAAAAAAATTTTATTTAAATAATTGTATTCATTATATTTAAAAAATATATTTTTTGGTTAAATAATTGTATCAGTTGAATTTAAAATATATTTTTTTACCAAATAACTTTTAGGCTATATATATAGTCTTTCTTTCATAAAAAAAGAAAAAAGATATGAAAATATGTTTTTTTTAATATAAAAATTTTAAATAATACATAAATTTATCCAACTCTTGATTTCAAGTTATAGTCAAACATATTTCATTTTATCCTATTAGCTTTATTAGCTTTATATGTCAAAGAATTTAACTTTAAAATTTTTATAAAAAATATATAAATACACATTTTATGTGTCAATTAATAATAAAAAAAGAGTATAATGTTGTATTATCACTTATATAAATTGATTCTACAACTTTTTAATAAAAATAGTTTATTCAAAACTTCTCTAATATATCATTCAAACTTATTGTGGTACACTTTTTATTATATAATTATTTAATTTGTAAGATAAAAATTGTAAAATATTAGTTATATTTTCAATATTTTGAAAATTATGAAAATTCTTAAAATATTTTTAAAATTATTATTTAATAGTTATTAAAAAATATCATTTCACACAAAAAAAAATTTAAAAAAGTTATGTTTACTAGTACAAAAAAATATATCTTTCTTACCTAAATAATTGTGTCTACTAAACTCAATAGATATATTTTTGATTAAATAGTCATATTTATTGGTATTAAGATATACCTTTTTTGGTTAAGTAATAATATCTATTACTACTAAAAGATCTCTTTTTTTTTTTTATCAAATAATTGTGTCTATTAATATAAATAGACATATTTTATAATTAAATATTTATTTCTATTTTATTCAAAAAATATATTTTTTTATTAAATAATTATATCTATTCAATTAAATAGACATTCAAATAACCATTGGATCATTAAATATATGGTGACCCTTCTTTTATCAAAAAAAAAAAAAGAATATGAAAATATATTTTTTTTTCTAATAAAGCAATTATGAATAATACACAAATTTTTTAAAAACTTAATTTCAATAATAACAATCAAATATATATAATTTTATTTTATTAATAAATTCTTAATAAATTGATTATATCATTATAAAAATAAATTTTATTTTTAAAAAATATTAAATAAACTAAAAATGATAATTTTTTCGCTTTCAAGATAACTCAAAATTTGGTTCAACACCCTGTATCAAAGTAGCCTTAATAAACCCAAATTGAAATAATACAATTCCTGTTAATTGATCTATAACCAGTCAAAAGCATAGTAGAATGAGGGTGAGACTAAAAGTAAATCAAAACCATAATTTAACTATAAATTAGTCATTTAAATTTGTTGATTATATCAAATGTTATACTTTAATTTGGTAATTTTTATTTGTTACCAAAATATAATATTGAAACCATTAGATGATGATGATGATAAAACAGCAACATATTTTTAATTTTTACACAGCTTGAGAGTGGGACTATGTCAAATTTAGACGAGGAATGGTTTCTTGAAAACTGAAGCCCAAGTTGTGACGTCGCTTGGGAATCAATTGATGAATGCAAGAAATCCTTGTGGTCTGAAGGCTGGTCCAGTCGGTTCCGCCAAGTGTGCCCATTTCCCCTCCTTTATAGACGGACCAGGCGATTCAAGAAAGTCTGTGGAAGAAATGGACTAGAACGGCACCGTTTCCCTAATATTGTCAGGGCACAATAATAATGACTTGGAAAGTAACTAGAAAACATACTTACTTGTTTCGAACCCTGGCCTTTTCTTTGACATTGACACTCTAATAGCTACGAAAGTTACATTGTCATCCCAAATTGACAATGTAAGACATTATCATGTAATAATAATACTTTTATTAAAAAAATAATGATTTCATTGTGCAGACAAAAAGACAGCATCTCGGGTACTACTTAATATTGGAAACATGGGAAGTTGAAAAATAGCAAAGCTCTCAATGCAAAAATGATGATTTTTTTATTTTTTTTTTCATCCTGAAATTATGACACTGACCCTTCAAAGAAAATTTTTGTCTGGTCAATCTGGTGTTTTATTTTTGCAAAGCATACATGATTAAACCACTAAATATAGTTTAACGATTATCAAACTTAATATTTAAAAATAAGATCTGAGATTCTAATTTTAAATTTTACTCATAAATAAAATTTTATTTTTACTAAAAAATTATACCATTAAAATAAATTATATTAAATATTTTTATTTATTTTTATAAAAGAGTAGTTCTTAATATAATAATTATTTTAGTGTGATTTTTAATAATTGTATGCACTAGAAAAATTTTTATTTATTTGTTTTACAAAGACAAAAAAAATAAAATAAAATAAAATAATGATCTAGAACTACCGTTACAAACGCAAAAGTACGTGTTTTTCTTTTCATCTTTTCATACGTAAAGGTTTTGAAAATAGGACCAGACCAATTGGTTCAAATCTGCAACCAATTCATAATTCGGCCCAATTTTGATAAAATTTCAGCGAACCGACCAGTTCGCTCGGTTTAATCATATTTTGTACTGTCGACGTGGCAATTTTCAAAAGCACCACGTCACTTCAACTCTCACATCGAGATATGATAAAAATTCATTTCCCATCAACTTTCATTGCCACAGGAAACCGCTTCGCAAGAATGGAAACACCCAAGTTGTCAAACTCACGACAAAATGGAATATATTTATCTATACACATTATATTTTACTTTTGTTCTTTTTTTGAAATCATTTATTTTGATTATTTTTATCCAATATACTTATTTATCTTTTAAAAAAATATATAGATATATATTATTATATTTTTTTTTATTGTAGTTTGTACTTACTTTTAAAATACTTTCTTCTTAACAATACACGTGAATTACTTTAAAATAAAAATTTTATTTTTATTTTATTATTTAACTTAAATTACTTATTTATATCAATAAATTATATAAATCAATTTTTAAATCTTATCATATATTAAATTATAAAATAAATACAAAGAAAATATGTCCAATATAATACTTATAACATATGTCATGTCTATAATATATAATATACTTTTATATTTTACACATAAATATTTTTTATATAAGTATATGTAGTAGTATATATATTAATTTGTAGTACATTTAAATTAAAACCTAATTTAATTAAATCAATTAAACTTTGAACTTCATAAATTTTTTATTCAATAATCATTTTAATTTTAAAAAAAATTTAAATTTAAATTTTAAATTAAAGATTCATGTAAATTATATATATATTATAATTGATTTAACTTATATTCAATATTTATATTTAACAATTAAAATTTTATTTTTTTAGTTGGAAGCAAAACACTAAGAATCTTATTACAATAGTATAAACGAAAAAATTAGAGAAAAGTTTTTGTTCTATGATAAATGTCTCTTGATAATTTTTTAAAAAATATAATAATTATATTTTTAATAATAATTATCATAAATAAATTTTATTTTTAAAAATAACTATCGTAAGATTATTATCACGATTAATTGTCATTTGTTATAAATATAATTTCATAATTATTATAAAAATTATTTTATCTGTAAAAACACTAATTAATAAAATTAATGATCTATCATAAATTTTTATTTTTTCCGTACTAACTTAAAATTTCTATCAATCCCATGTATAAATCAATAATATGCACCCACGTGCTCCATTCTTTTGCTCATCTCAGGCCTCTTTCTCCGTGTGCACCACTATCTCTCCTCGTCTATTTTTTTTGTTTCTTATTTTTAGTCTCCCTCCAAAAAGAAAGAATCTCCCTCATGGTTTCCGCTAATATATTAAGGTACAAATGTTTAAATTTGAGACTATTTCATAAAAGCATCTTGTCGGGGTAGAAATCATAGAAGGAGAATTAAAAGGTCTATACATTCCGAAAGATTCTTACGGAGAGGTGGACTTGAGCATATAGGCTTAGACATCAATAAATATTTTATCGATGCTCAAGTCCAAATATTGTAATAGGTAAATTAGGACGACGCATTTAATTATTCTTCTATTATAATATTGTTATGGGTTTATTAAGAAAATTTATTTAATTATTTCATTATAATATGTATTAAGTATTTCTCATATTTATATTTAAATTTATTTAAACATTATATATATATATATATATATATATATATATATATATATTATTAAAAAATTAAAATTTACCTCACTTTATACCTAAAATGAATTAAAATATTTGGTTATTTAATAAAGAACAAACTTCCTACTATTAATTAATTTGGTATGAACTTTGAATTAATAATAATTTTGCATCTTAGTTAATTTTGGAAAAAAAAAATTGGTAAAATTTTGTATTTATGGGATATAAATTGATCGATTTGTTAAAAAAAAAAAAAAAAAGAAAGGAAAATTGACATAGAGAGGCCAACTATCTTATTACCGTTGGGTGGTAAGCTGTGGAGTCCTAATCTTCTGGACTTTTAAGATTTTAACATTTGCATTTTATTAAAAAGATATTTTCCTTAATTCTTACTCTCACTTCAAAAATTAAATAATTTAAAATATTTATCGTAATTATTAATTATTAAGAATTAAATACCTCCCACGCCGAAGAGGAAAATCCCAAAGAAGATCGGATCTACCTATCTTTCTTTCAATCTTCCCTTGTCCCAAAAAAAAAAACAAAAAAAAAAAAAACCCCCAAAACGCTGCGTTTGGAGATCCTGGCATTTTTAAGTTAAGCCTACGTGCCTATAGACTCGTCCTCCTTCACTAAGCGACGCGGTCTCTCTCTCTCTCTCTCTCTCTCTCTCTCTCTCTCTGTCTGTCTCTTTGCGAATTGTTTGGTTTGGGGGGTTATGGAGGAGGAGAAGAAGAGGATAATTGTGTGTTTAGCGGTGGCCGTGGTGGTGCTCTCCGGAGTTGTGGGGCAGGTGAGATCGGATGCATCCAATCATCGCTTCAAATCAGGCGATGATGTTCCTCTCTATGCCAACAAGGTTGGACCTTTCCACAACCCCAGGTATTAAAATTGTCCTAAATTTCTCAACATCTTCTGGTCCTGAAATTTTCTTTTCTTTTTTGGTTTTTTTGGGTTTTATGTGTCTGAGTTTTTTCTTCTTTCTTTTTTTTTTTTTTGGGTTTAAAAGCCGACGGTTTTCGTGGATGTTGTATTCGAAATGAGTGTGTTTGGAGCTAGATCTGAGCTCTCTGGGAAGTGGATCTGATGTTCCTTGTCGGTTACACTTGAAAGTTTCAGATTGCCCAAAATTGCTGTCAGTTCAATTAGTTATTATTATTTTTTTGGGATATTGTCAATTTGGGAACAAGAAAATAGATTTTTTTGATGTCAATAACGACAAGAAAAAGATACTGTCTTGATAATATTGCTTTTTTCCTCACAGTTTCGTTGAATAAAAGTAGGTAATTAGGTTGGGTTTTAATGGTGATTCCGTAACTTGCATCTCAGATCCTCATTCTTCTTTCAGATTATACTTCCTCATAGTGCGTGATGGCTTCTGTATTATACTCTTGTTTGGAATAAGTAATTAGTTGTAATTGATTGGATTATTAGAGAATGATGGAACGTTTTTATCTTGGTGCTTAATGTATTTTGAGGTCTTTTGATTCCATTTCGAGATTTTGAGTGATTCAACATTGGTGCTGGATGATCTTTGTTTATACCCCCTTTTAAATCATGATAGGCTGATGTTTTTTTTTTTCTGCCTCTTGTTTTTTGTTTGTTTCTTTCTCTATGACAGTGAAACTTACCGCTATTTTGACCTCCCTTTCTGCTCATCAGGTTTGAGTCAATTCATACCATTCTTAATCTAAAATGATTAGGCCTTAATGTGAACCTTTACAGAGCATGCTTGTTGCAGGTCCTAAAAAGGAAAAGAAGGAAGCTCTTGGCGAAGTGCTAAATGGTGATCGATTAGTCACTGCCCCTTACAAACTGGACTTTCTGAATGAAAAAGAATCTGAAATTGCTTGCAAAAGGAAATTGACAAAGGAAGAGGTTGCTCAGTTCCGCAATGCAGTCTCAAAGGACTACTACTTCCAAATGTATTATGACGACTTACCCATTTGGGGTTTTTTGGGAAAAGTTGATAAAGAAGGCAAGACTGACCCCAGCGAGTACAAATACTACCTGTTTAAGCATCTTCACTTTAACATCTTTCACAATAAGGATCGTGTCATTGAAATCACCGTCCAATCTGATCCCAATGCTGTTGTGGACCTGACTGAAGATAAAGAAGTTGATGTTGAGTTCACTTATACAGTGAAATGGAAGGAAACAGAAATTCCCTTTGAGAAAAGGATGGAGAAGTATTCACAGTCTTCTTCACTGCCACATCACTTGGAGATCCATTGGTTCTCAATAATTAACTCATGTGTGACAGTTCTCCTCTTAACTGGTTTTCTTGCAACAATTCTCATGCGAGTCCTTAAGAATGATTTTGTCAAGTAAGAACATTTCAATGACTTATCCTAGAAATATTATTCCTTATTTCATGTAATGCATGTCGAGGACTCATTCTTTAGATATTATATCTTTACTCATGGCTACTCTCTCTCTCTCTCTCTATTTATTTTTTGTAAACTTATGGATCCTTTTATAATAGGTATGCTCATGATGAGGAGTCAGCTGATGACCAAGAGGAGACTGGGTGGAAGTACATCCATGGCGATGTATTTAGATATCCAAAGTTCAAATCATTGCTTGCAGCAGCACTTGGATCTGGTACCCAGCTGTTTACTCTGTAAGTTTGCATTGAAAAGTGGTTTTTCTCAATTTTGTGAGCTGGTTATCCTTGACTGCGAGTGTTAATTTTTTTTTTTTTTTGTTCTTGCTTTCCAGCACAATTTTTATTTTCCTCCTTGCCCTTGTTGGTGTATTTTATCCTTATAATCGGGGAGCTCTTTTCACTGCACTGGTTGTCATATATGCTCTTACTTCTGGGATTGCTGGCTACACTGCAGCGACTTTCTATTGCCAACTTGAAGGATCTAACTGGGTAAATTAGCCTGGATTTTATTTAATGCATCGTACAGGTTTTGTTCTGCAAAATAGTTGTGATTGGTGCAAATCACCAGCATACTTTAGGATGTGTTTGATTCTGAATTTAATGCTCTAAAAATTTCTTAAGGATGAAGGCAGTAAATTTGAGTATATCTGTGGAGTCATATAAAAAGTAAGCTTTCAGGAAACTATAAATGAAACACAGAAATAGTGTATCTATGTTGTGGTTCCTCTGCAGAGTCATTACCTTCAACTCCCTCTGTTGTGTGTGCATCTTGCTCTCAGTGTTGTGTGTATGCACATCTTCATGCATTTGTTTGTACAAGAAAGTCTTCTTGTAAGTTATATGTTCTATTGCATAATAAGCACTTGTTGAAAAGGACTTTGGAAAATTTTAAGATCAGCTCAGTGCTTCAGAATGTCATTTCCATATTTTAAATTTGCTGTGCCAAAGCTAAGGACTGACCTTGGAAATTAGTAGATTTGCCTTTGTTGGATTTGGCTTCAATAATAGATGGATTTGCAGCCTTTATTATTATTGTAATCTGTTTAGATGTTGTCAGAAGCAATAACAAATCATTTTTGTAGATACGAATGTCATGCTTTGATTTTTCAATGGCATTGGTGCAATGTATGTTGTGGTTCTATAAAAATATGAAACTATAGTTATGCTCTGGAGACATATTTGAATTAATAGTCTCTAATTTCTTGCTTGACAGGTCAGAAATTTGTTATTAACTGGAAGCTTGTTTTGTGGACCTCTCTTTCTAACTTTCTGCTTCCTTAATACTGTTGCAATTGCCTATAGCGCAACCGCAGCATTGCCATTTGGAACCATTGTGGTCATTTTTCTTATTTGGACTTTGGTGACGGCACCACTTCTAGTATTGGGTGGGATTGCAGGGAAGAACAGCAAGGCCGAGTTTCAGGCTCCCTGTCGCACCACTAAATATCCCAGAGAGATTCCTCAATTGCCCTGGTATCGGAGAACACTCCCTCAGATGGCAATGGCAGGGTTCTTGCCTTTCAGTGCAATCTACATAGAACTTTATTACATATTTGCAAGTGTGTGGGGTCACAGGATTTACACCATTTACAGCATTCTGTTCATAGTCTTCATCATTCTCTTGATTGTCACTGCTTTTATAACAGTAGCCCTGACATATTTCCAACTTGCGGCTGAAGACCATGAATGGTGGTGGAGGTATGTTTTACTCTAAACCTTGAACTTTTTTATTTGGAGATAACTTTTGTCCTCATTATTTCACTTAATTGTTGCAACTCAACCGAAGACAACTAAGGCCTAATCCGAAGCTAATCAAAGTAGGCTGTTTGAATTTTTTAAATCATTCCTCTATTGGAATGGGTGGTTGGTATATCATTTTTAATTTTAAGTTGTATGGTTATTAGTTATGAGATCTATTGGGTTCACCTTATCAACCTCTGTCATGTTAACCTCAATCTTGTTTTCCCTTGGTTGGGATTTTATCTAAATCATCATGAAACAGCAGCTAGTCCGATTTTCACATCACCAATATGATCTCTGAGATGTTTTTCCAATGCTAGTTGTACCATATCTGTTGTGACTATAATTATGGACAAGTTTTTATTCAATTTCTTTGGTGTCAATTTCATATTAATTCTGATGCATAATAGGGGTAAAATAGGTTGTTACACCAGCATATAAGATCTTGTACTCAAGTGAGTATTGAAAATATCTGATTTTTTGGTAGATTCTTAGCTGAAATTTTTTTCTAGAAGTTTTTCTATCCAATCTGGTGGTAATTTTGGACAAATAAGATATTATTTTTGGTGCATTTTGTACTCTCTCAATCTCTTTGTCTGTCTGGGTCACAAATAAACATGTGTTACTTGGGTGGGGAAGATCTTGGGATTAATGAAAATTAGAAGCTCATGCAATTAGGAGAAAACAATTAATGATTGCAACTTTTTCCTGAATAGTTGATTTGTCGAGTCTAGTTTTCTTGGATTTTTAGCTGAGTAATGCCTATGAATATGGTTTGAAAATTAAAGTAGGAAAGGCATTTCAAAAATATAAATAAATAAAGTATAGAAGGTCCTCAGATTCAATGTTGGCTGTGAGAATATTGACCCTAGCCCAAATGAACAGACCCCTCCAAACTTGGCGAGCAGGAAAATTACTTGAATTTGCTTCATTATGCCTTTTTCTCTTTTTGGGAATTTTTTTCAGAAAGTTGTATTGATTGATCCATTAACGTGCTTGTGTTTTGCTTCTTTCAGGTCTTTCCTTTGTGGAGGATCAACTGGCTTGTTCATTTATGGTTATTGCTTATATTACTACTTTGCAAGATCAGATATGTCAGGTTTCATGCAGACCTCATTTTTCTTTGGATATATGGCTTGCATATGCTATGGTTTCTTCCTCATGCTTGGGGCCATTGGTTTCCGTGCTTCTCTGTTCTTTGTCCGTCACATTTATCGCTCTATCAAGTGCGAGTAGCAAGTCACTTCGTCCTCCCTGGGCTAAGAGTGTGTATGTTCTTCCCCTAAACTGTAGTTGGCTTAACTTGTATAGCTTACTAAGAAATTTGATAGTCTTAATGAGGTTATAGTATTGCAGGAGCCAGCTGCAGCAGACATTGTTTGATTTCTTCTATGCTGCTTGGAGGAATGACTGCCCATTGCAACCTTCATCTGTGTAATAATATCTTCTACAGTAGAGTGACATGGACCTTAGGATGGCCTCAAACGAAGTTTTTAGTGCTCGAATGTGAGCGCAATAGCATAATGCATCTATGGATACTACTTTTGAGTTGAGAGTATTTGTAGTAACTATAGGATGCTGTAGAACTTATATTACTTGCCATTGGCGGAACCCTGGAACAATTTCTTTCCACACATTGTATTTCTAATCTGTGTGCCACTCGCTCTCTCTCGCCCACCAGAAAAAACTGAAATGAATTGTTGAGTTTAATTTTCATAATTGGTTGCTCTTTGTTTAGTTTTCCGTTTTCATGCTTAGAAACTTAAATCAATTGGCCCACCAAGGCTAAATTCCAAGAATATGAAGCCCTGATTTTAATTTGTGAATTACAATTCAGCCCGAGAGCTGTGAGGAGGTAATCTGTCAAGAAATTTCATTCGGTTGTGGTGAACGAAAGCCACGGATCGATAAAAGGTTGCAAAATGTTTCGACTTGTGTGTTATTTTGAACTTTGACTTCATTCTAAAATTGGTCGAGCGGAATTTTTCCTTCTCGGTTGTTTCATTGTACCTTTATTGTTTTATCTCTCATGGTGGTCTCCTGAGATTTAGAACCCGCAATTCTCTGGGAAATTTCATTAATATGGCAGTGAAGAGTGCAGATTTTCAAATGCATGGGCTCATTCTTAGGTTTGAAGCCCATTGAGGTAATATTGGTGGTTTATGCTGTAACATGGATGGTTTATTCATGTTCCATTTTCTTGTTCGTCTTTAATTTCCGATCCTTTGGTCTGACTGTTGGTAGATGAAATTCATGTTGCCATTAGCTGACGTAAAACCTCCATCAATGATAAGATTGTGTCCTGTAATAAACCCAGATTCTTCACTTGCAAGAAACAATGCAGCCTGTGCTATGTCCTCCACACTACCGCCTCTTCCTCGCAATAGGCTTCCTCTCTTCCCCACAATCTGGCTCACTTCTTCAGGCTTCATGTCCGCTTTTCCCAGAATATTTCTATAGGCGCTGACGAGCATCTCCGAGGGCACACCGTGCGGAGAGATACAATTGACACGAATACCATGCACCCCCAACTCACAGGCAGCACTCCTCATCAATCCGAGAATGGCCCCTTTTGATAATGTGTAAGGATGTGATCCCAGGCCTCCCAGTATTGCTGCGGAGCTTGACGTGCATATGATGCAACCTCTGGTTTGCCCCTCAATCATGGCCTTTGCAGCATGCTTGACTCCATGTAAAATGCCATTCACGTTAATTGAGAATAGGTGATTTGCTTGGTCCATTTCAAGATTGATGATGCTCCCTTCAGTACCAGCAATCCCAGCGTTGTTGAACATGATGTCTAATTTGCCTTTCCATGCTAGCGCAAGATTAATGGCAGATTCTACTTCAGCTTCGTTGGCAACATCACAGTGAATATAGCGGCCTCCTATTGAATCAGCTAGGCTGGCCCCCAGCTTGTCTAGAATGTCTGCAATGACAACATAGGCACCATTCTGTGCGAACAGTTTTGCTGTGGCAGCTCCAATCCCCCTTGCGCCTCCAGTTATTACCGCAACTTTTCCCACCAGCCTGGAGAATTCGACAAACAATAATCTTTTATGCTCAAGAAAAAAAAAAAAAAGGGGAAAACAATAATCTTTGCTATAATTTAAGAACTCCAATTGAAACACGTTATAAGGAGTTCACAGAAATGTATATGCAGTTTGTAATTCCTTGGACTACCAACCGGACAATTTTAATTTATTTGAGTTTCTAGTCTCATCATTCATAATCTCGTTGGAGATTGTGAGCTTATTTCATCTACTACCACAGCCCCGGGGTTGCCCAAAAAGAAGAAGGGAAACTTAAACATCTTCCATCTTCTTCATAATCAAGGAACAAGAATGACTTAAAGGCTTTAATCCATCGACGTAAGGCAACTGGGACGAGCATTGTAAGTGTTGCTACTAACCTCTCTGCAGATGACCTCTGGAATTCTTGATCCATACAAACATTTGGGTCCATTTCATTCGTAAAATTTTCAATGGGAAGGAGATCATACTATATAGGTGCGGTTCAAATGCCAGGGAGATTAAAGAATGTTCAGAGGATTCTTTATTAGAGAAAACAGAAAACCAAATGGCGCTCTCTGAGAGTTGCTTTTAGTTTACTACAACACACTTTTTGGTTCCTTACAACAACTTGCTAACTATAAATTAGCAAACCATCTTATCAAAAAATTAAATGGCGTTCTTTGATAGAGGCTTTTAGTTTACTAAGACACACTTTCACATTCCTTACAACTACTTTCTAACTATATATAACAACTTATCTATGAACAAGTGTTTTTGCTTAACATGATTCTCGACGTTGCCACCTCACCACCTTCTTAACAAAGATCACTGATTCCCGTGATTTTCCTGCGTTTTCGTATTCCTTAGTTTTGGTAAGTAATAGCATTGCTTCTCAATGAGATTAGTCGCGAAAACCATTGTTGGTTAATTGCGTTCCAACTTCAAACTTTCTTCTTTCAAACATTCACTCTGTGTTAGGGGTTGGAACTTCAATGGTGTGTTTTAATAAGTTGCAGTATTCTGGACTGTATAAAAAACTAAAAAAAAAAAAAGGGTTATAAGGTCCAATTAGAAGAAATTTAAAATCAGAGGTCTTCCTATTAGATTACAGATTAGATATTTGAGTGATGTCTCTATCTTTTAGTTACTGTTCAAATTAGATTACAGATTTCATTATATTTGTACGATAATGTTTGATATATCATCCTATTTTTCCCCTCCAATACCGTTTTCATGAGAGAAAAAAAAAATTAAATAAGAATTTTATTGTATGAATATATGGAATATATATATATATTCCATGTGTATTAGTTACTTGTTTTAATAAATCATATGAATTTATTATTAATATTATAATTCTTAAATGTACTATAATGGCCCTTGAATGCACTTTGCAAGGGCAAACGTACTATTACCATCTAAAAAAAAAAACAAAAAACCTTGCTTCTATACAACATCTTCCTTTCAAATTAATTATCATGTACTATTTACATATGAAACAAAAGGAATTTTACATCATGAATTCATATTTCTTGAGACCTTCCCACGGACTTTTTTTTGGCACCGGTTGCTGGTAATTTTCCGGAAAAAACAAAAAATCACTAAGCTCGTTTTGAGCAGATATTTGCTTGTAAAATATATACTTTACAAATGTTGTAATTTTACAGAAGTGAATGAATGCTAACTTGTGTCAATGCTTGTGATGCAAGGGCATGCTGGAGATTATCAAATGGCTGGAAATACAATTTTGGCAGGTCTGAAGCCAATAATCCCATTATGAGTGTTTTTTTTTTTTTTTTCTTGTGTTGCGGCCTTTTTATGTTCTTAGTAAATGTATATGCTGCTGGAAATGTGAATGGTGTGTTGTGAATGCAAAGATATGTAATGCAATGAAATGGCATGACAGTGAAGTTTCAGTGGTGCTCCTCTTTAACATGACCAAAGAAGCAAAGTTGCGCGTATCAAAGTTTAAAAGTTAGTTAAGTGGTTACACTTAATAGCCCTTTTTTCTTCTGCTCCAAGTAGCCGTCTTTTTTTTTTTTCAGTACTCAAACTTTATTTTAAAATTTAAATGCTGCTTAGTGTGCATTAGAAACATAATTATAAGTCATTATATTTAATTTAAAATTTAAGTTTTAAACATTGAAAAATAGTCAATTATATTAATTTTAAATTTTTTATTTTGAAATTCTTCTATATAAAAGAATATTCAAATTAATGAAAAAATTAAAGTTGCCTAGCATAAAAGTTCATTAGTTTTCTTCCTTTCTTATGCCTTTCTTGGTGTAACTTAGAACGGTTCTGTTGCAAGCTACCACCTTGACACACCAAAAAATAGAATCCATGATTGAGATCTTTACAATTAACTTTTACATTGTTACGAGAGTTTAAGATTCTTACTTTTCTTTTGAATTAAATGTGAAATCATTCCAAACATATGTTATAGACATATGTTAGTTTTTATGACACACTTAAGTGTTAGTTTTTATGACATGAGCAAGTTTTTTTCCCTTGTCACCACTTAAGTTTATTGGTGAAAATTATACATAGTGGACAATAATGATGAAAGTTTATCTGATAACCCTTGATCTTTAGAGAGTAAATTAAGAAAGGGATGTAGTTAATTCCCTTTCTTACAAATCCAACACTTGCTTAACTGAAACACTATATTGAGCATGAATCAAAACAATACAAAACTATTACATGTATACACATAATAGTTACTAAGTCAATTTTCAATAGAATTATGGTCTATAAAATTGTAAAGTAAGCTTTAGATAGATTGAATGAAGATTATGAAGGTAGCTGAAAGACAAAAACAATACAACTGTTAAACCCAAGAAGAGAATTTGAGTGTATCCAAGATAAAAGAGAAAAAAATGGTTAAATAATAATGTGATAAGCTACTAAAGGTGGTCAATTAGATTAGAGTGATAGGAGGAAGACTTACCAAATAAGAATGTGGTTAGAAAGCACTTATAAGCATCTTAGAGAGGTTTGAGGCAAAAATTTCCTTTATGGAAGATTCAAAAGATCTCGACACCATCTCCCTTAGTAAGCTTATTAGTACACTTCAAGATCAAAAGAAAAAAAGACTTATGAGGCAAGAATATATTGTTAAGTATGTCTTACAAGTCACTTATTAATAGAAAAACCATATCTGAAGAAAGCAAAGTAATAAACAGTAGGAAAAGCCCCATAAAACTAGTAAATCTGTAAACAGATTGCAATATGTAATATATTCTTTGTGAGCATTACAAAAAGATAAACCATTTGTCAAAATATTGTTGGAAAAGGCATGATGTTATTTGCAAAGTGTACAATAAGAGAGGGAATCAAGTTTAATATGAAGATGAGTAGTTTTTTTGTGGCAATAACAAAAACTAACTCTTCTGATCTGGAAATTTGGTTGATAGTGGTTGCATAAACTATATGTCACTTAATCTTAAGGTATTTGATGTTATAGAAAAATCCTTCAAATTAAGATTAAGGATTAGTAATGGTTAGTTATTGCAAGTATATGGAAAAAAGGTAGTTTTGGTGCATATAAACTTAAGTATTAAAGTCATTATAGATGTTTTGTTTGTTTCATACAGTCGTCATAATTTATTTAGTGTTGGTTAACTCATAGATAATGAATTTTCATTATTATTTAAAAATCATGCATGTGTCATTTGTGATCCAAATGGTGACTCACTAATCACAGTGCCTATGCTTGGAAAGCGTTTTCATTTATATATTACCAAAATACAACATCTTGTCTTACTTGTTGCTATTAATAAAAAAGCTCTTTGACATAAAAGACTTTGTCATTCCCACTATACAAGGATTCAAACAAATAGTTGGCTTTAAACTTAACTGATTTGCATCAATTTGATAAACCTTGCAATATTTATCAATTAAGCAAATAGACTAGGCTTTCCTTTTATTCAAATAAAAGTAACATAACTTAAAAACATCTTTAATTGGTTTATTTAGATCTCTATGAACCAATAAAGATTTGCTCTTTACATGATAATAGACATTATGTAATATTCATTGTTGATTTCATTAAGTATGTTTGGATTTATTTTTTAAAACTCAATTATATGTAATAGTTGTTTTTTAAAATTTCAAAGTTTAGATAAAGAAGTAAACTGACTATCTAATTTAGGCCATTAGAATTGATAATGAATTTGAATACACATTAACTTCCTTTCAATTAATTTGCACCCAAACAAAAAAAGGGTGAGTAAAAGGAAGAATAAAATAATTATTGAAATAACAAGATGTTTTCTAATTGAAAAAGACCTTCCAATAACCTTTTGGGTAAAAGGAGTAACAATTGTGTATATTTGTTTAATAAGATTCCATCTAAAGCCCTGCAAAAGTTTACTCCATATTAGGCTTCATACAATAATAAGCTCACACTCAGTCATTTAATGATCTTTGGCTACATTTTTTATGCTAATGTAGTAAAGTAAAAAAGAAGCAAACTGGACCATAAAGTCTCAGTAGTTATGTTCATTAGCTACATTGATACTCCTAGCAATGATATAATCTTTGATGTTATCACACAAAAGGTTTATGTTAGCAAAAATTTTACTTTTGATGAGAATGCAAGATAGAATTGGTAGACTTCAACTATTAAATATGTTAAAGAATAAAATTGAACCAACACTCGATCATAAAGTCCAAAATTAAGCAATATATATGATGATGCAGAAGATTTCCTAATTAAAGGAATAAGACCTTTAATTAACTTTTACCATAGAAACTATGTAGTTGAGCTAGATCCCTTCAGCCATTGGGAAGCTTTATAATATACAATATGAAAATTTTTAATGTAAGAGGAATTAAAGTCCGTTAATAAAAATCAAAACTTATAAGCAAAAATCATTGTAATAAAGTGTATATATAAAACAATGTACACTACAGATAAAACCATTAACAAATTGAAAACAATACTTATAGTTAAGGAATTCATATAACAGGCAGAAGTAAATTATATTGAAACTTTTGCACTTATGGCTAAACTTGCCACCATAAAATTGTTGCTTACAATTATTACTCAATAGAAATGGTTAATGTAACAACAAGATGTCAAGTTAGCCTTTTTAAATGTAACGCTTCAAGAGTAAGTTTATGTTAGTCAACTAAAAGGGTTTGTCAAACTAAGAGAGAAAGATGAGGTTTTCTTTTTAAAAAAGACCTTGTATGGACTAAAGCAGGACTCTTAGGATATGGTACTCAAAGATTCATGAATACATAATAAATGCATATTTTACCAAAAGTTATAATGATGTTACTCTCTATGTAAATAAAATCAAAGATATTTTTTTATATGTTTCAATATATGTAGATAATTTGATGGTTATTGGAGACTCATTAAATCCTATATCTTAATTCAAAAAGACCGTGGACAAAAGATTTGACATATATGAATCATTTCTTGGGTTTGGAAATTCAACAATCTGAGCATAAACTTTTGATACATCAAACTAAGTGTGCAAATTAAATGTTATAGAAGTTTAGTTTGTTAAGCTGTAAGAGCTCTCTCACATCTTTGTCATATGGAAGCAAATTTTTAAAGTGACCTAAATCTCAAAAAATAAATGAAAGTATAAAATCTTATTAGGTGCCTTTTATGTCTTTTTGTCATTAGACTAGACATTATGTATCCAATGAGCTTATTGTCAAGAATCATGCATTCTTCTCATGAAACACATTTCAAAGTTGTCAAAAGAATTTGACGTACATTAGAGGAACCTTAGATTTGTGAGTTATGTTCAAAAGGAATTTAGCAAACTAGTGGATTGGTTTCAGTAATAGTAATTGTGAAGGATAACTCACAAATATGAAAAGTAGATCTAGATTTGTATTTTCTTTGGCTCAAGCATCTTCAATTGGAGCTCCAAAAAGTAGAATACAGTGGCACAATTCACAGTTAAGGCTAAGTATATTGCAGCAGCCTTAACAGTGAATCTTGCAATTTAAAATAGAAAAATTTGTGTTGATTTAAAGTTAAAGCAAATTAAACCAACTATCATTTTTTGTAATAATCAATTTATCGTAGTAATTTCTAACAATCTTATACAGCATAAGTGGACAAAATATTTCAATGTTATACTGTATTTTATAAGAAAAGCAGAAGAAGCTAGTGAAGTTAGATTGGTATATTGCAACACTAAAGACCAACTAACTGATATTCTAACCAAAAGTTTGCCTAAGGTAAGGTTTGAAGTTCTAAGGATTACTTATGTAAAATAGAAGTACTAATGAGGAGTGAAATTCTACTGGTCTTTCTTTTTTGTAGAACCAAAGAAGTAAGGTTATGCGAGTTAATTAAAGTGGTTACACCCAATAGATTTTTTTTCTTTTGCCCTAAGCAACTAACTGATTGTGACAGTACTTAAACTTTATTTTGAAATTTAAATATTGTTTAGTGTGTATTAAAAATATAATCATGAGCTATTATAGTTAATTTAAAATTTAATTTTTTAAAACGTTAAAAGATAGTAAAATTTATTAATTTTAAATTTTAAATTTTGAAATTTTTCATATAAAAAGGATTCATATTAACGAAAGAATTAGAGTTGCCTAGTATAAAAGTTCATTAGTTTTCTTCCTTTCCCGTGCCCCTCTTGATGCAACCTGAGGACTGCTTCTATTGCAAACCAGAAATCAGGATCCATAGCTGAGAACTTTGCAAATAGCCTTCAGATAGTAAAGAGTATATAAAGGATGGAACAAAAGGACCAAGTCAATAGTGCCATAGCAATAATAGGACAGATGGAGGGATTGGGTTGGGGCTGGCGACTGATGGCTTTTACATGGACGTGCTTTTGACAATTTGAGGGTTTGACTATGAGTGAGGCTTTATTCTTTTGGCATAAGAAAAGACTGTAATTTATTTTGGTAAATTTGGACTATATATTGAGACATCTGTATAAAATTTAATTAATTTTTTTTTCTATTTTCACTTTTTCTTTTTCTTTTTCTTTTTTTTTTGTCCAAAATGACAAATACAATTTTATCCCATCCCATGGTGAGAGAGACAGAGAGGAAGAGTTACCATAAAGCAATAGGGACCCATTGACCTTAAAGCAACGTACACAAGTGCTCTAGATGGGCCACCATTTCACGTGCACCCCCATCTCCCTGAGGCTCCTGATCGTTAAGAGAGATGGGGTGTAATGCGAGAGGTAGATGAGACACTCATGCAAATGAATGCTTAGCTGTGTATGTCGAAGGTCTCTGAACCTTGACCTCTGATTTTCTCTGCAGAAAAAAATGAAAAAAAAAATTGAATTTTCTCTCAATTATATGGATAAGATAGAAAGGCAGAAGAAGAAAAATAAATTGAAATTGTTTTTTTTTTTTACTCGAATGGTGTAACTATATGAAAAAATTTTAC
This sequence comes from Kandelia obovata, assembly GCA_021464305.1. Classification (NCBI taxonomy): domain Eukaryota; kingdom Viridiplantae; phylum Streptophyta; class Magnoliopsida; order Malpighiales; family Rhizophoraceae; genus Kandelia; species Kandelia obovata. Next base: position 5,042,823 of record CM038488.1, read on the forward strand.
ATTAAAAATATTTTTTATTATATTAATGTATTTTTTTAAAATATAAAAATTCAATTAAATTATCATATTTAATATTTAAATTAAAAAAATAGATCGAATTGAATTTAATTGAATATTCAAAATTATCATTCCAAGCAAGGAATTGATAGAATCATAATTTTGGTGTTTGTTCTTTCAAAATACCAAAATCATCATCCATATCAAGAATCAAGATCATCAACAGCCGCCTCCTTCAACAGTAACAACTAACTCCTCCATTTTCTAGTTTCATCAGCCTAGTTAACCACCTAAGCCACCAGTCACAATGGCACATCGTAAAGTGGACACCATTTGAATCTATCGGTTACTCATTTTTGTTGAGAATTCTTTCCTTTTTTATCTAATTAGAGAAATTCGTATGGGAAGTTAAAAATAAAAATTAAAAGGTTTTGTAATTCTTGAAGGAATTTAAGGGGAGATGAAAGCTGTTCTTTTTCTAACATTTGTCATTGGAGACTTAAATTCATTGAAAAGTTTTTATAGTTTTTTCATTTTTCTAGATTGTTTAATTAATTCAACCATAAAGTCATTCCTTTTTTTTTTTTTTTTTCCTCTTCTGCAACAATTTGTGTTGCAAACATCTCCTGTCTTGTCTGTTCTTCTTGAAACCCAATTGCTTTCTTTCTCGTAAAAACAAGAAAGCAAAACCGCGGAGCAGGGTGACTTTATTGAATTAATTCGTTCTGTTGAAAGAAACCAGACCAAGAATAATGGGGTTTCAGTTCCAAGATTGATGCTTTTATTCAACAAAACAAGAGTTAGTGCGTGATTGTCCGTACAAGAAAATGACTGGGAATTTGATGCCGGAACAGGGTTGGCTTGTGAGAAGTTTCAATTTGTATGGGAAAGAAGAGCCTGGAAGTACGGGACAGATTTAGGGGCCAGAATTTTAATGAAATTGAGAATATTTTCTTCTTTTCTGCTTTGAAGAAGAAAATCTGTCAAAGGATCCAAATTGATTAAACTGTTGGGTCTGGTGGGGTACTTGGCTGGGTAAGAATTTTGCTGAGAGAATTGAAGTCAATGCTGGGATGGCCGCTGCATTGTGGTTTCCAAGAAAAGATTCACTTACACAAATCAAAATCAAACCTCTGAGCCAAACGGCTGCTGTATTATTCATGAGTATGGCTTGTGGCTGGAGCACCCCACAACAAGAACAATAACATCGTGCTCTGTTGGTTGAGGAAGAATCAGGATGCTCGTCGTGCTGCTCTTCATGGAAATCAGCAAAAAGGGTGCCAAATTGAAGAAAAGGTCTGCAATGGAGAAGGGCAACCATGACAATTATGAGGCAAAATCTGCTGAGGGTATCGAAACAGAAGAAAGAATCGATGGTGGCCAATTTCAAGTATCTGATTTTGACATCATTGAAACCCCAAGTACATGCCCAGCTACTTGATGATCGATAAAGAGATACCAAGGGTTCAAGAAAACATGGACAAATGGTTGTGCCTATACTGGGGTACCAGAAGATGCAGCACCAGAAACTTTCGGGCTTTCGGTTAAGGAAAAGCATGCTTCGACAAGAGGTTGGAGATGGGTCAGAACAAAGAATTGACGATGCCCAATTTCATTGAAACCTCCATGTACCTTAAGCCTAGCTACTTTATGATTCATAAAGAGACACCAAGAGTTCAATAAGACCCGTTAATGGGGTCTACATGGACGGATAACACTGCCACTACTTGGGTACTAGAAACTCATGAAGACCCGATTATTCGATGATTTTTGCAATTGGTACTCCATTAAACATTGACGGCCTGCTTTCTGTTCTTCAGAGCTCAAACGATTTTAGAGTAAAAGATATAGATTGTTCATTCGTTATAGTTATGATCAATGCGTACCGCATATTGTGGTTGTGCCAAGGGATAAACTTTGGAAAGCTTTTAGCCATCCCTATGCGTCTCCAATTTTGTCAGCTTCAGCCAAATGAACCCCAAAGCTCAAAAACCAAGAAATTAAGGAAGTGGAAATTTATCCTTTGATTCAATAGTGAGCATAATATAGCGATAAATATTAAAAAGCCAGCAAATCCCGTATAGAATACAAAAAAAAAAAAAAAAACATTCCTTACAGCTTGAAAGGAAGTCAATTTAAGTTGTGAGACAATCTTTGTTTATGTACAAACAATTTGGAAGCAAACCCTTTTTGAAGGTGGCCACTCTGCATATCCTCCTAAACATGTCGTAGCCTTCTCTTGCTCATGTTTCTTGGCACGAAAAATGTAGACCAGCATGTTTAGGAAACTCAGTCCAGCTAATAATAATAATTTTATAATAATTTTATTATTATTATTTTTTAAAAAGCTAATAAAATATGAAATTGTAAATTCTATATTTTAAAGTATGATCGTCAGCATGACGATTCTCATTTTGGTTCAGGGGCACCGCGCTCTCTGCAAGCTGGATGGAAGTGCGGTCCTGCAAAAAGTTACCAAAAAGATTGAACAAAGAAGTTATTGAAAGACGAGAAGATTCCTGATAAAAAGAAAGAAAGAGATGCCACGGTAAAATAAGAGAGTTCCTAACCTTCCCACCATAGAACTAAAAATTCATTGTCACTAAATCGATTGTAATCTATTATGAATTCTTTTGGGTAAAGATTGAAAAGTAGTAGTTGATTAAAATTAAAATTAGATTGTAATCTATTAAGAATTTTTTATTATTATTAAAATAAAATAGTTAAATATATTAAAAATACTTAAAATTCTACTTTTTAGGAAACATGACACCTACGTTTTTTTTTTCTTTCAAATCTAAAATTAAAAAGTAAGATGAACATTTCTCTCAAATTATCGGTCATGCCAAATGCCATGCACGTATGACGAGGTACATGCCTTTCTCTTTTGTTTTTTTTTCTTTCTCTCGACAGGATGCTGTCTTCCTTTGTTTTGTTTCTTGTTTACCTCCGAAAAAGAGAGGTGAAGCTTGTTGGACCTGTTGGAGCCATAGGCATTTTAGGCTAAAATCCCAAACAACATCCTAAATATTTCCCTAATATGACTATGCTCTTTATAAGCAAGAGATTAGGGTAGCATACCAACTTCAATTGTCACGTTATTTAAATTTGAATAATAATAAAAATGGTTACTCAACATATTTTAATAATTACAAATTTAAATTTTTTAGAACTCTTAGATTTTAATACTAAAAAAAGAAAAGAAGAAGAAAAGATGGTGTTTATAAGAATAGAAAAAACATCAAAAACGTCGTCATTTTTAATAGAAGAAACAATTTCATTTTTTACAGTCGGTGGTAGAGCAATAAATTTTTTACAGTCGGTTGATTCTTTCAAACTCTTTTTACCTTGAAAATACTTATTATTACTAATAAATTTTACAAATGCATAATATAATAATTAATAAAAAAAGAAAAATGACAAAAAAAAACCATTAATATTTATAAAAACAAAATCTAACTTATCCTATATATATACATACATACATACATACATACATACATATATATATATATTTGTCAAAACTTAAAACTATATATAAACAGTTCAAGTTGTGTCAAATGGAGCCCAATCTCAAATTTTATAGTAAGCTACTACTCAAACATATGTTGCAAGTGATGTTAATATTAGGCGAACTATTTAATGATATTAAAAAGTTTACATTTAACATACTATTCACATCTTGTATTTTTAAATATAACAAATAACATATTATGATAACATTTGAGTTTGATGACAACTATTCTCTTTCTTTTATTAAGTATTTTTTAGTAAAAATTTAATATATTTACAAAAATATAATTATTAATGTTTTAAAAAAAATTAAATAAATTACCTTCATCTTACTGAAAGAAAAAAAGAAATTTATGGCCGGATTTTAGATTTAGAAGTTTTTTTTTATCTTTAATTTCTTTTAAAGAGAATTTAATACTAGAAATTTTAAACAAAAAATATCTTTTTATGTACTTTTTATGTAATTTTGTTAATTGTTAGAGTAGAAGTCTTTTTAAAATAATAGAAACTTGGGTAAAAAAAAAATATATATATATATATATATATGGGTGTCTTTTCGCAACTTTTGACTAATAAAATTTCAAGATACAATGCATGAATCATTACAAAATCAAAACAAGATTATGTTAAATATAAGTTTTACAAGATTTAAAATATAAACTTTGAATTTTAAAATTTAAATTTAAAAAGACAAAATATTATAGAAAATTTCTAAGAAATAGAGTTTTATTTTTTTCTCCCATGTATTCTCCTTCTAGCTTCATTTTCTTTCTCATATAAACAAATTTTGAAACCGCAAGAGATCTCACAGCATTTTAACCTATTTCTAAAAATTTTGGTTTCACTTTCTAATTGATTACATAAATTTTCTATATTAAAAACATTTTCTAGTGCGTACTATTCTACTATGCATTTTACTTATAGTAGAATGTACTAACAATGATGAAATTTTACTTGTTTTGCTCAAACAACATAAAGGATAAATTACTAGTTATTTTCACCATGAAAAGGGTTTTAATTTTTCACGACTTTTGTACAATCAATCCAATTTTCAGAATATAAGGATAAATTAGGAACATAAACAGCAAAAAAGGTTGCACATAATATATTGATATTCTAAAGATTCAATTAACATTTTCCTCTGTTGAAACAATTTAGTGTCAATCCAATGGCCATGTAAAAATTTATTTACTAATGATCAAATCAACGATTGTGAAAGAGACAGACGCTATGTGGTGGAGGCCTAATGCCAATAAGGAAGCTGAGTAGCAATCTGTCTTAGATTTGAATTTTCAAATTTTTTTTTTTTTGGATTTTTATAATTTTTTTTTTCAAATATTTTAAATTGTGAATTTTTTTATAAGTGTCACTGTCATAAAAATAATAATAATAACATGATATCTAAATTAGTATTAACTAACTGACATAACGCATCTAATAGCATACTAACGTAATAGCTTAATTGAAACTTCTTGTTTTTTTTTTTTTTTTAATAAAAAAATTATTACGAACTATTATTTTAGTCATGTGTCATTCAGTTATTAATGTCGAGCTGGTTAATGAAAGTTTCAGTCGTAGCTGCATCAAATACTTTCTCCATCATGGTCCAGATCATGAACTTTTGACCCTTAGTGCTACAAAGTTTGACCAAATACGTTCTTTATATGTATTTTTATTTTTATTTAATTTAATTTTTTCTTTTGTTAATTATTAAAATTATATTTTTAACATTATAATTTTTATTTAAAAAAATACGTAAATAATTTTATTTTTTATTTATATTAAATTTGGCTAATAACTATTAATTATAGTATTTTGTTTAATACATTTCAAAATATAAGATGTAAATTATTATAAAATGCAAAGTAACGCACGTGAAATGTCCATATTTTTTTAACACTTATAAACATATATTTGATAATTATGAATGTGTGAGCAAAAATTTGAGAAACATGACACTAATAATAAATTTAAATAATTACTAAAATTTATAATTAATAATAATTATCATAATTATAAGTATGCACATAAAATCAATAAATAAAAAAGCATATATATATATACAATTTTTTTAGGCAAAACATTTACTATTTCAAAATATAAGATATGAAAATTTTTATTAAATAAATGCATTAAAATTTACATTTATAAAGTGTCAAAATTCTTGCGTGTAAGTCGATAATTAATAAATCGCATGCTTCTAATTGCACATTATTTAATAATTATTTATGCGAAATTATAAAAACATCTCTGCGTGGGGGGGGGGGGGTTGTGTATCTCTCTCTCTCTCTCGCTCTCTCGGCGTATCTTCGGGTGTAACGGCCGGCTGTTAATTATAAATGAAGCTCATGCTCGTGCTGGTGAATGAATCGAGTAGTGAAACTTCCACTGTTCAGATTGCGTAACCACCGGAGACGACCACCGACCCCGGCCGCCGCTTCCAGACGCTTTCGCTTTCTACGACTTTACAATATTGATAGCTCCTCCGTCTCCTCCGGCGCTATGTCGTCGTCGGAACCGGATTCTACTATCGCCCCCCGCTCGGTTCTCGTCTTCGCTGCCTCATCTATATCGTGCTTGCTCCTCTACGGCGCCGCTGATTCTCTCCGCTTCCTCTCATTTCCCTCCGCTTCCTCCGGTTCTTTTCCGAAAATCTTCCCTGCTTCTGTTTTATTTGAAAACGAGGACTCCAATGTTGTGAGTAAATGAGAAATTTTGAATTTCATTTTTTTATATATTTTGCTCCATGTGTTTTTTTTTTTTGTTTTTTTGTTAATGCTCTTTAAATCTGTCGTCTACATCAGCATTTGAAATTTTCAATTGCAGATGGATTAGGCAGTTTTAGCAAATTCCTTAATTTAATTGTTGTTTGCTAACAGAAGCTTGAAAAAATATTGAAAGAGGCTTCCATGAAAGATGGGACTGTGATTTTGACTACTTTAAACGAAGCGTGGGCAGCTCCAAATACGGTGTTTGATCTGTTCCTGGAGAGCTTTAGGATTGGGGACCGCACTCGTAATCTCTTGAATCACTTGGTCATTGTTGCTTTGGATCACACGGCGTACATGCGTTGCCTTCAGCTCCATACACAATGCTTTGCTCTTGTTACTGAGGGGGTTGATTTTCACAAGGAGGCTTACTTTATGACCCCTTCCTACTTGAAGATGATGTGGAGAAGGATTGATTTCCTCCGCTCTGTTCTTGAGACGGGCTACAACTTTGTTTTCACGGTAATGTAATCATATCTTTGCTGTCCGCCCCACAAAGTAATTGATGCACTGGGACCTTGTTTATTAAGCTTAATTATTATTTATTTATTTTTGTTGATATGGTCTTAAGAGACAAGTTTGCAATAGACCATTCCAGATCACTCTTGGAAATTTGATGAATTTGGAATCTGAATGACACCAATGTGCGGCTCTTTGACCTATCACTTCTGTGTGTTGTATTAGTGTGCTTGTGATAAGAGTCCATGAAAACCTCAATTCTCTGCCCAATTCACATATGACTCATCAATTTACCTATGCACAACATGCGATTGATGATCTTGTATTTGGATATCGTTCTTCTTTGTGATGGTACATATCCTGCCTATTCCAGTTGTCCCTTTGAAAATGTTGTACTTCATATTCAGTGCCTATCTGATTGGTCTCCTCCAGGATGTTGATATCATGTGGTTCAGGGACCCATTTCCACGATTTTATGTGGATGCCGATTTCCAGATTGCATGCGATCATTTTTTGGGAAGCTCATTTGATATGCAGAACAAACCCAATGGAGGATTTAACTATGTGAAGTCCAACAACCGGTCAATAGAGTTTTACAAGTTCTGGTACTCTGCACGAGAGAGGTATCCTGGATATCATGATCAAGATGTCCTTAATTTCATCAAGCTTGATGCTTTTGTTCAGAGCCTTGGATTGAAGATGAGATTCTTGGACACTGCCTATTTTGGCGGCCTCTGCGAACCTAGCAAAGATCTGAACTTGGTTTACACTATGCATGCAAATTGCTGCTTGGGTTTGGATAGCAAGCTTCATGATCTACGAATTATGCTTCAGGATTGGAGAAATTTCATGTCTTTGCCTCCAAGTTTGAAAAGATCATCACTTGTGTCCTGGAGTGTCCCACAAAATTGCAGGTGAGGTTAACATATTTACTTTCTGGTCCTGATTATGAGCTGACTTCTGCTCAATCAACTGCATCCGAATTTATTAAGTTCTCAATCCATTGACTGGATTTTGTTTTCTTTTTATTCCAGTCTTGATGCCCTTCCTCACTACTATCATTCAGGTGCTGTCCAAATCATTCCAAGCACCTGATTCCAGTCTTGATGCACTCCTTTTGACAACAGAAATCATTCCAAATCGGTGCCTTCATGTTCCCCACCTTCAAAACGGTTATTTAACATAATCAGCACAATCAATGTGCTCATTGCATGCTTTTGTGTTGAGTCTTTTAGCTCTGTCCTAAACTGCCAATGCCTTCACAAGACGTTTGTTAGCCCTAAATATTTCATTGTATTAGCTCTCCCAAATCCTTCTGTGGGTAAAGGGAGAAGATGTATTAAGATGTGAAACATGTAAAGTGGACAATATATTCTTTGTAATGGTCAACATACCTAATTTAAGCGTGCCTTACAAGCTGGATATGTTCCAGACATTTTTGTACTGCTTCTGCGTCTCCCTCATCCCATGGGCCCCAACTGGCCTCTAGGTCTCCGTCGCTCTCGTGTGATGGGGCGCACAAACACAAAGGCAAAACACAAAAATGTGCACATTAAAAAAAAGAATAAAAAAAAAACAAACGTAATCTCATCAAGAAATCCGAGGAATGAAAGAACTTTAAATGGAAGAGTTGCTGCATTTCAGAATAGGGACATGTCAAAGGGAGGACTTAAAGGAGGCAGGGAAAGTAAACCCATGAAGCCAGCGGTCTTTAGATCTGTGTATTCAATTATTTAGGAATCTAGTATCATTTTTGACCTCCACCCTTTTAAGGGCATGTATCACATAATGGTTTTACTGAACAATACCAATTGATCTTCATGTCAAGGCCAAAATACGGGTTAGAATTTTGCTTCAACAGTCACATGGGTAGCAATGGTCTGTACATCGACTGTGTGTGTTGTGTGGAGAAGAATCAGTTAATAACCAACGAAATCAAGATTCTTTTCCTTCTGATATTAAATAATTCACAGGAGAAGAAGTGTAACCCCCAACAAGCTCTCAGCCATACATTCCAACCCTAAGGAGGGAGAGGGAGACTCGATTGGTAAAAGCAAAACGGCCAAAACCTCTTCTAGTGCAAGCTTCTTGGGCAAATCATTAGTGCAAAGCCACCTTCGCCTGCAGTAATCCTGCCGCGTAGCAATTGGTCAAAGGCAAATTCACCACAGGGTAACCCCCTTTGCAACATTTTAAGTTTGCACTTACGGAGTGAGTTCCCCCAAAAAAGATTAGATTTTGTTGTTGATTGGTTAACAAAAAACCACGTAAGACGTTTTATTGAACAAAGTCCTGGAAAAGCTTCATCTCTGAGTAGCAGTCTGGTAAACTGAACAATCGTTGAGAAATTTGGGCTAGGTAAGGCCGAGTAAAAAATCCTTATCCCCCGCTAACAGCAAAAGCTTTCTTTTAAAAGGAAAGAGATAGGATAAAAAAAAACAAGAAGAAGCTCTAACAACATAAAGAAAGTAAAAATGGAGATCTTAACAATGGAGGAAAGTAAGATCATCTTCCCGTTTTTCCTACAAAAACTAATACTAGATGAATAAAACAGAATAACAAACAGTGGTTGGGAGCTGTAGCTTAATGACAGAAGGATATAAGATAAATAGAGTTGAGAACTTACTGAAATTACAAGTTAAACTAACCCCCGAATTTCACAGGTTTTGAATATTTGGAAAAAATATATGAATATGCTAAAAAAAAATTTATTTAAATTAAATTAATAAAATACTTATTATGCATATAAAAAGAACTTTGTATGACTAGGTTAACAGTTATCTAAATAGCACATGTATTATTTTTTTTAATGTTTTTAAAAAATATATAAAAATAAAAAATAAAAAATGCATGGTCTAGTATTGAATATACAAAATTCTTATTTTTGTTAACAGTAAACAAAAATAAATAAAAAGAAAATTTAGTTACATTAAATTCACAAAGATAGGAACAAACGAACCCGCCTAAAATTAAAACCCAAGCATCCACTAGCTTCAAAAGCTAAGACGGTTGAATTCAACCCATTTCCTTGCCTGTTCATAAATTGAAATAACTATAGTATACAATGACAAATGCCTCGATTGAGCTTAAAAAATTAACCCATTTTTTCCTCTTAAATTAACAACAACTATGCACATCATTATGACAAAAAAAGGCATTAACATAAAAAAGAGAAGATAAGTAACGTGCGAGACTGGAAAAAAATTGGTTTAAGGAGTTTGAAAATCGAGGGATTACGCACTGCAATTGGAATTTCCTTCAAATGGAGGAATTAACGCATTAGTAAGAGAGGGATGAGAAAGTTGTGATTCAAAGCTATCGACAAGACACAGAGCTCGTTTAACCCAATGATTAGCTGAGAGGAGTTTGGTTGTTTGAGTTTTTTGATGGGTGATGCCTGTAGAGTGGTTCAGAGGTCGGTAGGTTGAAATTTGAAGACGACTAAGACGAATGAGAAGCATTTGTGGTAATAATCGAAAAAGGCTTAATTTTAACTTACCAAAACTTTCATCTTTAACTCACTAATTCGTATGATGTGTCTTATTTTGTTTAACCAGAGTATTTATGAACTAGTTGTATTCTCAAAGTTGGGAGACAAAGGAAATTTGATCATTGATTCTATTGTTGATGTCGTGGAACATTGATGCCAGCTTTCAGGTTTTCCTCCCCTCCCCTCCCCTGTTATTTATTTATGCAACCATAATTTGGGAGTCACTTTTGATGGTGAGTGTAGTCCCTCCCGCTACATTCCTTTCACTTCAAAAGTGGACTACCTTCCTAATTGCATTGCAAGTATCTTTACCTCATTAATAATGGTGGATAGTCTCGGAAAACAAACACACAACCTTCTTATTGTTGTCTTACAACACGCTTGCTATATATCTATCATCCCACAAGCATTTGTCATCATGATATCTGTATTGAATTTGAATGTACCACTTAAAAGGTGCTAAGTAAGTTAGATCCTACGCTTGTGTTTTTGCTTTCCTCACATGTCAGACATCTTTCAAGTTCATTAATAACTTATTGAATGTAAAGTTACATTGCGGCTACTTTGCCCTCGACCACCTCCATAACCTAACACATAATAAATCACAAGCTTCTTCAACCAAAAAACTCTTGCGCATGAAAATGTGTTCATTTTTCTCTAACCAAATAGAGCATGCGATTGCATAAAACCCAATCATCTCCATATCCTTTTCGATGTGCAACTGTAACCCCATTTGCATCACAACTCCTATGCATCCTTGACAGTAACCGCCCATGAAATTTCCCATAATTTCAAACATATACATCAAACAACCAGAGGATGATGGTAATGGAAAAACAAATGGACTGTTAACTCTTTCCCCTTATAGCAAAGTGAGCATGTGACATTTTTAATCAGGGCTTCTTATCATACGTAATCTCTCTTTGACAGGGAGATGATCTAGTAACAATTGCCACCTAAAAACTTCCATTTTAGGCAGAGCCAAACCTTGCCAAATGCCCATTGTCCCTCCTTCACTTGGTCTATGATGATAATCCTGAAAATCATAAAAGGATCGCATTGAAAACTATTCATCCTTCTCCTTATGCCATATAAACTCATTGTTCTCCCCTTATATTGGTTGATATGAAATTCATGAATTGGACAAGTAAATCCTTTTCCTAGTTAAAGAAATTCTAATGTCACCTAAATTTCCATATCCAATGGTTATACTCCTATTCACTGAAACTATTGACTGAGCCCTCTTTCTTTACTGATAACACAAAAAGCCTTGAAAACCTCTTAGCCATAGGGATAACACCCAACTAAAGTTGATTTCAAAAGTCCACTTTCCCACCATCTCCCACCAAATTAGCTACAATTAGACTTAAGCGCTTTTTATATCCCCGTTCTCTTTTCACCATAATGAATATCTGCTCTGCCATATCAGGGACATCTGTGCTACCTCAATGTCCACTCCCAAGGCCATAATTGGCGTGTGCCATATTGTGGTTTGAGTATTTTGACCTAGTACAAGTCATTTGCAATCACTACCTTCCATAGTAATTTGAGCAACAACCTTATATTGATATATCTATATATCTTAAGTTACCAAACCCCAACCCACGACGCCTTTTTTATCAACATACGAGGCTCTAACTAACTTGGTGCATCTGTCTTCTGCCTTGTTCCTTTCCCTCAAAAAAAAAAAAAAAAAAAAAAAAAACATTTATGTGTTTTTTCAATCCATTCTTCCACATTTTTTAACTTCTTAAACAGTGACATAAAGTATATCGACAATGATCATAAGTAAGAATTCAATAAAATTAGTCGTCCAACTTTTAACAAAAATCTCGCTTTCCATTTTATCAGTCTTCTTTCTATTTTCTTGATCACTTAGTCTTATAAGCCTTTCGCTCGTGAGTTCACCCTTAGTGAAGACCTAAATATTTCAATGGCAATAACCCAACTCTACAACTCCAAAAACTAGCCCATCTATGCATATTCGTCTAGCATACCTTAACCTTATACAAAATTATTTTCATAAAGTTTATTTTTGATCTTACGTAATATTAAAAACATTAAAGTAACCTCTTGCAATTTCCTATTCACTAATCATTCACTTGGTTAAAAATTATGATGTCATCGGAAAATTGCAAGTGCGTTAGTTTTTATGTCTTGCCAGAGTTGAATACATTTAATGAATACCAACTGTGCGCCCTCCTAAAGATTAAGTTGAGGCCTTTGACAAACAAAATAAACAAGAAAGGTGACCATGGATTGCCTTGCCTTAAAACTCTAGCTATATTGAATTGTTGCGTTAGGTTGCAGTTGACAAAAAAAATAGACATTACAAGTGTGCAGATACACTCTCTTATCCATCGCTTCCTAAAACCTATTAGTCTCATTACAATGGCTAAAAATGTCTACCCGACTATATTGTATTTTTTTTCCAAGTCAATTGTCATTATTACACCTTTTGCATTTCGTCTCTTCATTTCTTTAATTGTTTCATTTGCCACCAAGACATTATCAAGTATGTTACGCCCCCCTCACGAATGTAGCCTGTAGCTTTCCCACGACCTTGTCGATTTCCATAGCGAGTCTTCAAGACAAAACCTTAGCAAGTATCTTATAAACATAGCCAACCAGCAAAATTGGGCGAAAGTGATTGATTTTCACTGCAGCGTTAATCTTTGGAATCAGCACTATGAAGGTGGAAGTAAATGCCTTGCATAGCTTGTGATTGTCGTAAAAGTCCCTAAAGAACTCAATCACATCTTTCTCCACCGTCTTCCGGTAATGCTTAATGAAATTGAGATTAAAATTATCAGGGCTTGGAGCTTTATTTTCATCGCAATCTTGGATGACTTCCCCTACTTTTGCGCTTGTGAAGGGAGTCTTTAATATCAGATTATCCACCCTATCCACCATATGGAAGAAACTCTTGTTCATTTCTAGGCATGGCTCAATGGATATTCCCTACAAGTTGTTGAATTTGGTCAAAACAACATCACTCACCTTAGCAGGTTCGAAGTAGGTTTCCTTGGTCATCCCAATGGATTCAATCATATTTTTTCCGCCTCTTGTGTGAAGCTTGGATATGGAAGAAATTTGAATTCCTATTGTCTTCCTTCAACCACCATAGTTAGGATTTTTGGTACCACTTTTGTTTATTTTTTATTTTTTTCATTACTATCTAGTATTCCGCTTGTGCCCTCAGCAAATATGCTTGCTCCAGTTATAAAAACTATTGCATCTCCTGCTTTATGGTTAGTTGCTCGATTTTTAATTCCGCGTCCTTTACATTCTTATGACAGTTTGATTGCTCCTTTTTGTGCCAAGGCATAAGAAAGTGTTTCACAGCCCACACTCTACCTCCTAGAGTGCATCTTGGATGACCAATGACCGGAGTCTATAACCACACAGCCTCCGTTTCTTTCTTTAACAACTTCTTATCGTTCATCTAATGGTTAAAATATCAAAAAGACGTGAGCCCCTTGTCATGATCTTTAAGTTCCTAAATAGACACTTAAATGATCAAAAAATGCACACTTTACTCCTTCTGAATCTACTGAGTGAGATTCAGTACAACCTGCAACTACTTGACCCTATTAGGAATTTATTGACCCAACTCATAGATGGAACATCCTACAAATTGCTGTAAGTCCACAAATTTTATATCATACACAAAATTGTTAAAATTTTGAATCACTTGCCTTTCAACATAAAATCTCACTCTTTGGTCTTCTGCTATAAAAAAAAAAAAAAAAAAAAAAAAAAAAAAAAAAAAACAGGAAGGAGAAAACTTTTTCTAAATTTCTATAATATTCTATTAATATTAGATTTGAGAACAATTATAAATTAAATAAAAGTTTCTAATTTCTTGGTTATAAAAGAAATTATTTTTAAAATTATTGCTCAAAAATTAAATATCCTGAAAGCCACAATACAAAGTACCTGTCACGCCAAAAAAAAAAAAAAAAAAAAAAAAGAAATGATTTTACCGACATGTAAAAGCATAGTGGAGCATATTGTTATGGGCGTAGGGCTCCACGAGAATGCCAGCAAAATGTACATTCCCATGTCCAGAGTCTCACTTTCACACCTACTTTCATCTCACCTTACCTAACACTGTACTTTTCTTCGTAGCAAAATAAGCGAAACTGCTCGACGCAATAAATAAGAAAAATAACAACAAAGAGTGCTCTCGTTTAGCCAAAATGAAATTTGGCACCACAAGAAGCTCATCATTCACCAAGCGATACATGGTGGGAACACTCAAATTCGATCAGTTTGTGATTGTCAAATGGCTCAAATGATTACATCTCGCAAGCATTGTTCTAATCACAAACTTCTTCCACGTTTACAACCACCCCACTAATAAAAAGCACCACATAATTGCTTCCCACTCAACAATTTGGGATATATATGTTTAGACAAGCAGGAGGCATACTTGCATAACATATCAAATTTCATCTTCCACCGGAGCAACAATGGCTTATTACATGAGAGCTTGCATGGCTACGGTCTTGTTATTTTTGATAGCTTCAAGTGCAATTATGAATGGCATCGAAGCGGCAGGCGAGTGTGGGAGGACCCCAATTCGTGCTGCTGCAGCGAGCTTGAGCCCGTGCTTGGGTGCGGCGAGGAATGTTCGTGCAACCGTGCCGGGGACTTGCTGTGCCAAAGTAGGTGGCTTGATCAGGACTTCCCCAAGATGCCTCTGTGCTGTCTTGCTTTCCCCTTTGGCAAAGCGAGCTGGAATTAAGCCAGGAATTGCCATCACCATACCCAAGCGTTGCAACATTAAGAATAGACCCGTTGGAAGGAAGTGTGGAAGTAAGTTACACATATAACCTTAAATATTTTTAGATAATTTATTCTACTAATACACCCAAAAATAAAAAAAAAAATCACTACAAGCGTACAGCATGACTAAATAATATAAATTAAAATAATGATCATTACTTGACGCAATTGAATCAAGCTAAAATATGATCCAAGCTTGGTACGTCAAGTGAAAAATGGAGATGGGCTGGAATTGGGCCTACCTTGAGAAAAAAATGAGCCCAAGGAGGAGGGTCATATCAGGCCTGACCTTGGGTCTAAGATGGTTGAGCCCAAGCCTGGCCTTAAGCTCAAACCTTATGGCTCAAGCCTGGCTAGACCGGTCCACAGGCAACCAAATTTCTTACTTTTCAAACAAAATATTATTTAAATATGCAAGTAACAGAGCTATGCATCTAACATATAAAATTTTGATTTCGCACATTGAAAACTACTTGTTTTTTTTTTTTTTTTTTTTTTTTGTTCCTCTTCTTCTTGCCTTTTCAGGGTATACTGTCCCATAATATGCAAGGCCAGGCCCCCGCGTGCTCAATCATCCAGGAAAACAATAGGAAACTGCATGCATGAGATAGTAGAAGGGAATGCTGAATAATAATAATAAAAGGCTGCTGCTCATTTAGGGACCTGCCAACCTTTGTTGATGATAGACCCACAAGGGCAGCAGAAGTGCTTTTTATATGTATGTTTTCGCAACAAACATCGTGTCAGTGCTTGTTTCACTCAATTTTAGTACATGAGTTTGAAATAAATCTGTGCTCTTCCTTCACTTTCCTCGCCACTTTTCTCATTATCGAACCTTCTTTTGCCCTTTATCTCTCTTAGTTTTCCTACCTTTTTTTTTCTTAAATCTTTTTTTCCCCTTTCTCATCCTCATGTGCGTAATCTCGTTTCTTGATTGGTACTTGATAGCATTCTTGCCCCGTCATTAAGAACTCAGTCACAATAAGATGGACCTTCATCACATCAATATGAATATGAGTCTAGTTGAGAAGTGAAATTAACAAATTAAAATTAAGAATACATTCTCTTTCATAAAATTTACGAGACATCATATTTATTTATTTTTATTTAATAGACTAAAGATAAAATTATCAATGGACATATCTCATTTGAAAAACTAAGGTAATGGGGGATTCATTGAATCGTCCCAGGCCCATCTAATCCCTAAATTTATTCTCATTTGTTCTAAAACTCTCGTGCCACTAACTTTGTTAATCACGATTAAGGGAATATTTTCTCTCTTTTCTCAATATCAAGAAATTATCTTCATACAATTGTTTAGTATGAATATCTTCCTTATTTGAGAAATGTTGCTCTCCTCGGATTAGCAATTTACTATTAAAACTCAAAAATGTAATTTTTTTATACCACAAGAACATCCGGTAATTAAAATTCTAAACATCCAACTCCAACTTCTTACGTCTAGATTTTGAAGTATGAGATTTACAGAAAGAATGAAAGAGAGAAAAAAAAAAAACAGAGAGTATTACACCTTATTTTGTGGCTTACAAGGCAAAGAGACTCCCGATGAAAAGGTCAAAAATAAAAATAAAAGAAAAAGAGAACTTTCTTCAACAACAGTTTTCTTAAATAATGGACGCCACGAAAAAAAAAGAAAAGAAAAAACAAAAGGGTAATTCACATTCTCATGAATGAGAACGATGTCTAAAACTCTTACAATCACAGTTTTACAACATTGTATAATGGGACGAAAGCTTATTTAATTGCCTTTTATTTTTCATTTTCATTCAGACCCTTCATGTTCATTGCAAAGTCTCTAGATCATAAACTACTAATTAAAGAATCACCAACTACCAAACGAACCCTTGTTTTGATCGACTAAATTAGTCAATTTTATTTATTATTATTTTTTAATGGGACTCGATTAAACTATTTTAGTTTTAGGCAAAGTTGCAATCGAGTTGTCATTTTGGCGGGGACTATGCACTTCCACTCTGAGGGCCGTCGGCCAGCCAACCCCTTTCGTTCGTTATCTTTCCCCAAGTCTGTTTTGGAAAGAACACCACAGCAATAATGACAAAAGACGCATTTGCATTATTGGGAAAGTTGGATTTACCTTCAGTTTCTTTGTTTTTTTCAGAATGAAAAAAATAAAAGCTGATCCGAGGATAATAAAAGGACACGTAATATAGTCACCTTAAAATCTCCTTTATTATAAATCAAATTAATAAGTATATTAATTTGAGATATATATATATATATATTTTTTTTTTATTTTTATTTTTGCTGTTTCAATATAACTAAACTCCATGTTGTCCACCTAATAATTTTTCCCATACCCAGCAAGCTATTTCTGCCGTTAATTAATTAAAAATCAGGAAACCCACACAAAATGCAATGTAAGTGTGACCCACCTAGTGACGTGTGATGTTTAGACCGTTCAATGGCAGCACCTCAAAAAGGGAGTGGTTTCCACGGTCCACACCACACTCTCACGAATGCAATTCAATCCTTACAGTGGGACCCAAGCATGCCAAAGAAGCGGACCCCACCAACCATTGAATTTAAATTATATGTAAAAAAATAGAAAAAGAGGGAGCTTTAAAGAGGTGGCAACCGATACGGCCCCACAATTGGGAAGAATGTGTGGGAAAAAGTTCCTCAAAGAGAAACGGTTGGTGCCAACATGAGAAGGAAAGGAAGGGAAGAAAACAAAGGAAAAGCTGGAATTTGAATTGTGTCATCTAAGCATGACTTGGCCCTCCTGTCTCTCATGCATACACATTTTACTTTTTTACATGCGTCTAACAACAGACATCATATCGTCGTAGCCTTGCCATTATATTATATATCTGCCTCCCCCCCCCCCTCCTTCTCAAGTTGAAAGCCAAAGCCATCTCCTGTTAACATTCTAATTCAATTTAGCTTGAAAAAAAAATAATATATATATATTCAAACCCCAATAGTTCTATACGGTCTTTTCTACAATCAAGATACTGTATTTGAATTCTATGCGCTACCCAATCATTTTTCTCCATAGAAGAGGGCTGGTACGGTGCAAAGTTCGAATCATGTCTGAAAGTGTGTTTACATGTGAACTTACAATCAGACTTTCATGGTATCATCCTTTGAATTAATTGACCAAAAATAATAAAAAAATAAGAAATAAAGCCAAAGAGAAATAATAATTAACGAAAAAAAAAAAGTGTAAAAGCTACCCCATTTTTCATATCCCAAGAAACACATTTATTTTTTCTCTTACTCGGGGTCGAGTGTTGACTGCCAATTTCTTCTAAAATTTCATCTAATTCCCCCTTTTTTTCCACAACAACTACATAAATATACATTACCATCTTGCATCAATTTGGTATGGTTCAATTATTTCAGGTAACCCCACATAGAAAGAAAACACATAACCACCAGGAGTGAGCTTCACTCCCTAACTCACACTACCAGCAGCCTCCATAATTCTTAATTCCTTGGGTTGGGATCTTCAAAACCTTGGAGTTCTCAACGCAGACATGTCTTTAGGTACCGCCGATAGTCTACTACATATATTTACTTTTCGTTATTATTTTACTCCTTTTGCTTTATTCTTCTACAAGGGTGCTTGGCCTTGGGTGGTTTAAAGCCTATTCCAGTGCCATATACTGATGTGAATATGTATGCTATCTCTGCAGTTATGGATGGGGCTTCGACGTTTTTCTCATCTTTAGAGTCTGATTTCTCAACTGGGTATTTGGAAGACGCTCTAATTGAATTTAGTGGACTTTCCAAAAGAAGACGCTTGCTGTTGTACGCAGATGATCATCAGCCCAACACATCGAGCGAGCTTGAGAAGGTAGTTTAGAATTTTGAAATTAGGAGATGGGGGTGCTTAATTTCTTTTAATCTTCTTGTCAATTGTAATATTTTCTAATGTTCAGTAATCAATTCCTATGTTTTTCAGAGTTACTGGAATGCCAACTTGGACTGGAAATTGTCAGAGAATTTTAGTTGCACGAGCCATATGACTACTGTTAGTGGAGCTTCAGGTAGGTTCCTTATTTGGTTATTTGCCAGAGGATATGTCTTCATATCCAAAAATTGTGAATAACCTATATGCACAAGTAGGTTAGAAAATTCAAACTTTAAGTTATTTGGTTTAGAATGGACATACTAAATCCAGGTTTATTGTTCTGAATTCTGATTGCAGAAGCTGTCTCATGTTTACAACTCCTTTTTCTTACAGTAGTTCTTGTTTCGGGCACATTGACACTGTTTTTTTATTTGCCAAACTCAATTTCTTGAAACAATATTCTATTTCCGTAGATGAATTCAAAAGCACATCAGTGAGCAATATGAGTGAGGAAGCCCCTGAAACTCTGGATTCATCATCATCTTCTTACAAATACTCTGCTAAAACCAAGCTCAACTGTGACAAAGAAATGCAGCTTTCTCGTGACAATAAGACTCATTCTGGTAAAGCAAACATTTTGTTACTACCTTTGGCTCTAATTGGTGCTTCTGGTCATTGTTCTTTTCCTTATATTTATCACAATTTGGTGTTAACTATTTAATTAGGGGGGGATAAGAGCAAGGAGAAGGTGATAACAAGGGTGGTGTATCCATTTGCATTGGTCAAGCCAGGAGGGGTTGAAGGGGATGTGACCATTAACGACATCAATGAGAGGATCTTAATGCCACCGGCAAGGCCAGTAAGGCATCCAGTAGGTGACTTTGCGTGTAGGCCATGTGTATCTGCTGATGGTCCAGGCCTTTCTGGGAAAGCTGTGGTGGCCCTTACAAGGATCCATACACAAGGTAGAGGCACAATCACTATTATCAGAACCAAAGGTTGAAATAGTCTTAAACAGAATGAAATGGTGGGGGAGGGCACTATATAAACAATGTTGCTGTGTTTTAATTCATGCTTTGTCAGTTTGAATTGTATAGAAAGCTGTATGGTTTTGTAAGATGTTTCACTTTTGACAGAGTCATAATCAGTGCTAATGAAAACTTCGGTGATGGTGCTTAAAGATTGTTGAACCCAACAAGAAAATTTTTCATCATGATGTGAACTCGAATGGTGGTGTGTGGAGGAAGAAAAAAAAAAAACGAAGAAAGTTAAAAAGATAAAAAGAATAGGAAAAGAGAGAAAAAGAAAAAGCCAATATCCCAAAATCAAGAGAGACAAGGACCCCTCTCATGCCAATGTTTGCTAGTCTCATCTCCAGGCATGTAATAGTCCTCCTAAGGCATAGTCCTGGCCAAGAAAGCTGACAATGTCTCAGGTTCATCGTAGGCTTGGAAACACCAACTAACAATTGTGGTTCTGTGACTAAAAGTAAAATAGCCTATTGTATCGAGTATCCATGTAAACCAGAGAATTATTATTTTTTTTTTTTTTTGACACAGTTGAGGCTAACACTTGTAATAAACAGCATAAGATTCAATTAACAAAAAGGTCATT
Organism: Kandelia obovata; assembly: GCA_021464305.1. Lineage (NCBI taxonomy): Eukaryota > Viridiplantae > Streptophyta > Magnoliopsida > Malpighiales > Rhizophoraceae > Kandelia > Kandelia obovata. The sequence continues at coordinate 5,063,293 of CM038488.1, forward strand.
CCCAATGCTGATTCCATGACTTGAACTTGTAACTTTTACCGTCACACTAAGGAGAGATTCAATAATTAGTGCAAATTATTTGTGAGCTCCATTATTATAAGAATAGTATAACTCCTGTTCCTAGTCGCCTATTTTCTTACAGAAATTATTTAGCGATACAACCAAAGATACGGAGAATGCAGATATCAGACTTTTTAGGAGGCAGTATATGGCTAATATCTCATAATATTCATAGACTGTCTCAATCATTGGCAAATATAATTGCAGTTTTTAAGATAAATTCTTCATCTACTGTTATGTCTTATTCTACGTAGGTCAACACCCACCATTTTCAAAAGTCACCAAATCCGAGACATTATCTAGCATATGGGACCCCTGCGTATAATAACTATGGCTAAATGTCCCAATGCCCAACCTAGTCATCATCTCTCCTCAACATTTACAAGCTTGATCACCACTCTTGAATTTCCTCTGACTTATGCACATCAAGGTTATATTTTGGTGCTGATTTCAGGCAGACCACCACAGCCAGGCCCATCATAGCTGGAAGGCAAAAGGCGTTGCATCTACATGGTTGAAATTGGTGGGGGTGTGACACAGAGTGATTTAGATTAGTGCTCTGTCTTTTTATGACAAGAATGATTATTGTTATTTAGGTGAGGAAGCTTTTGACCCTTTCGTGGCGTGTTTCTATGTTCTCATTTGCAAAATCTCATCAGGTGGACCCCAATTAGATAATTGCTAATTGTCTACTTAATTTGAATTTCGAACACTTTTAATTTTCTTTAAAATCTATCTGAGCAATGAATGTGTGGCGTTTACACCAATTTATTAGGTGATATATTGAATCAAGAAAATGATGTATCATAGGCTCATGACTCTTGGGTCACATGGCAACAGAGATTATATAAACAATGTTGCTGTGTTTTAATTCATGCTTTGTCAGTTTGAATTGTATAGAAAGCTGTATGGTTTTGTAAGATGTTTCACTTTTTGACAGAGTCAAATAGTGCTAATGAAAACTTCGGTGATGGTGCTTAAAGATTGTTGAACCAAACAAGAAAATTTTTCATCATGATGTGAACTCGAATGGTGGTGTGTGGAGGAAGAAAAAAAAAAAACGAAGAAAGTTAAAAAGATAAAAAGAATAGGAAAAGAGAGAAAAAGAAAAAGCCAATATCCCAAAATCAAGAGAGACAAGGACCCCTCTCATGCCAATGTTTGCTAGTCTCATCTCCAGGCATGTAATAGTCCTCCTAAGGCATAGTCCTGGCCAAGAAAGCTGACAATGTCTCAGGTTCATCGTAGGCTTGGAAACACCAACTAACAATTGTGGTTCTGTGACTAAAAGTAAAATAGCCTATTGTATCGAGTATCCATGTAAACCAGAGAATTATTATTATTTTTTTTTTTTTGACACAGTTGAGGCTAACACTTGTAATAAACAGCATAAGATTCAATTAACAAAAAGGTCATTCCAATGCTGATTCCATGACTTGAACTTGTAACTTTTACCGTCACACTAAGGAAGAGATTCAATAATTAGTGCAAATTATTTGTGAGCTCCATTATTATAAGAATAGTATAACTCCTGTTCCTAGTCGCCTATTTTCTTACAGAAATTATTTAGCGATACAACAAAGATACGGAGAATGCAGATATCAGACTTTTTAGGAGGCAGTATATGGCTAATATCTCATAATATTAAAGACTGTCTCAATCATTGGCAAATATAATTGCAGTTTTTAAGATAAATTCTTCATCTACTGTTATGTCTTATTCTACGTAGGTCAACACCCCACCATTTTCAAAAGTCACCAAATCCGAGACATTATCTAGCATATGGGACCCCTGCGTATAATAACTATGGCTAAATGTCCCAATGCCCAACCTAGTCATCATCTCTCCTCAACATTTACAAGCTTGATCACCACTCTTGAATTTCCTCTGACTTATGCACATCAAGGTTATATTTTGGTGCTGATTTCAGGCAGACCACCACAGCCAGGCCCATCATAGCTGGAGGCAAAAGGCGTTGCATCTACATGGTTGAAATTGGTGGGGGTGTGACACAGAGTGATTTAGATTAGTGCTCTGTCTTTTTATAC
>CM038488.1:5065425-5092973 GCA_021464305.1 Kandelia obovata
TGTCTGTGTGGATAGACTAATTGCCCAGAACAATTAGTCATTGGCCCTTTGATCCAAAGAGGAAGAGAGGGTTCCTTTTTTTTTATTTATTTTATTTTAATTTTTTTTTCATTCCCCTCCCTTACATGGATTTTAACTCTCCCTAAGATTAAAAAAAAAAAAAAAAGAAACAAAAAAATTTTCTCGTGTACCATTGTAAAGAAAGGATCAATCATTGTTTTAATTCCTTGGCAAAGTCGTTCAAGCCCTCAAGGGAGAGACTGTTTCCTGCTTTAGTTTCTTTGTCATTTCAACCTATATTAAAATGTGAATAATCATATATCAGTTGCATTTTGTGCATAGCCTTAGTTGAGAGAATTTTGTTAGCATCAAATATTTAATAACATGCCTACCGGGTAGTGGAAGCATTTTGCCCAAGAAAGTGGTCTGGTCATCCTCTTGTTGGCAAATTTGCCACCAGACTTTGACTTGACATGAAGATGATTTATTAGTCTGCCGTCACTTTTTCTTCTTATTTTACCAAAAGAGAAAGAATGGGTATAGAAAAGAAAAAAAAAAAAGAAAAAAAAAAAGAAAAAAGAGAGAGACCTCGATAAGCGTGAGATAGTACCTTCTTTGCTTTTGCTTTTGTACAGATCCCAAATGAGAAGAATGAGATTCTTTTATGACTTTGATTTTTTTTTTTGTTAATTATTTGATTTCTTTCCTCCGTTACAATGACTTTTTTTTTTTTTTTTTTGTATTTTTGCTTTTGTTGCTGGGATTTTCCTTCGTGATAATGACTTTTTAAATTTGAAGTGTAAATATTAGTTGCTTCTCTGCGTTGTCAATGATGTCAAAAATGCCCACATCTGGTGTCAGAACCATGTTGGGCCAATTTACAAACCTTCTTGTGGTACATCTAACAGGACGGTTATAACATATGTTGTATGGGTTTTCAGGCCTAACATGAGGCAAAATAAAAGTTAGTAGAAGTGTGTGTTAGCCTACCCTCTTTAACCACATAAATTCACTAATTTAAATGAAAATTTCTTTTTTTTTTTTTTTTTTTGTGGGGGGAGGGACAGCAAAATACACAGCTTCCTTAAACGAAGGAACACCCAAAAATGATAATTACAAAACCTGGAGGATGAAAAGCTGAGCCTATAAGCCAAAAAAAAAAAAAGAAAATTCATAATATTCTTCTTGATAGAATATTGGAGTTCAATTGGCTATTTGATTCATTTTGAGAAAGACTAGTCGGTGGTCAGGAATTCAAAATAAAATTTTCAAAGGGGCAAGAAAGTGCGAGGCAAATATATTGACAAAAAGAAATACGAGACGAGCCTCGAAGCAAACTATTGAGCCCAAGACTTTGACAAAAAATCACTGGCAAGTAATACCATACAACCGAGCCAAGAGGCAACTGCCCCCACCCCCCTGGATCCCTACCTATGGGTGGTCACAGTTTTCTTAACGGGATTTTGTTCCGTTTTAGAATAAAAGTAAATAACTTTTCAAAACAAGGAATCAAATAATGTTACAGTGTGCGGGGATGCTTAACTCCAGAAAATGCATTCAACCCTTGTAGAGTAGTTGTTACAAGGCTTTGGCCTTATGCAGAGCAACGACGTTTTTGAAATTCTATTATTAAGAATTGCAAAAAAAAAATTAATGAATAAATAATAATAAAATAATAACATTTTTCTTTTTTTTTTCCCCCCTCCTTTTTAGATACGTAATAATTCACGAGATTATTTATTAAATATTATTATAATTTCTTCTAAAGAAAAAAAAAATATCTTGATTATTCTTCTTTCAATTCTTTTTCAAAAATTATAGTAAACTAACATCGTTTTGCTTTTTTCTGCTCCTAATAATAATTCATACAAAAATAGAATAATAACTATTACAAGTACTAAATCCCTTTTAAGGAAAGAGAGAGAGAAGAAGAGGTTCCAAAAAAAAAAAAAACCCCCCCTTTATAGTACTAACATATGTTACTGACAATTACGAGGTATTTATAGAGGATTTGATTCTTTCCATTTTAATCAGGAGAGATGCATAAAGTTCTGTGGGTTCAAACCAAATAATTTAGGTTCCTAGAATTCATACATGATGTTTCATATGTTATAGTTCAACCTAACTGTAGTTGAATTCACTGTTCTTTATCATATATAAATACAATTGCTTCCCTTTTAATTTTTGTGATATCTAACTCTCCGTTTACCCAAGGATCACAATTATACCTCTGCTTCGCTAGATTCAAAATGGCAATTGCAATATCTAAGGACAGATTGCTTGTTTTAGTTACTTATAGTCTCTAACGAATAGCACAAAAAATAAATAAATAAATAAAAATCTCTAATGATTTTCCCACAAGTAGAACTTTTTTTATTGATACTATGTATTGAAATGGTGAAAAGTTGGGTTTAGTGAATTTTGGCACGGGTGTCCGAATAAGAAAAGTTTAAAAGGACATGTAATATTTTAAATTCTATTATTTAATATTATATAAGAATAATAGGTTTTGTATTTCTCTAAGTCTAAGGTTGGACTTATAAGTCTTTACCATCTTCGAGAGAGAGAGAGAGTGTGTGTGTGTGTCAATCTAACGTATTTTATGATTTTACAATAATTATGAAGAGTGTGTCAATTGAAGTTTATTGGATTTTTTGATTTAATTATAGTATAATATCTTTTTGTTGTTGCTTGATAATAATATTTCTAAGTCATTTTTGCCTTAAACTTAAACTAAAAGTTAACTTATAAATATTTGTGTTTGCATTTCTTTTTTTTTTCATACTTATTTATTTTTGTTGTTTTGTATTTTTGTATATATAGGTTTTATGTCATAATATTTTTAATATTGAAATTTATTACCCTTGTATTTGAGTCCTTAATGGCCTTATAATTTTTACTCTTTTTTTTTTTTTTTTCATATAAGGTCATGTTCCTTTTAGGAACCTTACCTAAATATGAGTAAAGTTATGGCTAGTATAAATAATTTCCGTAAAAAATGCCATGAGAGGGGAGGAAAAAAATTTTCTATGTATTTTTACTTTTCCTTGTATAAAAAAATCATGACAAGAATGATTATTGTTATTTAGGTGAGGAAGCTTTTGACCCTTTCGTGGCGTGTTTCTATGTTCTCATTTGCAAAATCTCATCAGGTGGACCCCAATTAGATAATTGCTAATTGTCTACTTAATTTGAATTTCGAACACTTTTAATTTTCTTTAAAATCTATCTGAGCAATGAATGTGTGGCGTTTACACCAATTTATTAGGTGATATATTGAATCAAGAAAATGATGTATCATAGGCTCATGACTCTTGGGTCACATGGCAACTGTCTGGTGGATAGACTAATTGCCCAGAACAATTAGTCATTGGCCCTTTGATCCAAAGAGGAAGAGAGGGTTCCTTTTTTTTTATTTATTTTATTTTAATTTTTTTTTTCATTCCCCTCCCTTACATGGATTTTAACTCTCCCTAAGATTAAAAAAAAAAAAAAGAAACAAAAAATTTTCTCGTGTACCATTGTAAAGAAAGGATCAATCATTGTTTTAATTCCTTGGCAAAGTCGTTCAAGCCCTCAAGGGAGAGACTGTTTCCTGCTTTAGTTTCTTTGTCATTTCAACCTATATTAAAATGTGAATAATCATATATCAGTTGCATTTTGTGCATAGCCTTAGTTGAGAGAATTTTGTTAGCATCCAAATATTAATAACATGCCTACCGGGTAGTGGAAGCATTTTGCCCAAGAAAGTGGTCTGGTCATCCTCTTGTTGGCAAATTTGCCACCAGACTTTGACTTGACATGAAGATGATTTATTAGTCTGCCGTCACTTTTTCTTCTTATTTTACCAAAAGAGAAAGAATGGGTATAGAAAAGAAAAAAAAAAAAGAAAAAAAAAAAGAAAAAAGAGAGAGACCTCGATAAGCGTGAGATAGTACCTTCTTTGCTTTTGCTTTTGTACAGATCCCAAATGAGAAGAATGAGATTCTTTTATGACTTTGATTTTTTTTTTTGTTAATTATTTGATTTCTTTCCTCCGTTACAATGACTTTTTTTTTTTTTTTTTTGTATTTTTGCTTTTGTTGCTGGGATTTTCCTTCGTGATAATGACTTTTTAAATTTGAAGTGTAAATATTAGTTGCTTCTCTGCGTTGTCAATGATGTCAAAAATGCCCACATCTGGTGTCAGAACCATGTTGGGCCAATTTACAAACCTTCTTGTGGTACATCTAACAGGACGGTTATAACATATGTTGTATGGGTTTTCAGGCCTAACATGAGGCAAAATAAAAGTTAGTAGAAGTGTGTGTTAGCCTACCCTCTTTAACCACATAAATTCACTAATTTAAATGAAAATTTCTTTTTTTTTTTTTTTTTTTTGTGGGGGGGAGGGACAGCAAAATACACAGCTTCCTTAAACGAAGGACACCCCAAAAATGATAATTACAAAACCTGGGAGGATGAAAAGCTGAGCCTATAAGCCAAAAAAAAAAAAAAGAAAATTCATAATATTCTTCTTGATAGAATATTGGAGTCTAATTGGCTATTTGATTCATTTTGAGAAAGACTAGTCGGTGGTCAGGAATTCAAAATAAATTTTCAAAGGGGCAAGAAAAGTGCGAGGCAATATATTTGACAAAAAGAAATACGAGACGAGCCTCGAAGCAAACTATTGAGCCCAAGACTTTGACAAAAAATCACTGGCAAGTAATACCATACAACCGAGCCAAGAGGCAACTGCCCCCCACCCCCCCTGGATCCCTACCTATGGGTGGTCACAGTTTTCTTAACGGGATTTTGTTCCGTTTTAGAATAAAAGTAAATAACTTTTCAAAACAAGGAATCCAAATAATTGTTACAGTGTGCGGGGATGCTTAACTCCAGAAAATGCATTCAACCCTTGTAGAGTAGTTGTTACAAGGCTTTGGCCTTATGCAGAGCAACGACGTTTTTGAAATTCTATTATTAAGAATTGCAAAAAAAAAATTAATTGAATAAATATATAATAAAATAATAACATTTTTCTTTTTTTTTTTCCCCCCTCCTTTTTAGATACGTAATAATTCACGAGATTATTTATTAAATATTATTATAATTTCTTCTAAAGAAAAAAAAAATAATCTTGATTATTCTTCTTTCAATTCTTTTTCAAAAATTATAGTAAACTAACATCGTTTTGCTTTTTTCTGCTCCTAATAATAATTCATACAAAAATAGAATAATAACTATTACAAGTACTAAATCCCTTTTAAGGAAAGAGAGAAGAGAGAAGAGGTTCCAAAAAAAAAAAAAACCCCCCCCTTTATAGTACTAACATATGTTACTGACAATTACGAGGTATTTATAGAGGATTTGATTCTTCCATTTTAATCAGGAGAGATGCATAAAGTTCTGTTGGGTTCAAACCAAATAATTTAGGTTCCTAGAATTCATACATGAGTGTTCATATGTTATAGTTCAACCTAACTGTAGTTGAATTCACTGTTCTTTATCATATATAAATACAATTGCTTCCCTTTTAATTTTTGTGATATCTAACTCTCCGTTTACCCAAGGATCACAATTATACCTCTGCTTCGCTAGATTCAAAATGGCAATTGCAATATCTAAGGACAGATTGCTTGTTTTAGTTACTTATAGTCTCTAACGAATAGCACAAAAATAAATAAATAAATAAAAATCTCTAATGATTTTCCCACAAGTAGAACTTTTTTTATTGATACTATGTATTGAAATGGTGAAAAGTTGGGTTTAGTGAATTTTGGCACGGGTGTCCGAATAAGAAAAGTTTAAAAGGACATGTAATATTTTAAATTCTATTATTTAATATTATATAAGAATACATAGGTTTTGTATTTCTCTAAGTCTAAGGTTGGACTTATAAGTCTTTACCATCTTCGAGAGAGAGAGAGAGTGTGTGTGTGTGTCAATCTAACGTATTTTATGATTTTACAATAATTATGAAGAGTGTGTCAATTGAAGTTTATTGGATTTTTTGATTTAATTATAGTATAATATCTTTTTGTTGTTGCTTGATAATAATATTTCTAAGTCATTTTTGCCTTAAACTTAAACTAAAAGTTAACTTATAAATATTTGTGTTTGCATTTCTTTTTTTTTTCATACTTATTTATTTTGTTGTTTTGTATTTTTGTATATATAGGTTTTATGTCATAATATTTTTAATATTGAAATTTATTACCCTTGTATTTGAGTCCTTAATGGCCTTATAATTTTTACTCTTTTTTTTTTTTTTTTCATATAAGGTCATGTTCCTTTTAGGAACCTTACCTAAATATGAGTAAAGTTATGGCTAGTATAAATAATTTCCGTACAAAAATGCCATGAGAGGGAGAAGGAAAAATTTTCTATGTATTTTTACTTTTCTTGTATAAAAAAATCATTGAACAATAAATGATACTTTTCCATAAAAAATCACTTGTATTTTATGTAATCCCAAATTTAGAGGATGCCTAATTAACATAATTATGTATCTAATTTATTTATTTATTTATTTATTATTATTATTATTATTATTATTATTATAATATTTATTATTGATAGTGATTACAAATTAATTAATAAGAAAAAAGTTTAATTTTTGATTAAGTTGATTTTGTGTATTACTCTTAAAATAGTAAAATTAAAAAAAAAAACTACTTAGTCATTGACTACATATATTACAATAAATTACTTTTATTTTTACTTTTTAACATTATTTCTTTTTTTATAAAATTATCAGAATATCTATTTTTTTAGTCCTAAATTTTACTGATGAAACAGTTTTAGTGAAAAAAAAAAACACAGTTAAGGACACAAAACGATTTCACTGATAAGGATAAACAGAGAGGAATTACAAAGATATATATATATATATATATATATATACATTTAAAGGAAAATTTAACAAAATGATCCATTGGAAATTACAGTTCATAGAGAAAGCAAGCACATCGCTAATTTGATTTCCGGCATTCCCTAATAACAATAACCCATTACTGTCTTTCCACGTTGCAAAGCCCGAATTGACAAGATCATTCCTAGAGTAGAATAATCCTCCCGTTCTTTGTGGGCTCGTCGGCGAGATTGTAGGTTAATTCTACGGCAGCGACGACGTAGGCGGAGATGTCAGAATTGATGTGGGCGAAGAAACAAGTCAACTTTGTCAACTCTCACATTATTAAAGATGAGAGAATTTTTGTCCTTATAAACGTGAACATTATAAATCTCAATAAATTAAGTTTTTTGGAGAGAAGGTGATAAGTGGTATCAGAATTTATACTTGTCTACTGTAAGACCCTCAATTTGATACAGAATGCCAAAAACTCACTCAGTGCATGTCTAAGAACATCAACAAAGTCATCAATTAATTCAGTGTGGTGTACACTATCTAACTCCTACATTATTAAAAAAAGTGAGTCGTTGGGCCTTATAAACATGAACCAAAAGTAGCAGTCCTGTTTTCCTCCGTGACTTTGCTGAGGCGAAACCCCAAGTTGCTCTAGATTGTAGGAGAAAGAGTTGCGTATAGTCAAGGAAATTCCTTAGAAAATAAATAGTTTCCAATTTTCTAATGAGTTTCCTTAATGTATATTTATTTATTAATTTTTTTATCTAATTAAACTAAGAAATCTAATTTCTTAACTAGATTTTATTTATGGTTAAAAAAATTCTATAAAATTTAAGATTAAATGGAAAAGAGTGAAAGGTAAATGTCCTTAAAATTATCAGTAAAGATGAGAGAAAAAAAAAAACAGACAATGAGAGAGATACAAAACCATGACCCCTTATAAATAGTAAAACATAAATTTGTGGGGCCAAATTACAAATATATACTTATTTTATTAAGTGTGTTTTTAGTAGTTAAGAGATTTTTAATTTGATTCATTTAAAAAGTGAACCAAGTTAGTTTAATATTATATGTAAGAAAAATAACTTTTTTTAGTAAAGTTCAATTAAAATTAAAAAAATATAATTAAAAATAATGAATTTTTTTATAAAAAAAATTTAATGTAACAAACACTTTTAATTTATATAAATATAAGTTAATTGCAGTTTGATATAATAAGTAACTTCGAATTTTTTTTGTTTAAGTCTACTCGTGAGTAAAAAAACAACTTAAAACAAAAACCATATGCTTTTACCAAATTTAATTATATTTGTTGTTAATAAACTAAACTATTAACAATAAGTGCTAAAAATTCAAATAAATACTCCATATTTCAAAGAATCCTCTCAAGTCTGCTCCCTCAATATCTCTCGTCACTTTTGAAATCAAGAAGTTGGCCTTTGGAAGCTTAAAATAAGTATTGTATGCAATAGTCATTAGCCAAATTGTAACGATTAGTCATCCAAAAAATTAAGAATATGTCAAATATCTAATTAAGTGCATCTCTAAAAATTAGAAACAGTCAGAGTAGAACAAATGCAAATTGAATTGTAATTGTAATTGTAATTGTTACATTTCATGATTAGACTAATTGTAATTGTAAATGTGAAATACCAAATATTACAATTTGACCCTTAAACATTGTTTAACTTATAATTGAATCCTAAACTTCAAACTTAAAATTAAATTTGTAATATTTTATCAAAACTTATGATGTAATTAGTAGAAATAAAATTTAATATAGAATAAAGTCTTTTTTTAGCATTTATCTTATGATCGTTGGAAGCCACGGAGTTCTCAATCAAAAAACCTTTTTTTTTTTTCATGAGTTTAGTGTAGATTTTATTAAATATAAAGAGATATGAGGGAGGGCATAGTAATGTGCATGGAAGTATATCCTTCTTCTTTGTTGTTGTTCTTTTTCGTTATTAAAATGTAAACAAAGGATCTCTACGCATTTAGATGGGTCATGATCACAACAATGTCAACCGAAATCCAACGTAGTTAGCAAGGAAATCCTAGGTTCTTTTGCGAAGAAGATGGGTCTGGTTTTTCCAGATGACGCGTCAACTGCGCGTAAAGATTACACAACAGCGTGTTAACCCCCGAGACACAGCGGAAGGACCAAATTCATTCCGTTGTACCAAGTGAAAAATATAAAACTAGACAGGTGACTTAAAATATAATAGGCGTTGCAAGTTGCAAGTACATATCTCAAGAGAAATTGCACCTTAACTTTACTTGCAATTTCAAGTGTGCAACTAGGACTTAAAAAGCGCTACACTTCTTCAAAATTGCGGCTGAAATTGCTATTAGTTTTCCGTGTAACCTTCTTCTTCTGAGTGTGTTGGAATCTACGCAGAAGCTTTGATTCGCTCGCTATAGGTACACACACTAATGAGGTGTCATTGAGCCCTTGGTCTTGTAACTCCTATAAATATGGGAGCCAACAACCACGAAGAATTATTCCGTTAAACATTCCAACCCTTTTCGGACAGCCTTTTGTAAATTGATAGCAAGCATGGATGGGCAACAAAGGAACACTAATGGTGGCGTGCCACCGAGGATGGTACCACCGAGAGGTGGAGTGTTAAAGGGTAGCGTGAAGAAGGTGATCGATTCTGTTGCTGGGAAGCCCAGCCCCAACTCAAAAAGCTCTTCCACTGTCTTCCCGTCCTAGTCTCCATATTTATTGTTTAATGTGGTCCATATTGCTTAATTCGTCGGTTCACGTTGGCCCTTTGTCCCAGGTTTGACTTTAATTTCTTTTTCTGCTTGTTTGCGGGCACCCAAAAAGGAAAAGGTCATGTCCCGTGCCAATCATGGGTCGCCCACAAACAATAGTTGCAGTGCACTATATAAGTTCAGATTGTAATACTCAACTTCAAGTTGTTCCGTGTTTCATTTATTTATTTTTGTTTGATGTATATGTTGTCAGTTTACTGTCAAGGGGCCTATGTATTTTTTTTTTTTTCGTTAGTTGTGTATATCATGTATTGTTTATAATAAATTCCACGTTTTGTATTACATATTTGTGTTTTTGGTCTATTTCTGATTCGTTGCAGTTTAGAAAAGAAATGAAAAGAGGAGAAAACCGAGAAAGACAAAGAAATACAAATGTTATTTTATTATTATTTTTGTAAGAGTTTCTCTACGATTCATTTAATTGCTTATGCAAAAATAAGGGAAAAAGAAGAAAACAAAAAAGAGTTGCTAGATTTTATTAGACACCTTTGGATCGTTTGATGAGAACTTAGAATTGACAAAGATTGACTAGAAAAGAATAACTCGACTGCTGCAAATGGGCCTATTCTTCACCTCTTTGCAAGACAGGACAAAACAAAAAGAAATTTCATTTCCTTCTACATTTACGGAAAAAGAAAAGACAAAAAAAAAAAAAAAAAAGCTTTTGTTAATAGATTTTATTTGAACGGCCAAAAATAAAAGAGACCCCACAACAAGCAAATTTTTTGTTTTTTCATATTTTTGCCTTTAATTTTCCATTTTCGAATTCTGTTTATCCGTACAATAAGTTTGAAGCCAAAATAAAGCAAGGCCAGAACTTTCAGCTACCCTTCAAGCCTTTTCAGTCCCAAAGGCGATACCTCCGCGATTCACAGCCGCACCGTGGACCACCATCGTCGGCAATCACGGTGGACTCACTCACCCAACAACCCATGTCCGTCCGACCACATGCTTTTTATTCTCCATTTTATGGTGTTTTTTTGCTGCCATGGTAACTTGTTCTGTAAATTTCTTGGATTTCGACATTTCGGTGGAAGAGGGTCTCGGGTAGCTTAGGTTCTTTACTCTACTTGCTTGGTTGCCGGAGGGTCTTCGGACTTGAAGTGAGGGGAGCACTCGTACATGAATTTTAACTCTGTGGCTTGCCATTTATCTCCGTGGCTGTCTACATGGTTAAATCTACTGCCATGTGATGTTACTCCAAATTGCGTCTTTTATTTTACCTTGACCGTTATATGTCTACTTATGTTGTTTGTAATCCAAGTTAGTCGTCCAAAAAAGCAAAAAAAATTATATCATTGAATTTTAACCATTAATTGTAATTTTTCACCGTTTAATCAATAGTTGACCAATGAACTCATTTCTTAGTAAAATGATAAATCATTTGCAAATAACTATTGGGACCTAATAATGCAGATCGACATTCAATCTCTAGGGGATAAAGAACAAAGAAGAATAATTTTTATTATTTAAGAATATTAAAATTTACTATTTAAAAATTATATGTTATTTATCATATATATTATTTTATTGCATTTTTAATTTTATTATTTTTTATTCGATTTCTTTAATTATTTCTATATAAAGATAGGTTGATGTTATTTTATAAATAGATTAGATAGGAATATCTAAATATCTATTCAATAGTGAGTTAATTTCAAGTAGATTCCAATTTAAGGTTACTTTTAAGTAGATTATCAATCTAGTTGTTTGTCTTTTCTTATTTGTTTAATATCGATTTAGTATAAGAGCATATCTTAATTCAAAAATACCACACAAAATATCTTAATCTGATTTCCACCGCCACTTTTACACTTTTGCAAATTAAAGCCCCAATTGGATCCAACAACTTCCCATGAAAAGCCTTTAGATTTGTTTTTACCTATTACTTCCGTTGTCTTGTCAAATAACCACTTCTACGACCATATGTGCTATGACATGTCTGTGATTGTCTACCTTGGCTGAATGAAATCCTTAGCATCGGAGACACCTTCCTCTAGTCTACCATTTCTGATTGCTAACACACCCTTTTGACTTTTGCTATCTTTTTTAGTAAAGCAATCGTAGTCGTCAACATGTCATTTGTTCGTAAATTTGAATGGGTCATTTTTTGATATCTTTAATTTTAATTCTTATTATTGATAGATTATTCCAAAAAGAAGTAAAAAAAAAAAAGAAAAAAGAAAAAAAATGTCAACAAAAATTTATTTGTTTGTCTTAATTTTTATGTTTCTTTGAAGTTTAATTCATATATATAAAATAAATAAGTAAAAGGTATTAATCATGTATTGTTTATAAAATTTCAACGAGTGATAAAAAAAAGGAAGTAATAAAAAAAATTATTATGAATAACACCATAGATCATTATTCTTCAAAACACTCGATCATGTGTGAACTTTATGAGATCAAAAATCACCAACACGAAGTTGCCTAAACAAGTTGATCTGGTAGATGAAAATAAGGTCATAACTCATCTTTCACCAATGATGGAAGCAAACTCTATCAACAATGACATTGTATAGATAGTTAAAGTTATTAATTTTGTTATTCTCCCAAGGTTTTAGTTCTCAACTTTTCTTGTTAAGTTCATGGTGTTTGCTTTATCAACAACGAAGTTGATCTTTGAAGACAAACTTTTTCTAGCATAACGTCAATTGTTTTTCATTCTCCAACACTTCAAAATTTGAGATTGATTTTTTTTTTTTCAACTAGGAGAGAATGATGAAAAACAAAGCAAAAGAATTTTTAATATGTAGGAATTTATTATTATCTTATATGTAAGATAACATTTTAGATTTTGTTATATTAAATATTTTACTATTTAAGAACATTATGTTATACTATTTAGCATAAATAATATTTTATTTCATTCTTAATTTTATTATTTGTTTTTAGTTTCTTAAAATGTCTTTATATAAAAATAGTTTGATATTATTATGAATATTGAAACATCTATTAAATATTAACTTAGTATAAGGTGGATTATCATGTTAGTTGTATAACTTTTCTTATTTTTCCTACATTAGTTTGGTATTAGAGCAAATGTTAATCCACGAACACGACATAAAGTATCATGATCTTACTTCAATTTCAACTTTAATACCTTTACAAATTAGAGTCCCAATTTGATCCTACAATTTCACACAAAAAGCCAATAAAACTCTTTTTTCCCACAATCATTGAGGAGGGGAAGCAATTATAAATACTCTCATTCCTCCCATTTGTAAACACACCTCCCAATAGGAAAATTCTCTATATTGATATACACTTGTGCCTACTTTCCTTCTCTCTCTATCTCAAAGCCTCTCACTTTCTCTTTCTTTTGAGTTGGTCGTAATTCTTCAAGACTTACTTAGCATCTTCTCTCGCAAGATTGGCTAAGTGTCGCGCGGGTTAGCACGTCTAAAGCACGTCCGGTGTTGTCTTGTGGAATAAACACCTGTGTCACCACACGAGATAGGCA
Organism: Kandelia obovata; assembly: GCA_021464305.1. Taxonomy (NCBI): domain Eukaryota; kingdom Viridiplantae; phylum Streptophyta; class Magnoliopsida; order Malpighiales; family Rhizophoraceae; genus Kandelia; species Kandelia obovata. Next base: position 5,078,523 of record CM038488.1, read on the forward strand.
TGTCTGTGATAAAAGGAGCTTTTTAAGTCAACTCATTTAGGTAAGCCCCCTCTTCACTTGATTGGAAGTCACGAAAATGAAATTAAAGGTTAAATACATTCTCACCTACCACAGGAGTCAACTTTTTAATTAGTTCTTAAATCCAAACAATTACATTAACTACTACTGAGTCTTTCAAGGAGGCCTATCATCAAGCCTTAAATTTTTAAAGATACAATAAAACCTCTTTATTCACTCATGCATCTACCTTTGTTATTGGATCATGTTAGTCTCAGTATACTTTTTCTTATCCTCTCACATGTGAGTTTAAGTCTGACAATTAGTTTACTTTTATGAAGAATTTTTTTTTTCCTACCAAACCTTGCCATATAGGCTCTTCTTTTGAATCTCGAGCTACTAACTCTTTTATTCAGTAACATTGATGCCATAAAAAAAGGTCTTATTATCTTTTATTGCCCTGACCATGCTCTTATTTTGGAGATGAGAACACGAAGGATTTTGAGGAAGACAACCAATATTGTGTTATTGTTAGGTGTGTTTTATCTATTATTTTGGATAATGATACGTGAAAATATACAAGTATTTTTCGCATCTACATTAAGTTTGGAAACTGTAGCTAAAAACTAGTCATTAATGAGGGTAATAATATATATATTATTGCAAAGTTTTCCCTTTTTAGGTTGAACCTTAGGGCAGAACCAGTCGTACAACCTTTTCGGGTGGCTTGGGCCATTAAAACCACATTTTATGTCACTGATCAATGTATAATTTTCATTTAATTAGGCGATTATAAGAACAAGTTTTACTAAAATATCTTATCCATTGATGTAACTCATGTCATCTTAGGTCATCCATGACTTTATGACCTTAATGTGACTAATCATTGTAGGGAAAATACACATATCTTCAAGTATAATGGTAAGAACATCATTTTAAATCTTGTTAGCACTATGTTGAGGACACCTAGCCAAAGCCTAAATATTCTTATCTTGTTTCTGCCAAAATGGGTTTTCAAATCTCAGATCACATAACCTTTAAAGGGGAGTTAGGAAATATTGATTACCTAATAGGTGTTGTTTCCAAAGATGTAACCCTACCATTTAGCTTAATCAGAGTTAACCTTCATTTGACAGTTGATAGGTTATTAGATGATTTCATCCATATCATGCCAATTGATATTTTTAGTTAGCTACCACCCCTGAGAGACATACAACATGTCATTTACTTAATTCCTAGTTTGCAGTTACCTAACCTTAAACACTATTGGATGAAACCTAAGGAATGTGAGGAGTGGAACAAGTAAGTAGAACAATAGCTTTCTAAGGCTTTTGATTTATATTTTTAATGTTTATGTTGCTCCTATTTCGTTAACCCCTAAAAAAGATGGTCTATATGGATGTGTGTTGATAGTTTAGTTATCAAAAAAACCACTGTTAAGTATAGGTTCATTATTCTTAGGTTGAAGGATATGTCGGACATGTTGGTTTGTTGTAATTGGTATTCTAAGATACAATTTAAGAAGTAAATTTAAGATGTAAGATAGATTGTTTTTGTAGTTTGTCATATCTTTTGGATCAGCTAATACTCTTAGTACTTTTATAAGGGTTATAACTCATATCTTAAAGTCATTAATAGGTTGGTTTTTGGTAGCTTATGTGGATAATATTCTTGTTTTCAATAAATAAAAAAAGAGCACCTAGACCATTTGTAGTTAGTTTTTCTCTCTCTTAGGGAAGCCAAACTTTATGTGAATCTTAAAAATTGTTTCCTTTTGCAGTACAAGGTGTTATTCTTAAGTTTTATGGTTTTTTCCTAAGGTATAGTTATCAATCTTCAGAAGGTTGAAGTCATTGTACAACGCGCTTGAGCCCGAGTCTCTGTAAAATCTATAGTTTAAATGGCACAACCTCATTTTTTAAGAGGTTTCATAAGCGATTTAGCAATTTTATAGCTCATATTACTGATTGTTTGAAAAAGAGATAATTTCAATGGTTTAGTAGAGCTAATTATTATTTTTAATGACATTAAAAAAAAATTAGTGAAACTTCTTATTCGTGACATCATAACTTCAACAAAGTGTTTTAAGTTGCTTTTGATGCATCAAGAGTTGACATAAGAGGAATCTTCAGTCAAGAAAGGCATCTCATTGCATTCTTTTAGCAAGAAACTCAATAAGGCAAAATAAAAATATTCAACTTATGATAAAGAGTTTTATGTTGCGATTCAATTACTCTGACATTGGAGATATTATCTTTTACCTTAAAAGCTATTTTGTCTTATGATTATCAAGCATTACATTATTTAAATTTTCAAAAAGAAATTTAATGTTAAGCATACTGCATTGGTTGAATTTCTTACTAAGTATTCTTTTGTACTTAAGCATTGTTTCGGTGTAGAAAACAAAGTTATTGATGCTTTAAGTTGAGTTATTTGTATCTTTCAAATAATGAATACTCCTGTCATATGATTTGAAAGATTGAAGGAAGGTTACCCTGTATATCCTGATATGACTTTATATTTTAATCTGTTGGTAATGATCATCATAAGGTATGTGTTGATTTTGTGATTCATTATGGTTATTTGTTTTAGGTTAACAAGTTATGCATTCCACGTGCATCTTTTCATGACTTTTTGATTTAGGAAATGCATGCTGGTGGGTTAGCCAATCATTTAGGACGAGATAAGACCATTGCATTTGTTGAGGATAGGTTATACTGACATTCCTTACAAAGGGATATGTCTAGGTTTATAGCATAGTGTTGTACTTGTGAGGTTCCTAAAATAAAAAATTATAACACTAGTTTTGCACAATCCACTTCCTATTTCATATGCACCTTCGTGCGATATAAACATGGGTTTTGTGCTTGGTTTGACTGGAACAACTTATGGTCTTGATTCTATTTTTGTTGTTGTAGAGAAATTTTCTAAAATGACCTATTCCATATGTTCACTGATGCATTTCATGTTGCCAAACTATTTTTTAGGAAAGTTATCCAGTTGTTTGATTTGCCTATTTCTATTATGTTTAATATGATGTTAAATTTGTTAGTTACTTTTAGAAAATACTTTGGAAATTGTTTGAAACTAATTTAAAATTTTCGTCTGAATTTCACCTTTAAACAAATGGTCAAACTGAGTTAGTTAATTGACATTTGGGTAACCTACTTAAATGTCGTGTGAGTGAAAAATAAGGTAATTGAGACTTGATCTTATTGACTGCTAAGTTTTGCTAGAACAATTATATTAATAAGTCCACTGGCAAAAGTCCTTTTGACATTGTTCATAGTTGTACTCTATGTATTCCTATTGATCTTGTTCTCCTTCTCTTTAATATGCATTCTTCTAAATCTGTTGAAAATTTCACCAAATACATCGATGACTTACATGATAAGATTAGATGCAAAATCCCAATAAATAATTCTAATTGTAAACTTGCTATAGATGTACATTGTTGGGAAAAACATTTTAATGTAGGTAATTTTGTCATGGTTTGCATTGACCTTAAATGCTTCCTTAAATAATCCTCCAAGAAATTACATACTCGAGCAATTAGTGTTTACACCATTATTGAAAAACCTAGATCAAATGCAAATTTACTTGATTTAACTATTGACATGAATATTAGTCCTATTTTCAATATAAAGGATTTGTCACCTCATTGAAGCACTTTATAACCTTTTTTTTTTTTCCTTATAGTCTTCTTGCAAGAATTGTTATTTCCAAGATGTCATCTTTTGGTTCACATATTGAGGACATTGAAACTATCTTGGATGATGAGTACGTTGCTTATTCTAAAGGTAGATTTCAATGTTATGTGTCTAATGGAAAGTAATTCTTATCTCTAATGCTACTTGGTTTCCTAAGAATGAGCTTTGTTTGTTAGATTGTTATATGCTTACTTAGCATTAACCTTAACTATTCTAGTTCCTTTCAACCGAAGGGGAATGATATAGTAGCTGACAAGGTAAGATATCTGCTAAAGAAGAATTTTAGAGGATTTAGTTTCTTATCTATTTAGGATTCATTTATTTGGGATATTTTTATTTACACACTTATTAGAATTTTCTTATTTAAGAGATTTTTATTTCTTATTCAAGTTATTTTGGAATTTTCTCTCATTCTTAAGAAAAGTTTAGCTCAGTATTAGGTTTGTCAACTAAATCTATTATGAATATTGAATTGATGTAAAATTTTAAACTTGATCTTTAGGTGGATTCCTGTGTTAGTTACCTAACTCTTTTTATTTGTTTTATATATATATTTATGTCTACATTCAGCATTTTTTTTCATAGTTATCTATTTTGTCATTCCCTATTTGAATATCTATAGGTCTCATATCATAATACTTTTAATGTTGAAATTTATGTTGTTGTCTCCTTTTATTTTTGTTACATTTTCGTTTGTATTTAAGTCCTTTAATGCCTTAAAATTTTCATCTTTTTCCCCTTATAAAGTCATGTTCCTTTTAGGAACCTCACCTAAAATAAGTAAAATTTTGGTTATTATATGTAATTTTCTTTTAAGGATACTATAAAAGGAAAAATGATAAATTTTCTATATATTTCTTCTTTTCTCATATAAACAATCAATGAAACATAAGTGATGCTTTTCCACAAGACATCAATCATATTTTTTGTAACCTCAAGTTTATGGGGTGTTTGTTTATTATAATTATGAGTTTGTTTAGTTTGCCTACTATTATTTTTTATTATTATTTGATGTTATTCATTGTTATTTGTAGTTGTTACTTACTGCTACCATAGATTAATACAAAAAAAAATTGTAATTTTTGGTTAAGTTGATGTTGTTTGTTACTTAAAAAAAAAAAAAAAGGCATTTGCTTTATCTTATTACAATTATTATTTTTTTTACTTTTTTAACATTACTTTTTGTATAAAATTATTAGTAAAGATTGGACAATAAAAAAAGGCTATAAATAAATTCAAAAAGGAAAAAAGATAATGAGAAAAATAAAAAGAGATGACCTTTATAATTAAACAAAAACATATATTTGTAGACCTTAACTACAAAAGTATGTTTGTTTTATTAAGTGTATTTTAGCATTTAGAAGTTTTTTAATTTGACTCGTCTAAAAAATAAGTTAATTTAATTCAATTTTATATGTGAGAAAAAATAAAATATTTGAGTAAGATCCAATTGAAATATGAAAGAAGTTTATGATAAAAAAAGATAAACTTGTTAGACCTATAAAAAAAATAAATAAAGTTAGTGTAACAAGTACCTTTAGTTTATAAAAGTATAAATTAGTTGTTGTTTGATATGCTATATAGGTCAAAGTTATTTTATGCACTTTTTTTAAATCTATTTATATGGAAATAACTTAAAAAATACCATCACATTTGTTGTTAAGAAATTAAATAATAATACCATGTACTAAAAGTTAAAATAAAAAACTTCATATTTCGAAAGGCTACTCTCAATTATGCTCCCTGAATGTCTCTTATCACCGTTGAAATCAAGAGGTTGGCTTTCCAAGCCAAAATAAGTATTATATGCAATAGCAATTAGTAAAATTATAGTGAACGGTCAACCAAAAAACTAAGAACATGTCAAACCTCTAATTAAGTGTATTTCTAAAAGTTATAACCAGTCTAAATTGATCAAATGCCAATTGAACATAGAAAATTGGATAAAAAATTAAGAAAGAAAATGATCCAATCCATGGTTAGACCAATTACGATTGTAAAATACCAAACATTACAATTTGACCCATAAATATAGTTCAACCTATGATTAAGTTATAAACTTCAAACTTAAAATTGAATTTGTAAATTTTATATGAACTTGTAATGTAGTTAGTAGAATTAAAATTTAATATAAAATCAAGTCTTTTGTAGTAGTTTTTTTATTTTTCGTCAAAAACTATTGTTAATTTTGGTTCGTCTTCCTTTGCAATTCTTTAGTTGCTTAATTTTCTTGTAAAACAAGAAAGAAAGCAAAAAAAAAAAAGGACTTCAAAGAACATATTCATTTCCTCCTTTCTCCTTGACCAATAAATCGCGTGGACCACCATGATTTCATATGCAACAGTTTGGAGTTTTCAAGCTTGGCCCACCGAACAAATGCCCCCCCCCCCCACCACCAACTTTTGAAAACTAGCAAAAAGTCCGTCACAATTAAGACAAATGTTTTGCTTTAGATTGTTTATTTTAGACCAAATATTAAACTAATTTCGAATATAAACTGTATGTATACATCAACGTGCCGAATATAAGAAAGGAAATTATTTCTCTTCTTTGCCTAGTCTTTCTGCCTAATTTCTAAAATATCACACCAATGGCTTCTCTTTTCTCTTGTTTTTAACTTTTTTTCTTCTTGCCTTGCCTCCAAATACGCTGATAGGGTATTGGCGTGGAAGTAAATTTTTTTTTTTAAATTTATTTTTTGGGTGGGTTCAAAAACGTAAAAGTCGCTCTTCGAGCTGTCTTTTTCAAGTATGTCAAAATGAAACAAGCACCAAAGTTTCTGTGCACCTTCAGAGTTCCAACTATCGAGCCCCGCTAATGTTCACAACAATGCTAACTGAAATCAAAGGAAAGGTAATTTTAGGTTCTTTTGCATGGAAGAAGATGGGTCTCCTTTTTCTGGTGTACAGCGTGGATTGTGTAAGATCATAAGCCACCGTGTCATCCCCACCAACACGGTACAAAGGCCAAAGTAAATTTTAGCTCAAAGTTGTACAATCGACACAATTCTCAATCAAAGCAATTCAGCATCAATGGCAGAAAAACTAATTAGGTATAATTATAATTTAGTTAAATCTTAAACACGAGAAACTTGCAAATTCTCCTGAAACAACGGCAACAGACTAGCTACTGTTGGAAGGAAGTTTAGAGGTTTAAACCACGGCTCCTTCAAATTCCCACAAAATTTGAGTCTAAATTACCATGTACCAAATTAAAACAAATAAAAATAAAACTGGACAGCTGAGTTATGTATATGAAATACGCGTTGCAACTACACATCTCCAATCTATCCCTTTATCGAGTGATACAAGTCAAGGAGAGTCCGACTACTAAGAAATTACAGATTCCTTTCCTTACAATTTCCAACGTGTAATTAGGACTTAAAGAACACTATGCTTTTTATAAGTCAAGCAGAAATTTCCATTGGTTTTCAGCGTAATCTTCCTCCGAGGATGCTCGAATCAAAGCAGAAGATTAATTTGGGGGTTTGGGAGACACGAAGTTCTCATTGAGACCCTATATATATCCGGGAGTCAAGAACCATGGAGAATTAAACCTCATAAGCAATTGAAAACTTCTCCAGTCTCCAGACAAATAAAAGCAACCTCTGTAGCCGGTACGTAAGATATTGTAGATTGATATAAAGCATGGATAGGCAACATATCAATGCTAATGGTGGCGAGGCACCGAGGATGGTTCCAGTGAGAGGTGGGGTGTTAAAGAGTAGTGTGAGGAAGGTGATCAAATCAGTTTTTGGGAGGCCGAGCCCCAACTCAAGAGGCTCTTCAACCGGTTTCCCGTCCTAGCGTCCATATTTGTTCTCTAATGTTGTCTCTATTGCTTAATTCGTCGGTTCATGTTAGCCCTTTGTGGTACAGCTTTGACTTTGATTTCTTGTTCTGCTTGCTTGCGGGCACCCAAAACAAGGGTCATGTCCCGTACCAATGATGGGTCGTCCAGAAACAATATTGGCAGTGTACCAGAAGTATAGTTCGTAATACTGAGCTTCAAGTTGTTATTTATAGGTCAAGTTTGATATATATTGTCAGTCAGTTGTTAGTCTCAATGGGTTTATCTTTTATTTTTTGTTAGTTAGTTGTGTATATCATATTTTGTGTATAATAAATTACATATTTGTGTTTTGGCCTATTTCTGGTTTCTTGCAGTTTAGAAAAGAAATGAAAATAGGAGAAACCGAGAAAAAGAAAAATAGATAATGTTATTGTTTTATATATATATATATATATATACAATTCCTTTAGTTCCTTAATTTGCTTATATAAAAGAAAGGAAAAAAGGAAAAGAGAAAAAAAGAAAAGACATATGAAAATGGAATTTCAAGAAGAAAAGAATTTTAGAACATTTGACGAGAATCAGAATGGACAACGATTGACTGGAAAAACCATATTTGACTACTGCAAATCACGTGGACCGCACCATCAGCAATCACGGTGGACTCACTCGCCCAACAACCCATGTCCGTCCCCCCCCCCCTCATGCCCTACAAAAGTTCAGGTGGCTTAGGTTCTTCACTCTGCTTGCTTGGTCGCCGGAGGGTCATCGGACTTGAATGAGTTTCCTTAATGTATATTTATTTATTAATTTTTTTATCTAATTAAACTAAGAAATCTAATTTCTTAACTAGATTTTGTTTATGGTCAAAAAGAATTCTATAAAATTTATTTATTTATTTGTTTGATGTATATGTTGTCAGTTTACTGTCAAGGGGCCTATGTATTTTTTTTTTTTTGTTTTTGTTAGTTGTGTATAATAAATTTCACTTTTTGTATTACATATTTGTGTTTTTGGTCTATTTCTGATTCATTGCAGTTTAGAAAAGAAATGAAAAGAGGAGAAAACCGAGAAAGACAAAGGAATACAAATGTTATTTTTTTATTATTTTTTTAAGAGTTTCTCTACGATTCATTTAATTGCTTATGCAAAAATAAGGGGAAAAGAAGAAAACAAAAAAGAGTTGCTAGATTTTATTAGACACCTTTGGATCGTTTGATGAGAACTTAGAATTGACAAAGATTGACTAGAAAAGAGTAACTTGACTGCTGCAAATGGGCCTATTTTTCACCTCTTTGCAAGACAGGAGAAAACAAAAAAAGGCAGACCAAAAAAAAAATTTCATTTCCTTCTACATTCACGGAAAAAGAAAGGACAAGAAAAAAAAAGACAAACCAAAAAGCTTTTGTTAATAGATTTTATTTGAACGGCCAAAAATAAAAGAGACCCCACAACAAGCAAATTTTTTGTTTTTTCATATTTTTGCCTTTAATTTTCCATTTTCGAATTCTGTTTATCCTTACAATAAGTTTGAAGCCAAAATAAAACAAGGCCAGAACTTTCAGCTACCCTTCAAGCCTTTTCCGTCCCAAAGGCGATACCTCAGCGATTCACAGCCGCACCGTGGACCACCATCATCGGCAATCACGGTGGACTCACTCACCCAACAACCCATGTTCGTCCGACCACATGCTTCTTATTCTCCATTTTATGGTGTTTTTTTGCTGCCATGGTAACTTGTTCTGTAAATTTCTTGGATTTCGACATTTCGGTGGAAGAGGGTCTCGGGTAGCTTAGGTTCTTCACTCTACTTGCTTGATTGCCGGAGGGTCTTCGGACTTGAAGTGAGGAGAGCACTCATACATGAATTTTAACTCCAAATTGCGTCTTTTATTTTACCTTGACCGTTATATGTCTACTTATGTTGTTTGTAATCCAAGTTAGTCGTCCAAAAATGCAAAAAAAATTATATCATTGAATTTTAACCATTAATTGTAATTTTTCACCGTTTAATCAATAGTTGACCAATTAACTCATTTTTTAGTAAAATGATAAATCATTTGTAAATAATTATTAGGACCTAATAATTCCCTGGGGGATGAAAAACAAAGAAGAATAATTTTTACTATTTAAGAATTTAATTATTTAAGAATATTAAAATTTACTATTTAAGAATTATATGTTATTTATTATATATATTATTTTATTTTATTTTCAATTTAATTATTTTTTATTTAATTTCTTAAATTATTTCTATATAAAGATAAGTTGATGTTATTTTATAAATAGATTAGATTTGAATATCTAAGTATCTATTCAATATTGAGCTAATTTCAAGTAGATTTCAATTTATTTATTTAATATCGATTTAGTATAAGAGCATATCTTAATTCAAAAATACCACACAAAATATCTTAATCTGATTTCCACCGCTACTTTTACACTTTTGCAAGTTAAAGCCCCAATTTGATCCAACAACTTCACATGAAAAGCCTTTAGATTTGTTTTTACCTATTACTTCCGTTGTCTTGTCAAATAACCACTTGTACGACCATATGTGCTATGACATGTCTGTGATTGTCTACCTTGGCTGAATGAAATCCTTAGCATCGGAGACACCTTCCTCTAGTCTACCATTTCTGATTTCTAACACACCCTTTTGACTTTTGCTATCTTTTTTAGTAAAGCAATCGTAGTCATCAACATGTCATTTGTTCGTAAATTTGAATGGGTCATTTTTTGATATCTTTAATTTTAATTCTTGTTATTGATAGATTATTCCAAAAAGAAGTAAAAAGAAAAAGAAAAAAAATGTCAACAAAAATTTATTTGTTTGTCTTAATTTTTAGGTTTTTTTTTTTGGTTTAATTCATATATAATAAATAAATAATTAAAAATATATAATAAAGAAGTAAAAAGAAAAAAAAAGAATTTTTTTTTTTTGTTTCTTCTTCTTCTTCAATTAGAGTTTGAGCAAATTTATGTTTGCTGTAAAAATGGTAGCATGTATGATTTACCCATTTTCCCGTTCGATTTCAAAATATTCAGTCGTTTTCTTCTTCTTCTTGTTGTTTTTTTTTTCTTTTTCCAAAAACAAAAAGAGAAAAAGTTGTTATAAAATTAAGTGGAGTAGAAAATCAAAATGACTGATGTGTTGAACCTTTCTAATCGAGCTTAAAGGTCATCATGCAAATATTTAAAAGAAGCAAACAAATGAGTTTTTAAATCTGCATGCCCACGTCATTCCTAAGCTCAGGAAGTGGTCGGCGAAATTGTCCATCATTGCACTTCGATTTTTCGAGCAACCAACCTAGGAGGAATCAAAAACCCGGGTGGTCTGTGTTATGTTATGATACTATTCTACCACAAAACTCCACACAGTAATAAATGCTAATGATACTGCTGTTACTAGCTTCCAAAGGGTTTTGTCCCAACAGACTCCAAACCTTGAATTTTAGAACATGAACATATGACCCCATAAACATTCATTACTTGGAACATAACATATATAATATATATATATATGAATCATCTCTGACTAGATCAACTGTTGACCCAACCTTTAGTACGGATTAAGAGATTGGCTGGGTTGAGAAAGCATGAACTGCAAATACTTCAAAAATCAATATATTCATAACCCTGCGTTTTTTAAGTAAAAAAAAACAAAGTACCCGGTCGCCAAGCTTTGTCTCCTTGATATAAGTCGTCAACTGCAAGGACGAGGAGGTCAGGTCACTCCAGAAAAATCCACTTCTTACAGTAATTTTAGAACTTTTACTTTCTTCTTTAAGATCTAACAGTCTAACCACCGACTATTATAAGACGCAAGATTCCTCACAACTGTCTCTTTCTTGAGTTCGTACGGAAAGTGAAAGAACTAGAAAAAAGTAAAGGCCAACAACAACAAGAACAATAATAAGGATCGGTGGTGGAAGCTGTTTCAGCATAACACCGACGCTCCTCTCTATCAGGATGAGAGCCTACGCGTACCTTGCGGCCAAAATGTACTACCTTCTCTCTCTCACTTCTCTTCTTTATCGAGCTATTTGAGTAAATGTTTGGATTTGGGGGTGGTTATTAAGAAACTTGAATAAATGAGTCCTTGCGACTTTCTTGTTGAATGATAACCAAAAAATTGTTTAATCTTTTCAATTCAAATTTCAGTCTTTGTTTCCCTTTCAGAACATATAATAGAAACTGTATTCTCCAAAATCTAAGGTGCTAATTTGAAATGTACTTTGCTAACTTGTTCTGACACCAGTTTGTATGCCTTTGTACAGGGCATGTAGAGGTTTCTATCGACCATAATCCCCCAACTTTATAAAGGTACATGTTGTTGTATCTGTTGGCTGCTGCTGCTTTATCATCAATCTTCTTTTTCTAATTTTCTCATGGGTTTTTCTTTCATGAATCTTATTTGTTTGTTCTGTTATCACAATCAAAGTGTTTACTTTTTGGTTCGATTATTGGAAAACTGCTGATGGGTTATTGTTACTGCTCTCACCTTCTTTCTTTTTTGAGCATCTTTGCGTGAAAGTTTTGAAAGAACATAATGCTAAGTACTGGTAATCCCCAAGCTCACTTCCACGTTACCCTTTTCTGACCTATCATTTTTTTAATTATTTTTCTTTTTTTTTTTCCTTTTTCTTCATCATTGAATTAGAAGCAGAATAATAGGCACTGTATTAAGTTTTGCTATCCTTGCAGATCTTGTTGTCAATGCCATTCACCGATAATTAGTTTGCAATAACAAGCTCTCCCCCTTAAGATAGAACACCTTTTGCATTAGAAATCAATGTGTGTAGTGATTCAATTTCGACTATTTTAACGTTACTTTGAACACCTTTCCAATTGCTTAAGAAAATACTACTATGCTTATTTTGCATTTAGATTAGTACTACCTTTGAGTGCAGGCATTTGCTTTTTCTAACTTTTAAAGGAAAAGACCAGCACCCTTCCTGAAGGCCTTTGGTCTTTACCTAATTTCTCTTTATTTGTTTCATTGATAAATTCTTGCATTGGTTGTGTTATGGGATTATGTCCCAAGTTTTGGTCTTCAATTTTGTTGATTCACTGAATTAAATTGTTTGTTGTGATTATCATTCTTAAACTATAAATGTATGCTTCTTAAATGATCCATACTTCTTTCTAGTTTGTCCTTTTCTTGGGCCCTCTCTCTCCTTATCCCACCCTCATTATTCTTCATTTTAATATGATGAAAAAAAAAATTAGTATATGATTCTTCCTCCAAAGTAACAGAGGCTGCACCTTAGGTAGCAAATTGAAATCTTTGCGATGGCGCACCTCAATTGGCTCTCCTTGGGTGGGCTCTTGTTTAAATTTTGATCTCCTTGCTTTCACTTTGCATTGACTTGCAATTTCACCTGCCTATCTATGTTTACAGATCCCGGAACTGACTTTTTAGATACTTCCAGAGGCGCAATGTTCAGTCTCTCAACTGTATTTCGCATAAATCCTTCTTTTTATATTTTTCATTGATTGTTTCTCTATTGCCAGTTCTCATGGCTTGTTTTATCTATCTCGTTTTTCCTTGGCGAAGTTTTTTTTTTTTTCTATGGTAAAATACATTGGTGATTGCTAAACTTTATACTTAATTCCTATCAGGCCTACAGTCTTGGTTTATTTCAATAAAATCACTTAACTTGCATTTGTGGGACTGTTTTAATACTCATTAAAACTGTTCATGTAGTTTACTCAAATCTGGTATCATGTTAGTATGCTCAAAGCAAATCACATTGGAAATGGAGCTCATTTCCATTTTGTAAGAATTAAATATGATAAAAGTAGGGCATGTACATTGCATGCTTGAGAAACATCACATTGGTAGAATTACAAATTAACTTTGTTATAAGACTAGCATGGGATTGTTCCTTTTTCTTTTCTTGTTTTTCAGGTGTTAACGGCTGTTTCTTATTTAATTCCCTTTTGAACGTTTAAGTTATCATTCTGAATGTTTGGATCTGTTTGGGAAAATAAATGAGAATAAAGGATCTAGAAGGTAATTGGTAGTTGAGTTCTTACCTTTTCCGTTTCCAGTACTGAAATCATGAAAAAGAAATCAATGAACTATTATTCCTTGCTTGATTGACTGATCATATAACTGCCCCAATGAAAAGAAACCTTAGGTTAGTAAATTTTGCTCGATGTTGCAATGGAAATATCTCCTTTTTTGTGCCTTGACAAGCTTTTTAGATGCAACTTTGTTTGAATGCTGTCATTGGTTCCTCTCTGAATTCTCTTCAATTGATTTTGATGTCCCAGCCACCTCCAAATGGAACATGGGAAATGTACAAATTCAATTGCTTTATTCATAAGTCTAATGTGAATGTGCTTTTAGATTGTTGCGTACTGCTTTAGGATTTACATGGGCTGCTGTTGCCCTAATTGAATCTACCTCAAAGGCTGGAACTCATGCCAGGTGTTGACCATGCTTCTTGTTGCTTTTATGAGTTTGTTGCATAATGGTTTCTAGGGCATGTTTTTGCTTTCTCTGAAGCCTTGGACCATTTGCACTATTTCTTTAGGTGGAAGGCATTCTATTAGGAGCAGTTGATGAGTTGCAGGCGCTCCAAGAAGAACACAAGGTGTGAGCTGCTCATAAGTCACTTAGTGGTGTTTTAATTGCTTTCTTTCACTTCCTTTATGCTTTTCTTGGGCTGTGCAGAAAGTTGATCATCAGACTGCTGAAGCAATAAATCAGTTCATTCTGAGATTGAGAGCTTGAATAATTCAATGGGCCTGGAGCTAGAAAGGTAAGTGGATGGCGGGAGAGTTGGTGCGAAATGTACGTGCACTTTAGAGGATGACAGGTGCGTTATTGCTCTAAATGAATACTCTCATATGAGCAGTGGACTCAAAGGCCTTAAAGTTGGTTTGACACATTTAACTGCTGTGCTATTGAATTTTGTTGCATAATAATTGGTTGTCTTAT